>JAOQMP010000003.1:24718668-24736635 GCA_027563575.1 Erythroxylum pedicellare | reverse complement strand
TTGAAAGCCTTAGTGTTGGTTAATTATCCCTTTTGTCTATATCTTAAATTGTAATAGCCTCTAGTGTTGGAGTGTCTCCATAAGGACATCCTTCAGCCAAACTAATGTAAGCTCTCCATACATGGTTTGTCTTGCAAGTTCCCATAAAACTAATAAAAATAACTGCATCTACGTATTACAACTAGTTACCTAAACAACAACTAAAGAAGTTAACCACAAGAGTTAGAAAAATTATCTATTGATATGAAAATTATCATTCGAGGAAGACATTTTCTTTTAACTAGAGTATAACTTGACAGTGACTTTCTTTCATCCCAAATCCAACTTCGATACACATTGTGCCTACAAACTAAATTAAGCTACATAAATTAATTAGCTAATAGATTACATTGCTTCCAATGAAGCGATAAATTAAGAAGGGATATTGATGAGAGAAAAGGAGAGTTTGAATGTTGGAGACGGTACAATACCAGAAACCCAATAATAAGAATTGATAATATTGTTCGAACCTAGAAAAAACCCATTGGAAAAGCCATTTCAAACAACACTCGACAGAGAATCGTTTAAATTTTAACAAAATCAAGAACACAAAGAGAGAGAGAGAGACAGAGAAAGGAGATTTGTGGGTATTTTAAACATGCAGTATATATACTTCGAATGTTATACCCAACACCCACCACAACCACCACCCACCACACCAAGTTCGAGCTTTAGCAAATTAAACACGAAGATAAAAGAGTAGTGGGCATCGGAATGTACCTTAGGAATCAACGCACTGGAGGTGCAATGGTGGCGACGTTGAGAGGAGATTTGAAGGCATCCATATATGTTGAGAGAGCGTAGAGAGTTGTCTGATGAGTGAGAGGCACGATATTGATGAAGAAAGCTTTGAACCCAACGTTCATTAGTTAAATGACCAAGTTTTATTTTTTTTACCAACTCTTCCACGACGTTTTGCTCAGAAAAACGTCGTAATACTTATTTGTCCACATTTTAATAGTTAAATGTCTCAATTAGTACATCCTTTCCGCATTGTTTTAATACAATGTTGCCAAAACCTTAACCTTTTCCTGACGTTTCAAAAACGTCACGATAAGGTTATACAATCTGTGACGTTTCCTCAGTCAAACATCGCTGATTGTCTACTTTTTTTGTAGTGTCATTTTGGCTTAAGTTAGAGAATAGCCTTTTCTCTTTTTCATCCCATAAACTTGTGGCCAAATGATGTATGTCAAACATCTATCTTCTTCATTCATGTTTTTGAGCTTCATTCTCCATTCTATTATTTCATTCCCCCTAATAGGAGGATTTACTAAATTACATGTTTATTACGTTCTTTCAAGCATTTCTTGTGAAATTACATTGAAAAAATAGATAATCATAAGATTCTAGCTCCATCTTACGGAGAGCACACCATTTAGGAATGTATAATAACTTTCCTTGTATATCCAATATGGAAAACTTATATTGAGCTACTAGCCATATAGTGTCTGTTGCTTTAGGATAGTGGTTTTTACACTAGATCATTTCTTTCCAGCTTACTTGTAAGTTGGCCTCATTGTGTAACAATTTATATGAAGCATTGAAGTAGTTCCTAGAAGCCACTAATTTCCATAACACTTTTTCCTATATGTTATTCTATAGTTTATATTGATTAAGAAAGTGACTTTAATTATGATAGGGCATAAGCTATATTTGCATTTAGATGAATATTAATCCCTAGAGGTTCCAACTATAGTTTTCATAAGTTATAAAAACTAAAAGAAACAAAAATTAAAAATATAAACTAAAAACTAAAAACTTAAACAAAAAAATTGAATACTAAAAATAGTAATAACAATAAATACACTTTAAGAAATTGTGGGTTGCTTATGATTTTATCAACTAGTTTAAGATATTATTTTGAAAGAATCATGGCTTGTAGAACAAAAAAGAAAAAAGAAGCTTATAATAAGTTGAAGGAGAAGTTTCAAGAAAATGATAAGACTCAACAAATGTAGATGATGATTTGAAAGATAGTTTGAAACTTTAACATGAAGGATTCCAAATCTAAAAAAGAGTACACATATAAAGTGGTAAAATTTTTGAATCATATTTAGATTGTTTGGAGATGAGTTTTAGAATCAATAATTGTAGAAAAGGTTCTTGTTAATCTCCTTGAGAGGTCTGAAAAAAATTCATTAGAAGAATAAAAATACATAAATTGACATTATTGAATTAATTAATGGCTTACATAAAGCTGGGCAAAAAATGCACTCAGAAAACAAAAAAAAGAGGCAATTGAGAGTGCCTTTTAAGTTTCTTTCAAGTATATAATATAATAAAAAAGGTGATTATTTTCAAATCGGTGTTAAAAGATAAAAGATCGATGCATAATAATGGCAAAGACAACATATCTTTACCTTACATACACTTCAAGAATAATATCATTTATCGGTTTATTTTTGCTTGAAGCTAAATATTAGTTACAAGTCATATAACTAGTTTGAACATGTTCAAATAGTTAGCAAGTTTAAGGAGGAGCCATCTAAATAAGTAAATATGCAAATCATGTTTTTCTTGTAATCAAAATGCTCATCTTAAGGCAACATCTTCTTACTTGCCTAAAAATATAGCATAAAATGATTAAACCTAGGTAATTAAGGCATAAAAATAAACCAAAATACTAGTAAATATATTTAAATTTTACGTACATAAAATACCGCCACATTTAGGTTTTCACTTGTTCTCTAGCAAATCAATCTCAATCAATTTCAAATTAAGTTTCAATTTTAAAGAAGTCAAACAAATACATTAAAGTAATCAAGATTACTTACCATCCACCTAACTACATCATTCATAAACTATCTAGGCCTCTAAATACTTAAACTAACATGCAATTTAGTTTAACCTAGATCAACAGTCCTTTAAAAATTAGCTTAATTCAAATGGTTCAAACATTTTGACATACATAAAATGTTCACATATTTTCCTTACTGTGTTTTTTTTATTCTGATTACTTTGGCCTTAAGTTTATTTTTAGGTAATTTTGAAAGAAGTTAATTGAGAAATGACAATAATTGATCATATTTAAAGGAAAAAAGAAAAGAATATCACTTTTTGGCTAAATAGGACATGACACAAGTTATGTGCCGACTTTAGCTATGCAGTCTAATACAAAGGCTAAAGGAAGGTTATGTGGTAAAAGAAGAGAAACATAAAGTTAAACAACCTAAGACACAGTTATATCTTAACCCATATCTTATTCCTCAAAAGTTACATGGCCTAAAACACTGATGTATCTAAACCCATATTAGTATCTAGAATTTAGAAAGAGAGTTAAATAGCTTAAGATAGGGCTATATCCTAAACCATGTCTATAATAGACATAATTTGTAAAAGAAGATGGAATTGTGTATTCTTTTTTGACTTTTCTTTCATAATTGACTTTAGTTTTAGCTAATGTTAGACATCACTATCAAAGAAGCACCTAAGAACATATACAAAGGACATTTCTAGTAAGGAAAGAGATTTGAATTCATTATAGAGAATTGATCACCAAAAAGGGATAGATAATCTCATTGGGGGATGTATTTCAAGTGTCATTTATAAATAAATACTTCTTTATCTAAATTAGATGAAACCCTAATTTTATATTTTTTAATTAAATTTTTAGTAAAGGTTTCTATGTTTGAGATTTATATGTGTTATTTTCAATGTTTACCGTATACAAGTGAGAGATTAGGTCTAATTTGGTTTACATGTTAACATACTTAAGAGAACATATATGTAAAATTTCTTCGAAACATATATTAATGATTGAATGAAGATCTAAAGATAAACTTACATAACCATTTCTAAATTAGGGTAACCTTTTTCTAGGGTTTCAAAGAATGCATTATGAGAAAAGATAATGAGATAGAGATATTAGTTAAAATATTTAATAGTAGATAGTTTTACTTTGAGAAGTAGCATATCCTTATCTTGGAAGACTTTACTAGTCTAAATAATAGACTTCGTATAATTGAATAAATATATTAGAAGGCATTAAAGGGAAATCTAGTCTAAATATTTCTTAATATAGATATTCTCTTTAATTAATGTGCAACATTCTTAAGGCAACCGAGAGTAGTGAATATTTAGTTTAGTGTTAATTCAATTAAAAAAATTCTCACTTTATTTTTGGTCTCATATAGTATCAGATTAATACTTTTCAGCTACCACTACTTTGCTAATATGAAATAATTGGTACATTTCCTCAGGTTAAGTATCAGAGTAATAAGGTATAAATAAATTCATTAAGTTTTTTGACAACATTGTTAGGAAGCAAGGAATTATTGAAAAGATCTAAATAAGTTTAATCAAATATTTTTAATATATAGTTAAATTATCTTCTTTTAATCAAATAGTTTTTAAGGACATTTTCGCAAACATGTCAAGAGAGGAAGAGTGCTTTTTTTAGGAACAACACCAAGTCATTATAGAGGGAGAGCATATAATTATGATTGACTATGTAAATCTATCATTGATAGGTATTTTGTCAAGTATATAGATACTAACAATCGCATCAAGTAGATATCACAACCAATATTATATAAATATTGTAGTAGTTTATAAGTTTGATGGTTACTAGATGAGGATCCCAATATACATATCACTAATTTTTTAGAGATATATGAAAAATTTAAGAATATTAGAGCATTAGATGACGCTATCAATTTTTTTTTCATTTTTAATATATGATTGAGCCACATAATGGTTAAACGAACAACCTTTAAATTTAATCACTATGTTCAAAACCTAGAATTTAATCACTATGTTAGAAACCTAGTGGATAATTTTTTGGTCACATATCTTTTATGAGTAAATATTGTAAAATTTAAGGAATGATATCCCTACTAATCGACAATTAGATAATGAAATATTATACAAGTTGTGGAAGAGATACAATGAGTGTTTTCTCTATGAACTTCCCATATGGTTGGAAGTTTAGAATTCTCATAATGATTTGGACTATATAAAAAGGTATATGAAGCCATTGAAGGGATCATGAACAATAAGACTCCAAAATCCACTTTAGACTTTATTGAGGAGATTTCCATACATAATTATCAATTTCAATCAAGTTAAGCTACGAAACCTAAGGAAATAAGAATTCATATATGGATGCAAACATATTGTTGATAGCTCAGGTCATATCAATTTTAATAAATGTCGATAGCCTGAGTGGAGCAATAAGACCAACTTAAGGTTTTTGTTATAAACTGTATAGAGAAGGTCATATTACTAACGAGTGTGAATTGGGTAGTCCTTTATAAACTTAGTTAAGGATATCGACTATTTAGAGAATTATCCATAAGGACAAAATACTCTAGACATTTGCACATACATATGGGGTTACGAAACTATTTACACTTTAATTAAGGAAACCAAAGAGTAAGAATAATAAAACGGCATCTTTAGTAGGAAGAAAGGAAGTTAAATTAAGAATAACCCATAAAAAGATTGAAAAAATTCATTATGGAATAGTTTGAAAATTTTGATGGTTTGTTGGGCACCGATTCTGGAACCTAACTCTTGCTCTGATATCACAACTGTTAAACCCCGCTTTCGGAGCCCAACATTCAGAGTCATAAAACATGTGCTTGTGCTTGTTACCATGTACGATTATTCCAATTAACCCTCATTAGTCATCCTCGGTTCATCTTCATTCTCTGATACCGTAAGCGTCGAGGCCTATTTTTCGAATCATTCTTATACTGAAGTAAATATTCTATACTCAACTTCCATCTAGATATTGAACATCTTAGAGAATGAATCAGAATTTGACCTCTGCATATAATTTGTAAACCTACGTCTCTAGTTTACTCCACATTGAAAATCATCTCAATTGGAACCCTACAGATCCAGATATATTCAAAATGCCAAAGCAAGTTTAGTAAAATAACACTAGTTCATACTATTCCAACAAATTCCTTCACTTTCCTTCAATCAAAACCTTTTTCCAATCAATTCGGAATGCTACCAATTTGTTTATGGAGAGATAGCACAATGTGTGAGGAACCTATTGTCTCAAGGGTCACTTTATTTAGAGGTCGAATAACAATTTCCATCCAAAAATTGTAAGTCTTAAGGATTGGGTTAAAATTCTATTCCTTTAGATCATTTATAACTCTATGTCTCTATTTTGTTTAAACACAAGATTCATCTCATTTAGAGGTTGGATAACAAAGTTATGGCCGAAGAAAATCAAACAAGGTTCTATCCTCAACCATTTTGAACCTATTTGGGGACAAAAGGCATAACTTGCTCTAAGGATATCAGATCAAGGTCATTCTTAAAGGTTTCGAAAGAGAACTTCAATATCTACATCTTTCATGAAGACTTTGAAGTGAGATTTTGTCATCCAAATGGCATAATTGGACCAGACGATAGGGTCAGACGAAACCAGATGAATTGAGAACATTGTCATAACTTTCCTAAGAGATATCAGATTAAGGTGTTCTTTAGTTGGTTTGAAAGAGGACTTCAAGATCCACAACCTTTATGAGATCTTGAAGATAAATTCTATCATTTGTAGGGTCAAAAATGGGACTAGACAAAAGGATCAGATGAACTTAGATAAAGGGTTAGATGAATTGGAAAAATGGTCGTAACTTTCTCTACATAACTTGGATTGAGGTGTTCTTTTTATGGTTTGAAAGACAACTTCAAGATCTACAACTTTCATGAAGACTATGAAGACAAATTCTATTGTATACAGGGTAAAAAATGTGACTAGATGATAGGATCAGATGAATAGTGTACCAAATGATATGACGTCATCACCGGACAATATGACGTCACAAGATGATACGTCCTCACCAGACAAAGCATCCTCACTAGAGGATACATCCCCATTAGATGAAGCGTCCCCACCAAACGAAGCATCCTTACCAGACGATACGTCATCAATATATGATACTTACTATACTCCTAAGTATCTCAACTTATAAGGACCATAACTTTTGACTCTGATATCCAAAAATTCCATACTATATACCGTTGGAAAGACAGAAAGCTAAGCTACAACTTTCTAGAAGAAAACTTTGTCTAATTCAACCTAAATTAATCCATATTTTCCCCTAAACTCATAACATGAATTTTTCCCTGTGGAAGACTTGAAATTTTGCATTTCGCAAACTTGGAATGTCCTAAGCTTAACCAGCTACCAAATTAACTTCAATAAACTCTCAAATCTCAATTCATTTGTCTCATCACCTTCAACTATATCTGCTCAGTCATAATTCCTATCTTCCTTCTCGTAACATCTCACTTATGCATACATATATATATATCAACGATTTATGTTCCAAAATCATCAACTTAAGATGATAATTTCTTCACATATATCTAATTTTAACTCACATCATCCATACACCATTCACATTTCATTAACATCAAAAAAATAAAGTTTTACAAATCTTTAATGGCATTCTAAGCCACATTACATCATCGTCTCAAAATCTCAAATTATAAAAGGTCCTTGAATAAACAAACTTCTTGCTTTCCCAAAATCAACTCAACCTATAAAGTAACCAAACTTGGAGAAATGCCCTTAGGCTTTTGATTACTTGGTCTCTTAGCTATCACCTAAAGATGGGATAAAAGGGGGGTTAGCTTGAAAGCTCGTGGGTAATAAATTTATAATAAAGAATAAGCAAAATCGTTGAAAGGTTCATTTGTCTTATAAAAGTCATAGTGAATTCATAAAACGCTTTGTTCTCAAATTCTTAGTCAATTTCATGATCTTTTTGCTCAAAACTTATAGTTAAAAATGTCCTCACCTCAACATAGTAAAGTACATTTAATCATCACTGTAGAACACTCAAGTTATGCAACAAGCTTGACAATTCAATGATGCAATGCACAAATAAATGGCTTGAGGGTTTTAAGGAAACAGAATGGAGAAACAGAAGTTTATCCCATAAACAGAATGGGTCCAATTTCAGAGCTCATATTCCACAAGTGGGCAGTCGAGAGAAGGCTCTTGCCAATGTCTATATGATGAATAGAATGGTTCCACTCTCACCCAGACAAAACTACATAATCATGCTCAAATCATTTTATCATATGCTCGTCCTTTCATGCTTTAACATCTTTTTGTTTATACAAAATGTCATAACATGTTTCAAGGCATAACATGAATATTTCAAAACCATTTTCAATTTTACAATCAAAATTCATGCTCCAATGTGTAGCAATTTCTCATAGCACTCAAAAAATTAAAAGCAACATTTATGAAGTAATTGAAATCATTTTACTTTCTTGATTTGTAAAAATGTTAATGGCTCATAACTCTATTATAAACATGTAACCCACCTTGATTTCCTTACTTAAAGACTTGGTAAAAATGTCTCTTCTCTTGTTCCTCTTACCTCTTTGATCCCCTTTATATAATAACAAAAATCCCACTCAATAGGTTTTTCAATTGAAAATTCCACAAAGCACAATAACTAAAATTGATGCTAGAATACTTAAACCCATAGATTTTCTAAATTCCATTAACTAAAATCCTTCCAACAATCCTAAAAGATTTAGGTGATCTTACCTTGGTTCTTTGATAATATCCTCCTAAACAAAATAAGTTTATAAATAGGAAGATCCTGTCAACTTTCGAAAAGATCCTATTATCATGGAAAACAAAAAGATCCTGTTAATTGAAAGGAGCCTGCTAACGCTCAAAAGGAAAGGAGCCTACTAATTGATAGGAGCATGTTAGCAATAAAAAACAAAAGGAGTTTGTTTATTGATAGGAGCCTATTAACACTCAAAAATGAAAGGAGCCTGTTAATTGATAGGAGCCTATTAATCGCTCAAAAAGTGAAAGAAACCTCTTGTAATAGAAAAACAAAAGGAGTTTATTTTAAAATCGAAGGGGCCTTTTAAAAACACAAATTTATATTGTGAAAATTTAAAAGTTACGAATAAAGAAAGAATCACATGTTTGATTTATATTAGTTTGACTTATAACGAAGCAAAAGTCCAGTCCTCAAGTATTCAACTTCAGTATTTCACTATAGAATCCAAGTAGTAAATTTTTACGAGCCTCTCTAAGCTCATAGGTACATATTTTTTTAAGGTTCTTCAATCTTCCACACTTGTAGTGTTGAACACAACTATACAATCTCTTAACAAAAAATATATAAAGGATTTAATAGTCTCTCTTAATAAAGTGATTTCACTTTCTAAGATACAAAGAGTTTGGTATGACTTTTAAGAATATTGATGTTGCTAAGGTATTTTGCAAGTGTCGTATATTTGGAAAATGAAGTGGCTCTTCTTTAAATATCATTGCTTAATATACGGTCTCATATCATCTCAAATCTTTAATATTTAGATGTTCTGTCAAGGCTTTCAAAGCTGATTATTCCAATTCGTAAAAAAATTTTTGGATATCATGGAACCATTTTTTAATAGGCAAGTTCATAAAGAAGATTCCTACAAGAAAGGAAGCAATTATCCTATAATTGTATTTCCTTTTAAGAATTATACCGTTCCTTATATAAGGAAATAAATCTAGTTTGAATATTGAAATATTATAAAGTTATCGTCAAAATCATAAAACATAACCCTTGAGCTAACATAACTCCCATTTGTTTCTTCGAAATTTACTAACATGAATTCTTAAGTGAGGTGTGTATATGTTAAACACATTTGAAACTTAAGTAAGATGGATTTATTTGAATCATTACATTTTGTTACAACTACTTTCATGATAGTTGTGAATCGATTGTAAGGGTATCTATTGCTTCAATTCCTTTGAGTGTGTAGTTATTAAGGGCTGCCTTCTTTTAGGTTCTTTAAGGCCTTCGTGCTAAAAATGTTTACATGTAAGTAGGTCATTGATGAGAAAGTTAATATTGTTACCACTACTATTAAAAATTTTGATCTAACATTTTAAATTTATTAAAAAAATTTATTGCATAATTTAAGATATATATGAAAAATAGAAAACAAATATTATATTTAAAATTGTTAGGTAAGAGGAGAAGTGATAAAGCTATATTTTTCATTATTTTGACATAATATCTTTCCCATTTTCAATTGATTTTGTACTTAATTTTGGGATATTAATTTCATGATTATCTTTTAGGTGCAAAATCAAGGATTTAGTGAAGATTTAGTCAAAATCAAGGAAATTGAAGCTTCAATTGAAAATATGGACACAAATGTTGCTGAGAAGATATATCCTATAATCTTGAAGATAACTTGTACAACAATAAAGGAAGTTGATACCTACAACAAATGGAAGGAGGATGATCTTCATATGGACCACATTATCATGAATGATTATTGATAATCCCAAAAATCTGCACAAAATGAGAAGATATATTTTTAAGATTGTATTTGATAAAATCTTTGTATTTAAACTTATGGGATTTGTTTCCCATTTGAGCATAGGGCTTTACCTTTCTCCTTTCCTATAAATAGGAGAAGTGTCCACTAGTTTAGGGATCATTTTAGCTTTATATAATTTTCATCTACTTTTCATTTTGTTGTTTTTGTTTCAAGTCATGAGTGGCTAAAATATTGATTCTAGTCAAGATTATCAAAGTTTGATTCAATAAAATTGGAAGAATTGTTCTTCAATTGTTTTTTCTCTTCTTGAATGTTTGAATATTTTTGGTATTCTTGAGATTTTATTTGGTTTTAGATCTTTAAACCAATTTGTGTTTATTAGATCCAATAAAGTAGAAATCCAATGCATTCGATGAAATTAAATCGTTGGAGTTGCATTTGTGAAAATTTTCAATTCACCTTAAATAATCCAATTTGAGTATTATTAGGTGAAATTGGTGGCTTTTCTAATCTTTAAAGTTGTTTACAATCCAAATCCTAAAAGCTAATTTGGGACTGATTGATAAACAAGATTTATTTGTGGATCAATTCCCATCTAAATTACAATTAAGGAAAAGCAGAGTATTAGCACTTATTGATACTCATAACGATTTCATTTGAGAAGGAAATTTATATTTCTATTTGATGATCAATTAAATGGAATTAAAACCGAGATATATCTTGGCTGGAATTTTTCTTATCAATTCCTTCATCTTATAATTTTTGCAATTGTCTTATTTTTTATTATTAAGTCATTCAATCACAATACCCCCTTTTTATTTACTATTTTAGAATTCAGATTGTATAACCCGTCTCTGTGGATTTCAACCCTAATCACTATTTCTACAAATTTTAGGTTTTTAAGAGTAGGAAATTATTTTTGTTGGTTTTGACACCTAACAAGAAGATCACACTAAAAATTAATAAATACTTCCATAGCCATTACTGCAGAACAAACTATTAGTTACGTTTTCTTTGGCGATGAATTGAAAATCATCGTTAGCAATGGACTTCTGGGGACAATTTCAAAATTCCTAGCCACAAAGTTGTGGTTTTGGCGATGTTACATAATATCATTATTGAAGTGGTTTATTTAACGTCAAGTTTCTAAGTTGTCGTAAAAAATGTCTAATTTTGTAACAGTTTTTGAATTTCGTCGTAAATGTCGTGCACTTTACGATGAGAATTGTAAACGTCATAAAAACACGAACTTTCTGCAATGAAATATTTAATTCATTGTCAAAGCTAAACTTTTACGGCTAAATCTTTAATTCATTGCCAAAAGTCGATATTAAATAATTTATAATTAATTATGTTAATTTGGTAATTTTTTAATAGTAAGTGTGCTTAATAATCTTAAGGTTAATTATAACTGACACTTATTTATGATTTTTCATTTTTTTCATTTGCCTTCATCATAAATTTTTAAAATATATATATAGTTAATGCATTAAAACTCTAAAAATTATCCTTTCGGATATAAAAAGCTAAGCATACATAAAATTTTAATATTAATAAGATAAAAATAATAGATTTAAGTTGAATACTATTCTTAAATATAAAAATTATAAAATATTTTCGAAGTTTTAAGCATATTGTTGAACAACATATGCATAGTACGTAATTTAAATTTTAGAAAATAAATATTTTTTAGACATAAAAAGATAAATATACCTAAAATTTTAATGTTAATAAGATCCGAATATCATAAATTGAAGTTGACTATTATTCATAATCATTAATATTTATGGATAATAAAATAATAGTACATATAAATATCAAAATATGGTAAGTATTATAATATAATGATATATATATATGATAAGTAATACAAGATATTAATTAGAAGTTTAACAATTCACATGGAGAAATAATAAATAAAGTTCGATGCCTAATATTCCATTTGAAAAGGAACAGAAATATTTACTTTTTTAGATTCCAAGTGACCTTAAAGTCGATAGAAAAGGTAAAAGGGTTTCCAATGTCTAGATTCCCAAAAAGCCTCCTTGCACGTTCCAAACCATCAATTGAAGTAGTTAAAGATCATCCCTTAAGGTTTGATGAATTGGAACTCTCTTCCAATAACTTCTTTGTTTTAACTAAATTTGTAGAAGATATAGTGAACTATTTCCTAAATCTAGTATGGATGACGGTATTAGATGAACCGCACGCATTAAGCATTTCAACTAATGAGCAAAGAGAATAGAACAGTCAAAGCTAAATCAAACGATATTAGGAAGTCAAATTCGACCACATGCATACTTGACTATAAACTCCATGATCCTCATGAGGAACAAATATAGTTTTTGCAATTGACCACTATTCCAAAACCACCGATTTCCCTAATGTCGTACGAACCATCAAGACATCACCGTCACCTCCATTTCCATATATGTTCTCTTAAAGATTCAATCAATCTTAACACAACACATAGCATGTACAATAAGATGTTCATATAATAGCTTCATAACAAAAAATGATAGACTGATAATAAAAAAAGAGAAGTAGTTTGGATGATACTAAAAACCCTAAAGAAGAAGATCAACCACAGAAGGCAAGCGATGATTAGTGTTTGATGAGGGGATTTACACTTATTTGTTCTTCTCTTAGGACAATTTTGTCACATTCCTCTCAACAGAGCTCATTTCCATCATCTAAAACTAGTCGCCACATCAATATTCCACGATAAATTAATGTTAACAATTTAATTCTAAAAAGTCATTTGAAGAATTCTAGCGATGTTAATTTTGTGATCTATTAAGTGAGATTACTTCATATGATGATAAGGTTGAGAATAATAAATGTGTAGGTACTATTGCAGTTTTGAAATATGATTGCTTATATGTACATAAATATCCTTTATAGAATCCTCCAATAAAAATAATTGTGTAATTATGATTTGGCTTTAAATTAACTTAATAATAAGCTTGTTAGTTTTTCGCTACTCCATTATATATATGTTTTCAAATGTGTGTATGCTAAAAGATTTGTTCGTTTAAGAATAAGAGCAATAGGTTGTTAGTTTTGAGTTACAATTGTTATGTCTAATATAGAAACACAATTAACCATTTTCTAGTTTTGACCATTTGACTTTTAATTGTTATGTGTAATCACATCTTCATTACACATTGAAATAAAGTCATTTTGATGGATACATTTGTATACTACATAAGTGGTACAACCAAATATAAATATGTACATAAATGCAAAAGTAGCCTTTATTCAAGTGTTTCATCAAATAGTTCGGAGGCTTTTGTCAAACAAGCATGGAAGATAGGAAAAAAAACGTCGATCTATACAGCACCAACACAGAAATACAAGAAATCATCTTCCAAATACAAACACAAATAAAAACCTATACACTATAAGCAAAACACAAAACTCACAATAAACTCCGAAATGTAGCAGTAAAATAGAGCACAAGAAAGAGGGTTTGAAAATAGAAAAGAAGAATAATACTAGCACAGGTAACGATGTTACTTTGACAGTGATGATCACAACACAAGAGACAACACAATAGAGCGGACGATGCTTACTGGAAGGTGAATGAAGAGGAATGTTGACAACTAACATGAAAATGAATAGAGGTTTGTTTTGGTATTAATAACTTACTAAAATATGGCATCGTATATTGTTAAACAAAACAACGTCATATTCGATTAATTCAAAATAAATATACCATTTGAGGTCAATTAAAAAAACCATCACAAAATGGTGGGCCATTACCATTTGGCTTCACCTTTGGTAATGGCATAAAGACAATATTATATTAACTACCATATATAATTATATCTATTGCGATGTAATTAAAAATAATTACAATATAGTAAACAATTAAAATCAATATTAAATATTAACATGATATTCTTAATAATCATAATAATTATTATTGACAATGATTGTAAGTGTAAAATTAAATTTAGTTAACAACAATATTATTGTAAAAATTTATAGGACAAACAACACAAAATTGAATTTTTTACATAATAATTTTTTGTATTATTGTCTTTTAAAATATATGATTTGACAATTTTAAGTGGTGTGACAAACCTCTAATTACTATATATAAATTAGGTTACATTTTCTAGAAAATTTATATTACAGAAGAAATTTTCTATAAATATAAAATTCAATAAACACTATTAATTTTTAAAAATTAAATCAAATACATAGCTAAAAAGATTTGGCTATGATTCTAAAATTGTCAGCAAAAGTTTTTAGCTACCTTCTTTAATCCGTCGCCAATAACTTTTATCTGCATTCTCAAAACCATCGCTAAATATTTTTTTCTATGAAAACTTAATCGTCACAAAACATTATTACCTACATCTACGGTAATGCAGCTGATTATTGTTCTTCTCTTTTATCTCAAGTGTATTATTGTTCTGTTATTAGTTGATTGATCACTTGAGTTACTTGTTTAATTGTCTTCGATTAAAAGTTGTTCAGAAAAATCCTTTGTTTGCAAGAGTCGGTCGTGTTATTGGGTGAGAAAATCTTTCACAGGAAGTGAGATTTATAAATAGTTACGAGAATTGAGTGGTGTTGGCTCAGTGAGGCCTAATGTAAATCTATTGCACTTTTATGCAATTGATTAAGCTGGGTGAAACCCCGCAAATGTAAATACGGTGTACTGAATTGAGTCTTTTGTGGTGGTCATTCTTTTTTAACTTTATTTTTGTTGTTTGAGTTTGTAATAAACTATGTAAGAAGATGGAATCTTTGATTCCTTCAACCCGCCGCATTGCTGTTAAAGATAAAGAGAAGTAATTACGTATCTATAATCATTTTGAGATTCAATGAAATATTAATTTTAATAGCTATAATTGCAAGTTCGGAAGCATTTGTTTAGATGGCAACATTCCTAATTTTATAATTTTTCAAATTTAGTTTTCAATAATTTTTATTTTATCATAAACTAATCTAATTGTTATATAATTAATTTAAAACTTTGTGAATACAATTATTTTTCAAATTGAACATTTCAGTTATAGATATCTTTGAAATTGAAAATATTTTCAAAATAAAACTCATTTAACTAATAATACCTTCAAAATAAATTTATATCAAGATAGAATTCAAATATTGGACTCTTTCTTGACTAAAAGGGTAACTGTACTTTTTCATTTTTAAGTAAGTTACTTTTTATTGGAATATAACATTTTAATTCAAAATTAGAGGACTAAATTCCTACCTCCCTCAACATAAAGATTCTTTTCAATAAAAAAATATAAGCTAAATTTTTTTATAAAACCTTATGATGTAATATTACCTACAACATTTTGATAAACAAACTTATCCACAAAATTTTCAACTTAAACCAGTCTATAACCCATTTGATTCAAATAACTTTATTTTCAATTGCCTCAACTCTGGATTTGACACTTATCATTGTCAGTGAGCTATTTTAAATAAGAAAAATAGTTAATAGAATAATCTATGACTTGAATTGCACTTCTACTAGTATGTTTTTAATATTGTTGCTTTGCTTTTCTTTGTTTTGACACTTGGACCAATCTTTTTAGCCATACATTTTGTTTGTGCCTTACAAATATGCATTTGTTCGAGGCTTTATTTGTTAGGTTGAAAAAGAAAATAAACTTAATTTTATTTTGTTGCTGAGTTTTATAGTTCATATGCTAGATCCTTAACTAGAAAGAAACACCTTTACTATATATAGTAATCTTTGGAGACAGGGTGGTCAATGATGCTACAGTTGATGTGTTGTTTATAGTTCTTTCCTATTTTCACATATACCTGAGGATCTTTATTCTTTTGCTACATTTCTAGAAACGTAACTAAAAACAATTAGCTACACTTTTGGAAATGTAACGCTAGAATTTTTTAGCTACAAAAACTAAACACAGCGAAAATGTATTGGCGATTTTTTAAAACGTCACTAATAATTATTAGCTATGAAAATAAAACATAGGCAAAGACTATTAGCAACAATTAGTGAAAAACATAAAACATAGGCAAAGACTATTAGCAACAATTAGTGAAAAAAGTTTGCAAAAAAAAAAAACAATTAGTGAAAAACATTGCTTATAGTTTTTGGCTACAAAAATTTGATGACGTTTTTTGTGACAAATATAAATCATTGCTAGTTACTATTAGGCACGATTTTGGAACTTTATTGATGAAATTTTTCATAGCCAAATGTCATTTTTATTGTAGTGTACAAAATAAGCTTTATAAAATTCCCTCAATTTCGAGGTTATAAATTATTAAGGAAATCAAGAAAAAGAAGGGTTAACTGTAACAAGGTTAATATTCAAGAAAAGAAAGGCTGAGTCGTCTTCAATTATTTCCTAAGGGTAAAGGTAGATTTTTTAAAGTAAAAAATGATTATCTTAAATGACCCTATTATTTTCATGCATAAATTAACCAATAATATGGCCTCAAAATGTATTAAAATCAAAAGCAAGTTTCAGCTTATACAACCTATGTTTGGTAACACACAACAAAAAATATGTGAGCACAAATGTGATGAATGCTATTAGGCTCAAACACTCGTCTAAGTGTCAAAATGTATCAAATCTTGCACATTTTCATTGAGCTTGGTGGAGCACTGATGAAACTGGATTACTAAGTGGAACTGTTTGGTGGAGCTTGGTGGAGCGCTGATGAAACTAGACTACTGGCGCACTCGTTGGTGGACTCTTCTGCCACGCCTGTGATACTTGCTACTTGCTGGTGGCTTGTGGTCTGCGAAGCTTGGTGTTGGTGTGTACGCAGTTGCGTCGTTGATGGAGACACGTGTGGCGGCTTAGTGGTCGAAAGATGTACTGGGAGTTTAGGACGCTGAAAATTGTTCGTCGGACGCTGCTCATGGAATGCGTGTTGGTGGAGTGATGAATGCTTGTGATGAATGCTAGTGTGGTTAGAGGGAGGCGACTCATCGAGACACAAAAAATAAAACAAAGTTAGGGTTTTGTTTTTGTTATTTATTTATTTATTATTTTTAAATATATAAAAATTTTAAAGTTTTATTTTTATTTATTTTTTGTTTTTATTTATTTTGATTTCTTTTTCTATTTTTATTTTTAAAAAAACATAAATTCCTTAAAATAAAATAGTTTACTAATATCTATAAGACGTGATCTTGCCTTATAATATTAGTATTTTAGAATTTAAGGGATTTCATTTCAAAAAGTTGAATCATATGAGTAGTAATCATGTCAAATGAATTTCAGTATTTTGGAATTTAAGATGATTAATACCTTAACTTGGGTTACGTAAGATGCAAGTCTTATGAATTTTAATAGTATAGAATTTTACATAAGGCGCAAGTCTTATGAATTACATAACACGTGATCTCACCTTATAAATTTTAGTATTCTAGAATTTAAAACCCAATTCTCCCTTAAGCCAATAAATTAAGGAGGTGCTTGTTTGGTAGGTATGAAAAAAAGAGAATGGGTATGAAATGAAAGACTAAGTTTGATAAGGGGGTATCATTATAGAGTTATTATTTTCATTACCCATTTTTGGGTAATACCCCATTCCTCTCCTAATATAGAGGAATGAGTATCATTGTTAAGTAAGGGTATGGTTAATATAATTAAAACATATATAATTATTAATTAATTAAAATATTGTAATTAA
>JAOQMP010000003.1:24701518-24718568 GCA_027563575.1 Erythroxylum pedicellare | reverse complement strand
TTCTAACATCAACATAATAATTAACTCCACAAACTTTCATAAAGACCTCATAATTGATGTAAATCATACTTATTCATTATGAAAAAAATTTAGGGGACAACATGGTTACTATAAATAAGAATTTAGACAATTGATAAATTTCTTACACTTTATGGGGGGGGGGGGGATCCTTACAAACAATGAGAAAATGTGATTATATATAAATAAAGAATAGTAAAAAATTTGTGAAATTGAATGAGAACTATATAAAGGAAGATGTTTAATAAACTATAGACGAAGGCATAATGACTATCATTTAAGAAAAGGCATCACTAGCCAAAACTTATGTGACTACTATCCTTTTTTCTTAGATGGTTAAGAAAAATAAAATGAATAAATAATTTGAAAAGTTCTTAGAAAATTTTAGGTAGTTACTTATAAATTCACCATTGATGGATGCTCTTGATGAAATCCTTGCCTACACCAAATTCTTAAAGATGTCATAGACAAAAAGAGAAAATTAGAAGAGTTTGAGATAACAACTTTAACTGAGAAATGTTGCATTATAGTTCAAAACAAATTACCACCAAAGCTTAAGGATTTAGGGAGTTTCTTTATGCTTTACATTGTTGATAGAATGTAATGATGATAATTAATAGGTTCATATTCCCAATAAATTTCTATATTCCAAATATCAATGAGGAGAAGGAAAAGTCATTGATCCTAAGTAGGCCCTTCTTATTCATAATAGTTATAATAATTAATATTAGAAAAGGTTAATTAATATTTATGATTAGAAATGAAGAACTTGTGTTCTTAAATGATGAAATGTCATTTATACTATAAAGACTCTTAACAAGCTATTTTTCATGCAATTTAATAAGGAAGATGTGAAAAGGGCAAGATATATGCAAATTAAGGAAGAATTCAAGAAGATCCAAGTGATAGATGATGATGACCCTTTACATGGAATACTTTATGAGATGACGAAGGAAGAATAACATTTTTATGACAATTAATTGAGTTTAAGGAAAGAGTCTAACTAAAAGATTCACAAAGAAAAACTTATTAAGAGGCAACTTAACCATAAATTTAAATTCTTTTTAAGTTTGTTTGGATTTATTTTTGACGTTATGGTCCAATAACTTAGATTTTCATTTGGTATTTTATATTGATTTATGTTTAGTACATTGATGGATAAGGTAACTTTTTTTTAATTTTCTTTTGTGTTTGGAATATTGTTCTACTTTTCAGTTAAAAGAAAGCATGTATGAGTTTGAAGAAATAGTTTGAAAAATATTGGAGAAGGAACATCCAAGGAATAGGCTAATGGAAAGCTCATAACTAAGGTACGTGTTAAATTATATTATTAACAAGGCCTATGACACACATGTGCCCTATACCATATTGATCTATTAGTGCTTTTAGGAGGATCCATAACTTAGGACTTGTTTAAGCCCTAGGTTATATCTTTTACAAAAAGGATCCGTACTCAGGAAAGTTATGCTTTTAAAGAGTTAAAGATAGAAGGCCCCACATTCTAAAGACACGATCGTAGATTTGGAAAATATTTTTTCAAAATGTTCTATAGTCTAGGCCATGAGCATCTACTAGATTATGTCCTAAAATTTTCAACCATAATAACCAACAATATACACCATAATTATGTTGCCTCCCATTCTAGTTTTTTTAATCATTTTCTCTTGAAATTTTCAAAAACCTACTACCCAAATTAGATTGTTAATTCAATGACTTCTCAATACGATCCACTCACTTTTTTGCTATACATCCCAAATTTCTTATATTTAAGGCTTCAATCTCATTTTTTAGGATTTATGGTTTTTTAATCATCATTCAATTTTATGTTTAAAAAATCAATCCAACTACAAACATTATTTCACTACCATTCCCAAATAAAAAAGAGAACATTAGAGCCATTTAAGGTGCATTACTTACCCGAGCTCAACTGTGGAGGCAATTTTAAAAGTGCTTCTAATGCTTGTTGTTAAGGAATCAAACTTTTGTGAAAGGTTACTTACCTAAGAACTCAAACATTTGAATCAAATAGGAATGTGGAATAGATTAAATTAGAGAGGGTATTTAGCTTCAAAAGTGAGGAGATTGATAAGAAAACTCGAGTTAGATCTTTTTTGGACAATATGGAATATTGCTGTATGTAGTTCATCATGTATAGACAACTCAATGGTATGACTCCAGACCTCTTTTGTGTCATTATTAGCTTTCTAATATCATATGTTCTATCATTATTAAAAAAGGGAGAGATTTTTAAACCAAAAGTGGTTAGAAACTATGTTTTAATGATAACAAAGCATAGTTTCTACTAATGATTCATTCTCTAATATTTTAAAAGAACGCAATGTTAAATAAAGTCAAGAGACAATTTATGGAGACCAAATACATTCAAATAAAGAAGACAATTGAGACTAAGGAAGATCAAGACACATTAAGTCTATAAATTTATTTTTTTGTGTTTCCTACTTGGTCATTTTAACGCTTTAAGCATATATTCTTTAAACTTAATACATAAATCATTTCATTTATCAAGAGGAATTCAATTTTTTTATTTCAAGCAAAACCTTTTTAATCTTTAAAAATTCCTTTTAAGGAAGTTTGAAATGTTTTTAGATCAAGTTTTAGTCAAAGGAATGTGGTCTAGTACTTGAAAGAACTTGAAAAGTCTTTGAAAACATATCAATTGGAGTTAATTCTCTTGTATTTGAATGCTCCAAAGGGTATCGAGGTTCCTTATTACTTTTCAAGGAAGATTGTATAAGGGCTTCTCTTTGTCAGCTAAAGATTGTTATAAGAAGGTTCCTCTTTAACTAGTTAAAAGAAGTGATTAATGGAATCTTAAGAGAAACTTAAAGAGTTGATCTAGGCAAGTTTAGTTTTTCTAAACTAATATAAATTTCATTTACAACAATCTCCTCATTATGCTTTCTATTTTTTTACTTGATTGATTATTTGAGTCTATTTAAATTGCTATTGCATTCCTTTATTAAGTGTAAAAGCTATCTTAAAAGTCACTAACACTAAATGCACTTCCTTTAGGTGCCATTAAGGACCCACAATGATTGTTTTCCTGGTATAAATAAATCCTAGATTTTATTGAAAGGTACCTTGAACTTTGAGAAAAAATATGGACCAAAAATGTCTTATATTCCTTTAAATTTTCTCCATTTAAAGGATAATATACAACTCAAGTGTAAAGAGCGAATTGATTTTTTATATACCCTATTTGTATATCAATGTTACTATAATTAACTTAACTTAGAAAAAATTTTAGTAATAAGTTTTCAATGGAAGTATATTCATTAAGATCACCCATTATAAGTTTAGCAATTTTGCAATTCAATTAGTTTAGAATAATATAGCCTTTTTTTTGTAAAGTTAGTTTACACCATTTAGACTAATAGTTATAAGCATAGATAAATAATTTAGTTCTAATTTTCTCTAATAATTATAAATATAGATACTTAATTTTTATTATGATATTGTTTGTATAACGTAGCATATATTTAAGTTATAAGTGAATTATTTTAGTATATAAGCATCCCACTGAAAATAAATAAAAGTAAAATAGAAATAGGTGAATATGTAAGCATATATATGTTTACTTTGTTGGCATTAACTTATGTAAAAAGGTTAATGGTCAAGAGAAGTGCTATTAGTCACTTAAAATATCCTAACGAAGAGATTGGGAGTATTTATGATAAGAATTTTCCTTTGGCATAAAAAATTTGTATGGTTTTTCAAACAAGTCTTTAAATGCTCTTTTGTAAATTCAAAGTTTAGTGTTTTATTTTTCTATTAAGTTAGGCTAACAAAATATTTTAAAAGCTTAAGCATCTTACTTATAGATGTCTGCTATATGTATTAGGTTATATTTTATAGGTTAAGTTGATGTTTAAAGGACTATTAGGTTAAATTAAATTGATCTATTACTTAATGAAGGTATCTAATGCTTAATCAATTAATGAACAATGAAATTGAATACATGATGGATAGGCTTGATTACTTTAATTTATTTCTTAAATTCTTTCCTATAATTGCTACCTTTTTAAAAAGTGACTAAATCGATTTTCCTGAAGATAAGAAAAAGCTTAGATGTGGAAATATTTCATGTGCATAAAAAATCTATAATTTTTAAGCATCTTATTTGATGTTAAATCTAATTACTTTATTTTGGTTAGTTTCTAATATATTTTCAATTAATTGTGTAAATTAGACTTTGGGATGATATTATCTAAGATTTGGAGGCCATTTTAAGTGACAATATGAAGAAATTCATAATTATTAGAGGAACACAATTTGTCCCATGCTCATATGCTAGCACTGCCCCGGTAGGATCAAGTTTCATAAGGGCATGACTTGAGTTATGACCATATAGGAAACTATATGCAAGTCAGAGAGCATTTATAGTTAAGAGAACAATTGTGCTAGACATTGTATATTAGTCACAAAGAAATAGGAAGATCCATAACTTAGAGACATGATAGTGCTAAAGGTCATGTCTATCACACAAAGCAAATAAATTACCACGATATATGGCACGGCTCTGCCTAAATCATTTCCTAGATGGATTAAAAATTATTTAAAGGTGAAATTTCTAATTTTATAGGACCTTACTCATTTTTTGGAATAAATAGATATAAGAAACATCTTTTTCTATCGAAATGTTAGGGTTAGCCATCAAGAGGCTTCTATAAACCTTGGGCAATCTATTTTATGCCATTTTTACTAGAAAATTAAGATGTAGATATCAACTCATTAAATCAACTTGTTGACAGAATGTGAGATTTCATTTAGATTTATATCTACCATAATTGCTCTAATTTTCTTTATTGATTTTATTATTTTGAACATATTTGTGGTTAAATATATTTTTATTTTTAGAAAGGAAAAACTTATTGGTTATTTTTGTAATAATTAAAAAATGCAACAAATAGTCCCTAAAAGGAGTAGGAAGGACAATCCTTACATGAATCTAGAAAGTTATAGGAAAAAATACAAGCTGAAAAATAACATCTAATTGGAGCTACAAAAAAAAAATCACAACACTAGTGCTGGAGTTAACATCTAGAAAGATAGCATTACTTATAATAGCTAATAGGAGTCAGGGTTTAAGACACCACACTAGGATTGATAATATCCCTTTACTAAGGCACTTATAAAGCCATACAATTTTTGTCAATATAAAGCTTTTTGAGACTGATATGACTAGTTGACATGGAATGTTCCACCTTCTTGCCATTTTGTAGCTAAGTTTCATGGAGAAGAACTTAGACGAGAGAATTTCTACTAGTTATTTTTATATAAGTTTGGTACTTAACTTATGATTTGTGCTATATTTTTATGTGTTATCTTTGATTAATCTTAGTGATTATTTACTTATGCTATCTTCTAAATCTGATTTGAATTCGCCTATAGATGACTCGAGAGAGTATGCTTATGAGCGGACAATGAATTAGGTAGAGAGTGTTAAAGTATTTGTTTTAAAGAGACTTATGTGCTCATCCTAGTGTTAAGAGTAAAACCTTTCATAGAATTTTATAAAGCTTAATACATTAAAAAAAGATATTAGCAATAATAAATATACGTGTTAACTAATAGATTGTCGATGACTATGGTTCGAGACAGTATCATTTTAGCATCTCAAGATTCTTATTGGTCTAGAAAATATATCTGATCTAGATTAATTAATTCATGAAGTTAAAAGTAATACTAGGGGAAATACTCATCTAAATATAACTATTTTATTATATTATGTTTTGATCAATTATCTTATCATTTATTTATTTGAATATTGCGTAAGTTTAGATTTAGTTTTATTTTATATTTCATTAATCAAAATCCTATAAAATTATCTTTCTATTTATTATTCTTAGGCTAGTAATAGTGCTAGGCTTTCAAAGCTATATTGATTCTTCACGGGATTTGACCCCTAGTTAGTGAGTGTTAGATTTGTAATAGAAGAAACTTTAGTAGCATTGAGACATGAAAGTATCATTAGAACACACTCACCAATAAGCCTATCTCTAGCACCTATGTAACTCTTAATATCTAAATTTTATCAACTCACATGCAAGTCTATTGAATCATCCATATACAAATTAATATAAGATCTAATCACTAGCTTGGATTAAATTCACATTAAAAAATTTAAAGATATTCCAATTCATAAAATATAATTGAATAAATCCTTAATAAAGACAACAGCTAGGGTTCTCCCTATATAAATAAACAAATAAAGAAAAATACCAAACATCATCTTTATACTAACAATATAAGTGATTAGAATATTGTTATTTCATATAGAACTATCACTTATTTGTTATATATGATGATCTCATACCTTCTTCTCTATTAAAAATGATTGCTAACTTTGTATTTAGGGTACACGTCACCCCTTTAGCACATTTATGTCGTAATAACTTTTCTTTATTACATGGCCTCCCTTTAGCCAGTGCATATGATTTTATCTTCTTTTTTAGGCTATTTAAGAAGACGAAGGGCTGACAAACAACCGTGTGCGATCATTTGAACAAAGTTAAGTTTCTAATATATTTTTGCTCGTAATCTTATCTAATTTCTGATAAAGCTTATCCGAACGCAATATCTTCTCAATTACCCAAAAATAGCATAAACTGATTACACTAAGGTAATTTAGGCATTAAAAATAAAACACAATACTAGTATATATATATATTTACGTAAACCATAATTGCTGAGCCTATATATGCTAAGCTTTTACATTTTAAGTTCCTTAACTCGAAGAATTTCTTTGGGCTGAACGCTCTACTTGTATAATTCAACCTATCGCTTTTGGAGTTGAAGCCTTAATTTTAAGGATTTTTTACTTTTAAAACCTATTAAAGATGAATAATAGTTGTGAATTATTGTGCAACAATAGGTACGTAACTGCCATATTCTATAGAACTATGATGGATAGCATCCTCCATTTTATAATTTTAAAGACAAATTCAATGTATGATGCTAGTGTCATACAATTTCGCTCGAGACCTCCTTTATTAGTAAGATTTGAAGATCACCCTTAATTGATAAGGCTGTATGTGAAAACAAAAAGAACATTAGGCAAATAAGAGGTAGTTTCTAACAAATTGAATACTAATTATTGATAGTATTTAAAGGTCATATGACTATTAACTTTTTTGCGTACATTATAGTTTTATTGAAATTTAGCCTTTATTAATACAAGTTTGTATTAACTTGTGTGAAGGTTTTAAAGCATTTTGGGTTTAATCAAAACAATAGTATAGGGAATGTTTTGAATTTGCGATTGAGTTATGGTATTGTTTAAAAAAATTATTAATTGTCACATTGAGAATTTTAACTTTAGAACAAAATTTAAAGGTAATCATGATTTATATTGTTCGTTTCCGTGCTATATTAAGTTAGAATAGTGTATAGAGTAACGATAATAATATTTAGTTTCAATTATGGCATGATTTGTTTAACGACCACATGATTTTTAAACTAATTGATTATGGTTAATATCTTTGTATTTAATATAAATGGAATAAAAAGTGAAAAGACAATGCTAAAGATAAGTTAATTAACAATAATAATTTAATTTATATAATGACCTTTAAGAAATTTGATGATTTTAATTTAGTTAATACCAAGTTAATTTGAATATAGGGTATTTATATGTTAAAGTTCTTTCCACGTTGGCGACAAATTAATTAGTTAAGTAATTAATCCAATTAGTATTGATATACAGCGATAAAATCCAATCTCTTAAAAATTGGAGCAAATTGCTTTTTAAATAATTTATATGAAACTTTTTCAAATTCTTGGTGCGATATAGGAAATATTGACACTAAAAATTAAAACTTTATTTAAGTTGCCCATCTTAGACACATGCAGTATATATCCTTGTGGTCATTCGCAATAAACATTTGCATGGAAAAGTAGAAAAATATCTGCCAATAAGCAAGATATAGATGAGATCCCCCTTTATCTCCACCACCAACTGTAAGGGATGCAAATACCTATTCCACTACTAACATGGCGGCATATCGGGAGGCGGTGGTAGTATTTGCGCTCCTCGGCCTTTGCCATTCTTCACAATAAACGCCATATCCATCCCCCATGACAAGTGACGCTCTAAGTGGCAATGCATGAACCACACTCCTGTGACAAGACGTACGTATATTTCAACAAATTTTGTTAGATTGTAGTTATAATCAATAGATAGATAATTATTACTCAAATTCATTTTAGAATTAAAACTTTCAGTTAAAGTAAGGGGCTTTTTTGGAAATGGCTTAAAAGTCATGCAACGCACCAGGATTCTTGGCCTTGAATCTAATGGCGGCCCAGCCATTTTTTGGAACAGCAATGGTGTTTTGAAGAGGAGGATCGACAAGGTTATATGTGGAGATGTCCTTATCTTTGTCGAAGTTACCAAATCCCCAACCTACCACATAGAAACTTGTTCCATGTATGTGCATGGGATGGTCTGTCCCAGCAACCAAATTTGTTCCTTGAAATACAATCTCCACTGTCGAATTGTACTCCAGCACTTTCACTTCCGTGGCTTTTCTTGGAGTTCGATAAACCAATGGAATATTATCCGCAGTGAAATTAAAAAACAGAGGTGGTTGATTCGGGAATTTGGTGTCATACACACCATTAGCGTGATTGTAGTAGGCTCTGAGTATGTCCATGGATGAAGGTAAAATAAAGCTTATGTTGTTAATACTAGCTCCAAGCCTTGCACCATTAGGTCCTTCACAT
Organism: Erythroxylum pedicellare; assembly: GCA_027563575.1. Classification (NCBI taxonomy): domain Eukaryota; kingdom Viridiplantae; phylum Streptophyta; class Magnoliopsida; order Malpighiales; family Erythroxylaceae; genus Erythroxylum; species Erythroxylum pedicellare. The sequence continues at coordinate 24,709,805 of JAOQMP010000003.1, read as the reverse complement.
GTCGAACCATTAGGACATGGAACTGTGGCCATAGATAACGTGAAGAACAGTGGAGTGGTAATGTTCAATGGGACATGTATTGGATGATCACTATCGGCTAAGCTTCGAAGTCTACCAGTGAAATTGACTGACGCGTTGGTGTCATTAACAGAAGGAAGATAAGGAAACGGAGGAGTTGAAGATGAAGTATAGTTGCCATTATATTGAACAATGGCTGTGGTGTTTGTTGGATTATAGGCTGCGCCATTAGCGCTGGAGTAGGCCTTGGCAGCCATGTAATAGCGGTCCAAAGGCTGGTTGGCTTCTAACAAGACATCAATGGTTTGTCCAGGTGAGATTGTGACATAATCAACTTTCAATGGCTTGGTGTAGCTCGCATCTGTTCCAACCACTGTTAGTTGATGATCGGCAATGGAGAAGAATAGCATGTCTTGAAGAACAGCATTAACTAGACGAAGAAGGTATGTCTTGCCATAATCAACCATTAGCTTGAATGTATCTGTAAATGGAATAGGTTTTTTTAAAATTTGACTAGAGCTATGAGTGGAAATCATGACTTTGATTAATACAAAACGTCAACGTTGAAATAGCATTGCGTACAAGCATATATTCGAGCTAGCTAGCTGGCTTACCTGGTTTTGAGCAATTATAATGATCGCCAGGCTGACCATTGATAGTGAAAGCATCAGACGCATTGGGGTCTCCTCCTGACTCCATAAATGAATCATAAATTTCCCATATATCTTTTTTCCACCACTCTCCTGCATCATTTCAGCAATTAATACATCCCAATTCAGAAAAAAAAAGTCAGAAAAAAACAGTTGAAAAGTCCAATTTTAACGTGCAACGGAAACAAATTATTATTAATCTTCAAGGTCCAAATGTTTTATACCCAGAATAATTGGTACATCTGCATGGGGCTTTGGGAAAGGATACTTGGTTCCTTTCTTGGGAAAAATGACTATGGCGCCGTATACGGTGGCGCGTGACCAGTCACTATGAGCATGCCACCATAATGTTCCTTCTTCCTCCGACAAGAAGATCTTCTGGCTAAATTTTCCTCCTGGCTGGATTGGACACTGCGTTATGTATTCTGGACCATCTGACCATGGGTATTTAGGTTGCTTTACCCCATGCCTGCACGATTCAAGACATCAGTGCTTTTTATCTCTTAAGCTCTTGACAAGCCATTGAGTTTGAAATGACATCATCACAAAAAATAAATAATTATGTCGCATTGAAACAAATTTCAGTTAGTAATTGGATAAAGAACATAAAACTATTCAAGGATCGAACTTAGGAAAAGGTTAAGTCTCTCTTCTCATTATCTTTATCATAGTATAAAGATAATCAAGAAAATCACTGAAACCAATAGCCTAGTGCTACACTCAGAATTTAATGGTAATTGCTTAAAGCCTATCTGTTTTCCTGCTGCAAAGAACAAAGCATATAAATGCCTACCAATGTATGGAGATGTTATATGGGCTCCTATTGACGACATTCACAACAATGGTATCTCCCTTGTCAGCATATAACGTAGGCCCGGGGTATTTCCCATTTACCGTCAATATGTTGTTTGTACTGCAAAGCCTTTTGTACGGAACCTCCTTTACCTACAATATAACTCGGCAATATTAGGAACTTTGGATCAACCATAGAGATTCAACACCTACATTTATATCTATCCCTCCTTAGTTGGGGGAAGAAGCTAATTTGGTGCCTGACATAACTGTAACTGGTTAATAAAGTATCTTATTGTTACTAAGAGCTTCAGATTTTGAGCTATGTATTTAAAATGTGAGATTGCATGCTAAGAATGGATTAGTTCAGGGGTAATGTCCTCTATCTTTAATTCAGTCCAAGGATATAACCATATTACTATGATCAGAGATGAGATGGTGATCTAGTAGCTTATTAATTTGTTTATAATTTTAAATACTATTTTCTATTAAATTAGTTAATTTTTTATTGAAGCAAAATCCATTTAATCCTAATTCAGCACTAAAAAGTTGCAATAATTTTTATATTACATTTACTTTTATTTAAATTATCAATTCAGCGTAGTTTTGACCATTATTTTATCTTGACCCTCGTTATTTTAGTTGGATGCCCATCCCCATTTTCTCAATGTTGATTTAGAACGTTGGTTTCAATAGTGGGTGCGATGAGAGTGTATGCATAAAAGGTGGGAGAAGTAAAGTACCAAAAGTTTATGCGTGCAAAGTTGTAATCAGAATGCATCGAGAGAAAAAAAAAAACAGAAGAAGAAGAGAGAGAGAGAGAGAGAGGAAATCTATCCTTCCTATGCAAATATAGTTCTAATTAAAATTGGGGTTCCTCTAATTCCGCAAGACGTTCGTTTTCGTCTTACAAATGCGTGTCTGAGAAACAAGTTTCAGGTTTATTAATCAAAGTCAAACTTGTCTATTAAATGGTTAAATACTTATATCTCACCTAATATAGAGAGGATAAAACTAGAATCATAAGTAAATCATCTTAATTAGTATATATGTGTAGCCAAAAAGAGTACATTTACCAGTATTCTTTGCGTACTTACCACAAAAGTATGACGACGAAGGGAAGAAGCTTGGCAGCTTACGAGGAAACTACTAAGAAACACAAACCCCACGATTTGTAAGAAGAGAACACTCATAACAGACGACATTTTCTTACACTCAACTTCAAAATTTCCTTTGTTCCATAAAATCCGAGATATAATTGGCATATATATAGCCCAAGTTAGAAAGAAAGGACAAAATAGCTGGTGAAACACACAACGCAGCTTCCTTAATTGTCGGCATCATCAACTTGATTATGTCAATTATCTTAACTTTCAGAATAAAAATTCCTGTTTTTCAAGACAAGGATTTGAAAGATGACTTCTAGTTTCTTTTGTCTTTTTTTTTTTCCCGACGGCTTCAGAACTGAAAGTTCATGCAAAAATATTATCAAATAGCATACGCCTTGTCAACTTGAGTCGCACATTAATAACGCCACTGAAAGGGATGGTTAGAGGGAAAGGCACTGGTCCAAGTTAAGATCATCTTTAAGACGTTCTCCAACCATTTCAAAGCCAAAGTGGATAGGTGGTGCGATATATATCTTTCTCCTGTCTAGTCGATAACTAAACCGTTATGTTTCCTGTATCTTAGAATGACTATAATTGCTAATGACCAATAATCAACTAAAACATCACTTAACATGGAATGTATATAGACTATGGTTTAACAGGTTGCATTAGTCAAATGAAGTAAGTTAGCTGGCCAGTGGTTCTGTAGGTACTTGTGTGTTATGTTGGAAGAGTTTAGATATTACTAATAATATTTAGATATTATTCATATAAAAATAATTAGATAAAAATAAATAATTTGTGGTACAAAAGTAAATTTTGGGATATAGTGTAATTATAACAAATTGAATTGCGTGGCTCTAATTAGTTTAATACACTTGTGAATACCCATCAATTTTCTTGTTTCATCAAGCAACAAACAAATTCAAATGTCAAATAGCAGAGCTTGTAAGGATTCCAATCTTATAGGTTATAAATTATAAATTAATATTTATAGCTTATACTTATTGTGAGTAAGAATTTGTATTATAGTTCCTCTTTTTACTGATAATATTTCCTCCAATCTTAATTGAGTTGTGAGTTTACTTTACCTAGATCATCATTTTAATAAATGGTATTAAAACCTAATTAGGGAGTATATATCTGCTTATCATATGTTATGTGGTTGTCATTTATAATGGATTCTCCACTTAAGAATAAGTTACATATTATTCACTTTTTCAAGATGCTAGGTACCATTCAAATATACAATTATTATTTACGTAAAATAGAGGGATATATTTCTCTTAGTTCAAAGTAGTTAGACATAGAAGCAATGACAACTTAACTTAAGATTGAGAAGTTCTAAGGGAAGAATTTCTTGTTGTTAAAGTTGAAGATAAAAGTTATCATTACAAAGGATAATTGCCTTATAACCTTAAGGATAATTGCCTTACAACCATTAGTAGAAGGTCAATGAACTTCATAGATGACGCTAAATGGAATGAATTGGACATGAATGCTACTTCAAATCTTTATCTAACTTTTATTGACAATTTTTTGTCTAGTGTAGAAGATTAAAAAAAAAGGAAATGAGGTATGAGATCATCTCACAAAGTTTTACAAGATCAAGTCACTCAATTATAAATTTTTTCTTTAAGAGAAAATTTTATAACTCTTCAGATGTTAGAATCCACTTCAATGGCCAACCATATAAATAATTTGACTACTCTATTCTCTCAACTCACGTCATTGGGTTAAAGAATAGAGTCATATAAATGTTCATTGCAGTCACTACTTTAGAGGAAGAAAGTCAACGTATGAAAAAGAAAGACATGGAATCTAGTTTCTAGTAAGTCAAAACTTTGTGGTGAAAAGTAAAGATCAATGGAACATGGCCCAATTGAGAGAAAATAATAGTAAATCAAAATTTAAAAAGTAAGAAGAAGAATAAACTATTACAATTTTGGAAAAAAAGGATAAGTTAGAAAAGGATTGTTAGAATTTAAATAAGAAAAATTTTAGCTCTTAAGAAAATATTGCAAGTACTTGAGATGAAATCAATATTAGGTGATGTGAAATAGCTATAATAGTTGAAAGTAGGAAGTTACTATTTGACATATGGCTCTTCAAATCAGTTTCTACTTTTCACATGACCTCTAGAAAAGAGTGGCTCCATCATTATAAACTTATATAGAAGATCTGTGTATAGTTTTAATGACTATCCTCTAAAAGTTGTTGGTATCGAAATCTTTAAGTTAGAGATGTATGATAGTATAGTCTGTACACTTTAAGAAGTGTGATGCATGAAGGGCTTAAAGATAAAATTATTTTCTCTAGGCTGACTAGATGATCATGGGAGAAAAATAAAAATTATCAAAAGGATCCTAAAGATAATTCGGGGCATGCTGATACTTGTTAAAGGATAAAAGGTAGGTGCAAAGTTGTAAAAGTTAAAGGGAGTGCTAGAAGTAAAAGAATAAGCCACTTCAAATATTCTAACTGAATGATCTTCAATATTATGGCATACAAAACTTGGATATCTATCCAAACAAGGAATAAAGATCTTTGTTAAGAAAAAAACTACTACCTGAACCTACAAAGATATAACTACATCCTTTTAAGCATTGTATTATAGGTAAATAAAATAGTGTAAAATTTAAACATCAAATTCCAAAAGCAAATTTGTTTTTAATTTGGTTTTTATGTATTAGCAAGCACACGTTCCATCTATAAAGGAGTAAAATACTTTGTCTCTTTTATTAATGATGTCTCTAGAAGGTGTTAGGTATGCCCTATAAATAGGAAGGTAAATGTCTTATAAGTCTTCAAAGTTTTTAAAATGCATGTTATTGATTTTGGAAAAAAGATCAAGAGCTTAAGGACGTATAATGAAAGAGAGTTTTGTAAGTGAGAATGCATTAAAAGAATGTTCCCTATTACATAAATGATTGGTGGTTTCTATACCAATAATTAAATTTACCACAAGTGCACAACATAGTTGTAACTAGTACATCTAAGTACAGATCAATCTCACGAAGATTGTAATTACTAATAGTTACCCTTCTTTTATTATCTAGCCTAACAACAGAATGATTGAATTTTAGTTAGAAATAAAAACTTGAACAAATAAACTAAAATTAGAAACAATAACGAATGTAAGACAAGGAAATTACTTAGAAAATTTAATATCAAATATTAGCGTCTAGGTGATGAATCCCCTACAAAATTATTAAATAATTAGTCTTTTACCATGCAATTATATCATTGATTATTGGATCAGGAAAATTTCTAAATTATGTTAATAACTCTCTCAAGACTACTAACAACTATTTTATCAGTTGATTAATAGAAATCTTTCTAGTTAAAACCTCCTAGGATTGCATTATCGATTTATGAATTCCAATATTATGTTTAAACCTAATCCAAAGAATTTATATCGACCTATCTCTACGTTAGCAATCAACTCCTTTCAATTATGTTAGATCCATAAAGAACTTCTCAATCTCAATTATATGAAATCAAATTATACACTAATATTCCGAATATATTAGAACAAGAGGAAAATACATAATTGAATCTCAATAGACCAATCAATATAATTATATTAAAGAAAAGATTAAAACATATTATTATCCCAAACTAGGATTCATCACACCTAGACAGTAATCACGTTTAGTTGCTAATTATAAAAAATGAAATCAATGATAAATATGTATGAAACTACTATAAAAAAAAGAGTTTATAATTCTAAATCTTTCTTTCTCATCTATTGGATCTTTTTGCAAGTTTTTTATTTAATGAAGCCTTCTATCATATCTCTTTGGATGTTAACTTTATGTTCTCCTCATCTCTTGATCAAAATTATCACCTGTCTTGATGTTTCACACCTCAGATCTGCTACAAAATTTGGCTCCATTTAATTTGCCTTAACTCACATCTTTTTATAACCAAAACTAGGGTTTCTAGGATGTACATGGTCATGTGGGTGATTGTTGAGCTCCAAAAACCCATAAAGTTGTAACTTCAGACATTCACATAGACTTACACGGCCACATACACGATATGTATCTCCATTTACTTCAAATCTATGTTTAATGTCACAATTTCATTCAAAATTTTCTCCTGTTGGTCAATAAAGGCAATTATTACCTATAAATGCACTTGGAATGAATTAAGTACAAAATATTCAACAAAAATACAAAATATCAAGGAAAATATGTTAAATATAGGTGTATAATTATGGTCAAATATGCATCAATCAATACACTTCTTAATAAAACAGAGTCGTAGACTAGATGAATGGAAATTTATCGGAAAGAATATGAAATATTGAGAGCTATAGGCCTAGATGAGGCTTTTTGGGCAAAATCAATCGATACTGCCTATTATATAGTGAATTAGGTTCTATTAACTATAATTAAATTGAAGAAATTGATGAAGTTGCATATTAGAAAGATAGTTGATTATTCTAGCCTCCATATGTCCAAAAGTCCTGCATACGTGATGTATAGTGCCAAATAAACCATAAAGCTAGATCTAAATTCTAAGAAATGCTTATTCTTAAGATGTGATGATAGAGTGAAGGGGCATCACTTTAGGATTCTATTTCCCACAAGTTTATTTTTAGTAGGGAATTCATCTTTGTAGAAGATAAATTACAAAGATAAAGAAAATAACACTTCATAAAGAAATTTAGAGACTATTATACAATCAAAAAGAAATTTCAAACTTCTTTGAAAGTAACGCTGGAGCAAGATGTTTAAGAACTAGTTGAGTCTAAATCTCAAAAAATTTGTTAATCAGATTGCATAAAAGATTGCAAACTAACACTCATATTATATAATGGAGAATAGTATAGCATACAACCTTTTAATACAGAACAAAGAGCATTAACTCTCTAAGAAGCATTTAATAATCTAGATGTCTCTCAGTGAATAATAGTATCTATAAAAAATTGAAGCTCTTCATAAAATTAAAACTTGGCAACTTCTACCATTACCACAAGGAAAGAATATTGTTAGTAATAAACTAGTCTTTAAGATCAAGTGAAGTCGTAAATATTAAGTGGAGTGACATCGTGCAAGATTAGTAGTAAAAGAGCATGCTTAAAAAGAAGGAATAAGAAATATTTTTTTATGAATTAACTTATTACAATCAGAGTAGACCTAGAAAAGTGTAATTTATTTTACTTATATTTAGATTTGTTAGATCTAAAAATTGTTTTTCTTTATGGATATCTTAAAGAAGATATCTATATGCTGCAATTAGAAGGCTTTAAAGAAAAAGTAAAAGAGAACTTGGTTTGTAAATGGAAAAAAAAATCTTTATATGATCTTAAATAGGTGTAGAGGTTTTGGAATCCTGAGCTTTGGATACCAAAGAGCTAATACATACATTTGCTATTGTATGTAGACGATATATTAGTTGTAGGCCCTAATAAATAAACAAAGAAGTTGGGTAGGGAATTTGAAATAAAAAATTGACACCATCAAACTAGACTCTTATGATATAAGTTCAATGACATATAAATAATGAGATGGTTTGGGATTTCTAAAAGAAATTACATTAAAAAAAGGTTATATGATGCTTCAATATGCCAATATCTGCTCCTCTTCTTACTAATCTCATGTTATCCTCCAGTATGAGTCCTAGAAATAAAGATGAGAGGATGGAGATGTCTTAAATACCGTATACATCTGTGATAGTGAGTTCTAATAACGATTAGTCACTAAATGG
>JAOQMP010000003.1:24669267-24680850 GCA_027563575.1 Erythroxylum pedicellare | reverse complement strand
ATTAAATGGAAAGATAAGAATTAAGTTAGAATTAATATGGGAATGTTAGAATTAAGTTAGCTTAAGTAGTTAGTAGACTTATGTTAAAAGAAGGAAAGGTAAACTTGGAAAGACAAAATAAAGGAGGGGCAATTTGAGAAGAACAAGACAAAAGTTGTCTTGAATTAAGAAAGAAGAAGGGAGAAGTCGTGAGAAATGGAAGAAAAGAGAGAAAAACATGAAAGAAGAGAGGAGAAGAAGAAAAATCGTGGAAGCTAGGGAAGAAGAAGAGAAAATCATGAGAAAAAAAAAAAAGAAAGAAGAAGTAAAAAGAAGAGGAAATCATCTTATCAAGGTAAGTTCATCTTTTTTTCTTCTTGCTTTGTTAGAGAAGGAGTTAGAAAGAGAAAGGGTATTATGTAGAGAACTGTTGGAAGAAGATGAATTAAGAGAGCACAATTGATTTTAGGGTTTCTAAATTAGGTATGGGGTTTTCTAACCTAGATGGACTATGGGTAGGTTAGGTTTGAGCTCAATTTGTGTTTATTACAATTTGTTATTTTTAAAGTTTATGAATTTTATTAGAATGTTGTTTTGAATGGAAACTTGGTTTTTTTAGTAAACCAAGAGACCCCTACCCAAGAGCAAGAGGAAATACAACCTTGAGATAGATTTTCAAGCAAATTAGGTGGATAATGCATTTATAGTTATTGTGAAATTGAGCAAATTCTTGCCTATGTGTGTATATTGATTTCTTAAATTCAACTTGTTTGTGAATGTTGGAAATTGCTTGATGATTATGTTATGCCTTAAAAAGGATTATGACTTTTGTATAAATGGAAAGAAGAAAAATAAAAAAGATGCATGTGATTAAGAATTTGTGATTGATTGAATTAAGCATAAATTTGTTTGTGATTGGGCGAGAGAGGAACCCGTTTCATTAATCACGTGCATGATGCCCTATAGCCTTCTTCCGGTTGCCTGCTTGAGGCCAAGAGATCCTGAGAAATCGAACTCATTTTGTTCACAGTGTAAACTTTGGTTTCTCTATTTTGTTCCACGAAACGCTTGATCCATTTATTTGTGCATTGCATCTTAGAATTGTCAAGTATGACACATTTGAGTGTTATGTTAATGGCTAAAGTCTATGTTATGTGTTAGGAGTTTTGAGTTAAGTTGATTAATGCTTGAATTGCTGGATATATATATATACATATGCTTGAATTGTGGTCAATTGCCTATGGCTATAAAAATATTAGCCACTAAACTATGTAGCTCACCCCACTATTCCCTCCTCAGGTGCAGAACAAGACGGTTAGCGATCCTTGCAAGGCATTGGAAAACTCCAAGATAGTTAGAGACTTTTGTACTAAGTTAACGAACATTTTGGATAGCTTTATAGGCATATCAACATTGAAAATCCCTTTTTATTTTGTTTAAAGTTAGCAATGTGTATGTTGATTTGTAATTGAAGCTTGTAAATACTGTGTTTGGATTCATTAATGAAATATGATTATGTTTTGTTGGGTTTATTGCATTTTCCATCCTTTCATAGGTGTAGAAATTGTGTTCTGAACTCAAAGGAAAATTTGTATTAATATGGTTTGAATGAGCCAAAGTTGTCTTCTTAGAAGTTGTAGATAGTCCTCTTAGCTTTCCAATGGTATGAAGTATGAAATTTTTAGACATCGGAGTTAAGATATATGATCATTATAAGTGGAGATGCTTTGGAAAGTGTAGTTAGTGATTTAGAACTTTTGGTGATGTGAGGAAGACCCTGTAGGAATCCCTTCATCTGATTTAGTCTTAGACCAAATCCTTTCGTCTGATTCATCTTAGATTGAATCCCATCTGATTCAGTCTTAGAATGAATCCCTTTGTCTGATTCGTCTGAGACTGAATCACTTCATCTAATCCATCTATACTTTTAGAATTTTGAGATTTTGACCCTCTAGATGGCAAAATCTCTCTTCATATTCTAGAAAAAAGTTTTAGACCTCAAAGTCCTATTTGAAACCATCCTAACATGATCTTAATCTGACATCTCTAGAGAAAGTTATGCTAATTATCCTGAAATAGGTTCAATATGATTTAGGACAAATGCATGTTTGATTTGATTCTTTTGGCCATAACTTCATCATCCGACCTCCAAATGAAGTGATTCTTGAAGCAATAGATTCCTAACACTTTTTTTCTAACTCTAAATAAAAATTAGTACCCATTGGTGTTGATTTGCAAAAGATTTATGGAGAGACAGTGAGGGAATTGATTGGAAGAGCACGAATTGGTTGTTTACTGAACATACTTCGGTATTTTATTCATATCTTGATCTGTAGAGCTTCGAATGAGATGATTATAATTTCAAAATAAACAAGATAAATGGAACTACAATTTTTCTGAAAATTCAGGTGGTGATTTGGGCGTTTGGCTAGTGTGGGCTCGCCTGTGTGGTTATAAGAATGATGACTAAAGAGATTTCGTTGAAATAACCCTACAGAGAAATACGCTCATGTCTTATGATATTCGAAACGATAGTTAGGCTCCAGAAATGGGGTCCAACATGCAGACCCATCTAGGCATGCCTATTACCCATAACTAGAACTTAACATTTTTAAAACAATCCATTTCAGATTTCAAAATCACAAACTAATAGTATAGTGTATAATATATGACCTTATTCATTTGATCAAACTTAATATACCTTATAAATAAAACATATGCATTAAAGCATCAATAAATGTATTAATTCATCACACATTATGTGTATTCACATAATTAGATAGCACTTCCAATACAATCCCAATTATCAAACTCCTCAGACAATTGATGGTCCGGAATTATCATAATATCATAATCACATGACAGTGAAAGAATGCATAAGTATGAATTCATTTCTTTAAGTTCAAATTGAACCCATTCATTCTCACTCAAACTTATCATGCCTTATAAACATAAGCATTTGTAATAATTCACCAATGAATACATTAAGTAACGACACTTTACATGTACTCACCTAAGTTCCCATTTTTCAGACATTCATAACTAACACATCACTTTTATCATTTAAATCACATTTGTGTTCATAAGCACACTTCATTCCTTTAACAACTTATAAGTTCCAAAATTAGAGACTTTTTTATCTAATAACACCTTTTTTAAGTTATTACTTCAATTAAAAATCCAAATATTATTCAACCTTTAATGAACTTATTCCACATCAAACTAGGTTCATTTTCCACCTTAATTAAGTCCAATTAAACTATTATAAAGTACCTTAACCTTATATGGTCCAACAATTTACCAAAACCAATCTTTTCTCCTTCCTAAGTACTTCCCATCACCATAGGAATAAGCCGTATAAATCCCACGATTGTGGGATGAGTGAATCGAAGGTTCACTCACCCACAATCTCTAATTTATTTCTAAAACTTGACTTCTTCACTTCCATTCGACACACCTTCACCAAAGACCATCAATTTCTCTTCAATTCTACCTTATTCATGCTTTAATACCTCATCAAATTCATGTCCAAAACAATTAAAAATCATTCATTAAGTAACTTATAAATTAATATATTCCATACATCAAAACCAAACCATAAGTTATCATACAAAAATCATTTTTCTAGCATTCATTTGTCATCATCTTAACTCCTATTTCATGCTAATTCAATTATCATAAAACTTGTATTAATACATGCTATCAAGTTTAGAATTCCCTTACCTAATTACCTTCAAGTTCCTTCTTCAAAAAACTAACCAAACCAGCCCTTCATGCAACAAAAACACTTCTGAAATCTAGGTAGATGTTAGATGATCTTAACATTAAGATGATAAAAATAAAAAAGGTATTATAAAGTAGCTTTCTTGATGCAGTAACTTACAAGGATTATAAAAGAAAATGATCCAAAAAAATCTAGAAGTTGAGAGGAAATGAGAAAGTTTAAATGGAGAGATTGCAAGACAGTAAAGAATGAACAAAACAGAAATTACTCCAATAGAAACTTGCTTTATCCATTGCTAGATGTCATCAAATTGTAACAACATATGTCACTATGCATGTTCTTCATTTGTCCCACATTGGAGCTAACAAATGTCCCCAATATATTATTCCATTTGTCTCTCACTTATTGTTGCCACTTGTCAATTTATTAACTATGCCATTTGTGAATGCATCAACTATGCCAAATGTCATTAACTTATGGGCTTAGTCATTCCAATTTACATGTACCAACTTATCTTGCTACTTGACAATTTTCCTAGTCCAAATGTACATTTTAATACCTAAATTCTCTAATGATATCAATTAATTCCAATTCACTAAGTATGATCCATTAAACCAAAATTCAAGTCAATGTAATTCTCAATCATATCATAATTTTTAACACCTATCATACATATACTTTCATGAACATGTAACATTCTAACTAGGATACAATTTGGTACCTTACATAAAAGGTGTTTAATAGGAATTCATTGGGTGGGTTATAATGAGGACAACTCCTTTGTAACTCCTTATACTGCTCCCACACTTCATATAAAGACTCCTCATCATTTTGCTAGAAATTGATAATTTCCTTTATTAGTCTTGTTATCTTATTTAGAGGAAAATATTTATCTAGAAAAACTCACACCAGGTGCCCCCAATTTATGATGTTGGATGGGTGGAGAAATTCAACGAGGCTTTGGATCGATCCCTAAGTGTAAAAGGAAAGAGCCTCATCCTAGCAACATCCTCTGACATCCTAATATATCAGAAGGTATCACAAATTTATAAGAAATTAGCTAAATGAACATTGGGATCCTCATTGGCTAACTTGTAAAATTGCATGTTCCTTAGTGTTTGCATGTCTGTCTAATGCTGGCAATGATTGTGAGCCATTTCCTGGGCTTCTATCACAATCATGGCTTGACATGCCACGATGCCACGATTGTGGGCTGTTGTTTCAGCCCCAATGTCTCCAAAACTCATCCATTCTTTGATGTTGACCCTAAAACACTAGCAAACATATCAAGGTACCTCAAAAACATAATATTTAAGTTCAAAGACTTGTACTAACCCTTAAAACACTTAAAACATTAAAAAAATCACAAACTAACACAATTCTATTCTAAACATATACTAAATGATTGAATTAATGGCTAAACACATATCAAACTATTTACACTTATCATCTATCCTAATTTAGTTCATACTAAAGTAAAGAAATTCCTTAATGATTAAGAAAGAAAAAAGATAAAAAAAATTAATCACATGGATTTTTAAAGTCTTGATTTTATTTATTGAATCTTAATGGAATCTCCTTCTTTTCTCCAAGTTTACTCCTTTCTTATGTAAAAACATTCTAGTTCGACTCCTATTGAATACACGCTAGGTCTCACATTTCTCTATAACTTATATCATGTCGCTGAACAACTCTATCTAGGTAAATATTAGATTTTTTTGTGACAAATGAATGGCAATATGAGTCCAAAATACAGACTCATTTTTAACCTGTATTAGCTTAATGAATTGATAAATTATGCATTTGCGGATTTATTTTAAGAACATAAGTCTGTGTTTGTGTAATATCGTAGTTCAATAATTGTACTGTCTAATATGTTATGCCTACATTTTATAGAGTAAGCTTTATTTATGGTGTACTAGAGTAATTTAAACATTTAAATGTATTATTGAGGTTATAATGGAGATCACGGATAGACCAGGATGGTTCTGGACTAGACCGAAAATTTGTTATAAAATTTTCAAAAACTTCGAAAAGCTACAGAATGAGTCCAAACGAGTTTTAAAAGCCCCGAAATGTAGTTTGGATAATTAGGTAACACTTTTGAATGAAACCTGGATGATTTCGGTGACATTTAGTGATTTCCAGATTCAATCTGAAAACCCTTCTGCGCAACTGACAAGTTACCAAATAATTTCAAAATAAGATGAAAAGCTCCAGGATTAGGATTAGAGTCTATAAGAACTAAAATAGGTCAAAACAAAGGTTATTTGAATAAAATTTGGGTAATCCGAAATTATTGGACTAAAATGCCCATTTTGGAAAATAATAGTTATTGATGATTTTAAACTCATTTGAAATTTTTAAAAGCATTCAATCAACAAGTGTTGACCCTAATTAAATTATTTCATAGCCAATTTGATGATAATATGGTTGTTGAATAATTTTGGGATTTAATTCGGTTAGCTGGTGAATTAAATGCATTAAAGGGAAATTTGGTATTTTGTACTCATTAAGGGTAATTTGATCCTTTTACATGATATTAGTGGATTGATGAGTCATTAGAGACGACCAATGAGAAAATGACATGTGTGATGAGTCATTAGTGATGACAAATAGGAAGGTGACATGTGTAATCCATTAAATGAGTACAAAAAGAAAAAATTAAGACATTTTGCTTTATTTGGTGAGTGTTGTGAGAGTAGCCTTAAAGAGGCCAAAAACTAAAAGAAAATAATAGAGAATTCTAGACAATGATAGAAAAATGTAGTGAAAGTGAGAGACTAAAAAAATAAAAGAGGAAGAAGAGAAGGAAGGGTGACTCACAACCAAGAAGAAGGAAGCTGCCATTTTGATGGGTTTTGGAGCATGATTTGAAGAGAGCTTCATCAAGACTAAGTGTTCTTCAATTGTCCAAAACAGTGAAAGAAAGTGGTAAGTTTTCCTAACCTAAATTTCTAGTTTTATAGGTTTTGCATGGAATGGATTTGTGTAAGATTAATAGTGATTTTAACTTTCCATGGAGTAGATAATAGGTTTAGAAGAATTTATGAGTTGAAAACAAAAAATTCAATTAAGAAATTAAACTTGAGAGAATCTTCTATGCCTACGGTTTTTAGTGTGGTATGATCTAAAAGTCAATCTTAGTTGAATATGATAAGAGAGATAGCCACGTTTAGTGAAATTCTGTCATAGGTTCTCAGTTCACTTGAACCAGTCCTATTGTTTTGACCATAACTCGACCTACAAACCTCCAAATTGGGTGATTCCAATTGTATCTAAAACCTAATACATAGAACTAAAAATATCTAGAGGGACCTAGACGTATTTCTAGCTAAATGATATTGAAAATTGAGATTGATTATGGTGACCTGATACTGTCCCTATGTTGAAGAAACTTATGAAATTTGGTACATGTTTCATGATTTAGAAGTTGAAATGTCATGATTTGTGTTGATATGGAAACTAGAGATATAGGGAAACAAATGTCTAAAAGACTTCAAAAGCCTAATTTGAACGTTTGATATGTAAAAATTAAGGAACAAGTGGAGATATGGATTCTGGACATGGATCATAAACGTGACTCATTATGCATGATTTTGATATGATGAACTAAATTGGGTGAGATTGTGTTTTGAAGAAATTAGTAAGTTAGAATGGGTAAAATATGATATTTAAGTGACTTTTGAAGTTATATTTGGAAATGAAGACTAATAGGTTAGCTTACAAAAGTAAGCAGAAATATGATTATCATACGTGTGATATGATTAAATACTAATCTCAATTTTAGTTAAACCGAACTATAGTTTTGATGTCTTATTTCCAAATTTGGAAATAAACACCTAAGCAAAATTCACTTTGTGTAGGTAAAGGAGAGGTATTGAATGCGTGCGTGTGTTTGGTAATAAGTTTGCAAAACGATGAGTGTATTTTAATTGTTTTATATGAATAAACTCTTTGCAAAAGAATTGACAACATATGAGTGTTCTTTAAATGATTTTATGCCAATGGCTTCTATTTATAGAGACTATCAAGTTGTGAGTGTCTTTTAAATTAAGTTTATGCAAATGATTTTGATTTAATCTTGAAATGAATACTTATGCTGAGTTTATTGCAAATGATATTTTACAAGTGAATACTGCTAGCAAAATTGTATGCTTTGGTAATATATGAGTTTTAATTTGAAAGTTTACTTTTTTATGATTAGAAGTTACATTGAAACAATTCAATTATGAATCCTCCTATACTTGATTTAGAAAATAAGATGAGTCGTAAATGTAAGAGTTATATTTGCCTATAGTACACCGCTAAGCTTTATACATGTTATTATACCGGTAAATTTATAGTGGTTATCTTATTATGGGTAAGCAATGTAAAACTAGCTCCCTAAATAGTGGTTAACTTGTTATGAATAAGCAATGCAGAACTAACTCCATAACGACTGATTTATAGCTTTTATCCAATTGTGGCTAAGCAATATAGAACTAGCTCTATGAATAGTGGTTAACCAATCGTGGGTAAGCGATGTAGAATCATCTCCATGACTTTATGCCCAGTGTACCATATGGTAAAGAAACTAGTGGTTGACTATGTTAAGTAAGGAAAATCATGAAATTAGTAATTCTGCCATTATTTATGTTAAAAAAGATTTGAAAGGTACCATATGGTATCAATTCTAATGGTTGGATTATTTTCAGTATAAAAGTTTTCAAAAAATTTATTGCCACCACTGTTTATTTTTAAGGAAAATGGAAAATGGAAACTTATGTATTATGAGTTTAATGTCAAAATCATTTTGGAATAGTATTTTAGAAAATTTTAAATTTGTGTTTTACGAAATGTTATATTATTACCATATTTGAGGATGAATGAATAAATTGTTATGGAAAATGCTTTACTATGAGCTTTATGATTGTATGGGTATATTATAGATATGTTGTTATGAAAAGTTCAATTTTTTAGTAAACTGATTACACTCAGTGAGCTCATTTCACTCACCGTTATTTTTTTTAAACAAACCACTCCAGGTATGCGTACAGATGCTGCGGTAATTAGGACTTTGCCACAGGAGTAGTTATATTGTCAGGTGTCGCTGTGCTTGTGTTATTTTGTGCTTTGAATGTGATATGTTTTAAATGGTTCAAAAATGTGATCGTGTAAATGATTGTGGGCTTGTAAACGTCTTTTACTTAATGAACTATTAGAGCTTCAATCCACAATAATTTTTTTAAAATGTTGAGAATTATATGTTTGTGATTGTTGGTGATGTAAATTTGATCCCCGTTTTAGAAGTTAAGAGGAATATAATGTTGGTTTAGGCCCTAAAGCCATTCTCTTTGGTTGTATTTTGGTGACAAAATTGTTAATAAAGGCATTCTTTATCTTTATGTGTTAATCACATTTGATGTTTTAATAATAAAGATAAAATCCTTGGAATGATTAATGTGTAATTGAAATATTTCTATTTCAATCTATCTTTCACGTCCTTAGAGCACGAATTTGAACACACTCAAAGAATGAAAGTTGTAGAGAACTATGTGAAAGTGGCTTGACAGAATAGTGACTAGAGATCGAGTTATGCTTGTTTCCCTAATACTGCTTGTGATAGATCTGTGTGCAGGAACCTTGTATTATTTCCTACTTTTTGAGAACCTTAGAGTCCAAATTAGCGAAAGTATAAAAAATGAAAAATGATTATTGATGTCATATTATTATTTCTATGAAACGATTTGGTTAGGAGATGTCTTTATAATGATTTATTGAAGGTTGAATATTGGTTGATAGTCTGTTTCTTACTAGACACAAGACAGAATTTGGATGGAGATTATATTTTAAAGGGACACTACAAGAAAACAAGGCATTTTGCTACATTTTTAAAACGTCACAGAATGTCCAAAAACGTCGCAGAATGTATTTTGTGACGTTTTAAAAAACGTCGCGGAATGTAGTGTAGGCAAAAGGCTTTTGCAACGTCTTATGTAAAACATCACGGAAAACACTGACATTCTGCGATGTTTATAAAAACGTCACTGAAAGTTTGGACAATCTAATAACATTCCACGACGTTTTTAAAATGTCACAGAATGTGAAGGAATCTGTGACATTTTTTTCGAAACGTCACGGAATGTCTTCCGTGACGGTTTTAGAAACGTCGTGAAATGTCTTCCGCGACATTTTATTGTTATTTGTATTATTTTTTCCATTTTTCTATTTTTCAAAAATCATATTAATTTAATAATTTTTAATTTTAACAATTATTTTTTTAAATATAATTTTTTAATCTTATTTGTTTAATAATTCTTCAATTTTTTTAGTATATCATTAATTTTAATAATTATTCATGTATCACAAGAATTTCATACCTGCAGACAATGCATTATTTAATTGCAATTCGGAAGCATATCATAATACACTAATTAATATCAAAATATACTAATTGCAATTCACAAACATGTTATAATACACTAATTAATATACTGAAGGTTCATCTATCATTTGACTACCAAGAGTCCTTTGTTGAAAGACCACCCATTGGACACTGTACAAGTTTCTAAGACATAAGATAAGGAAGAAATGTTGTGGGTAATTTTGGGAGAAGAAGTAGCAGTATATCAAATGCCAAGTGCTTGCGGTCGTGAGATGATTGAAGAAGAGATCCCTCTATGACAACTTCACTAAAGGACTGGATATTATTTGAAACTTCTTCCTTAAACGAATTAGACTTTCGTCTTTTCTTATGCTTCTCTTGATTTCTACAAGCTGACACTATATCATCACCATCAGCAACTGTGAAGCTTCAAGTACATGACTAACCAAAGCTGAGAGCAAAGTATCAGGGTTCCCAACAGCAGTGGCCCCTTCAATCCATTCACACAGTTATGGAGGTTCAAGTACATGACTAACCACAGCTTCACTTAGCAACTACAATCATAAGGTACATAACATACAGAAACAGTAAAGCAATCATATAAAATAAATCGTAAATTATTGTGTTTAAATTTGTGCAACAAGAAAAAGAAGGGAAAAGAACAACAAAAATCTTTATAAAATAGCATATTTTCAAAATAATGAGTTTTAGACAGCAAGTCAGCAACTATGAAATAAATGATATATTTCCATAGATGTTTGGAAAAACTTACTGAACTGTCATTAACATACTCGACAAAGTCAAGTATTAAAAGGGGAAAAATAAATAATGGTAATAAATAATTACCACTGTGATGTCATTTTAACTGATAATTTAAGCTGAAAAGTTGAAAGTTGTACATGCAGGTCAATGTTCAATGAACGAGTCAACAATATGAAATAAGTTCAGCAAGATATTGTCGTATGCACTAATTGTCCAATCTCCAGCACATGTAACATTTTATCAAATGTGACAAGAAAAGCCTTCAACTATCGACAATCTTAAGCAGCGAAGAATAAATACCTGCTGATAGGCATGGAAGCAAAGTGCAGCAATTAGATACCTAATATAAACCTCTTTAAGATTCAACCCCTATCAAGCAAATGACATATAGAACAACTCAGGCTATATTTATATCAAACATAAATACTCCAAAGTTCAAGTAAATTTGTAACACTTTCAAGTAAATTTGTAACACTCTTTTAGCTCTTTAAATAAACTTACAGCAGATTGGAGGTATGCAGGGGTAAACTTGACACCTTTCATGAAAACAGCCAGTGGAGCTAGTAAGATAAAGGACATAATCGTGATAATTGAGAAGAGAGTGATATTGTCCATCAAATCTTGCCAATTAACAAGCTACTTATCATGCACTAGTAGCATACATAATAAGGTAAAAGTATTATATGCATCTGATGTTTTTCTCCAATCAAGAAACAAAACCAACAAAGTCAAGCCAGACAGATAAAAAGTG
>JAOQMP010000003.1:24656077-24666643 GCA_027563575.1 Erythroxylum pedicellare | reverse complement strand
GTTATTATTACAAATTTATATTATTATATTTTTTTGAGACATGATTAATATAAAATTAAAAATTATATATCACAATATATTGATAGACTATTTTGTAATTTTATGAAATTCATAGACCTTTTTATAATTTTAAAAATCCAAAACAGTGCCCAATATTAATATTTTTTTTAACAAAGGAAAGAAAACTAAAAAAAACAATTACAAACTAACTAGTTCATATTTCGGTGGTACAACGCGCCTTGCTTGTCCCGATGAATTAATTCCAAAATTGTCATCAGAGACTCCTGGAGAAGATGCAATCTTGGACTGACTAGGGCTGCGATTAAGGCTAGGTGGTTCGCACACTAGTTCCCTTCATGATGAACATGCTGCAGCTGCACCTCTCAAGTTCGTTGGAGTAGTCCTTGGGTACCTGTCACCAAAATTTGCTCATCAGATAAAATTGTATTGGATGAAGACAAAATGTTTATAACTTCGAGAGAGTCTACTTCGACGATGACTCGTTGATATCCCAGTGTCCAAGCTAGAGTGAGACCCGATTGGACTCCCCAAAGTTCTGCAGTGAGCGGGGTTCCTCTTGCAATGTGCTGTATAAACCCACCGTACCATTGACTATGCCAGTCTCTAAGTATTCCCCTAGCAGTAATGGTGTTTCCACTTTGTTTTACTGCCTCATCGGTGTTTAATTTAACCCAGTCCTCTAGCGGTATGGTCCACCCAATTAACCTGCCCATAGGTAGGCCTTGGGTTGGAAGTACACAACTTTCCGCTACCCTAGCCCATTCTAGCCATTCTACGTACTCCAGAATGGCTCTATCACCTGCTTCCGGCCAAACAAAGTCAGGATCAAATACACTATTGTTTCGCCAGTACCATGGAAACCAGCAAGCTACTCCAAAGAGAGAAATCCAGTCGAATTGCCGCATTTAGTGGTGCTTTATAAGATTGGATTTCACCCACCGCACCTCATCCTTTAAGTAGAAGTCTGTATCCACTATCTCTAGGGGGAATTTTGCCTAGAAGGCTTTAACTCTCGGACGATCCCTGATGGCATGAAGGGTAGATTCGTCATGTCTACAGTAGTGACACTTGCTGTCCGTAGCAATGTGATAGTCGTTGTTGATTGGTCATCAATTTGCCTTTGGTCATTAACCAAAGGAAAGCCCGATTGCACTGAGGTCCTGCCCATTTCCAAATTAAATCCCATAGGCTACTATGCTCATCATTGATTCTCCTTTCGATTAATTCGTAAGCGGACGCTACCATGAACCATTTATGAGCTGTTTGTCCCCACTGGAGAGTTTCTTCCGCTTTACTATCTGCATTAATGGGGGTCTCCGTGATGTCCAAACAAACTGAGGAAGGGAGCTGCTACTGGAGCAAGCTCCACTTTTCAGGTGTTATCTGCATTCCTAAAGTTTGCAACAGAGGCTTAGAGGGTGCTTTCGAGGATTGGGGAGGTCGCCATATGAATAAGTGGGCCCCAGTCCTTTACTCAATTATCCATCCATAATAGGATTCTCCGTCCGTTTCCTTGTTTCCATTTTAGTCCTTAGCGAACTACTTGCCAAGTCGTAGACATTCCCCTCCATATACTCGAAGCCCTGACCCTTTCTATTGTCTGAGGGATGTGATGTGGGTCAACACAATCTTTAGCTCTTAAAATCTGAACTCATAAAGCTTGGGTCTATGTAATCAACGCCCAACCTAACTTAGACAATAAGGCGTCATTGGAAGGGCAGATTTGTTTAATGCCCAGACCCCTCGCTTTTTTAGGTTGACAAACTATTTCCCAATTGGCTAGATGCATTTTCCTTTGCTCACCCGTTAAGCCCTAGAAAACTCCCACATGAGTCTCTCTAAGTCGTCACAAAGTTGCCTCGGGAGAACTGTTTGCATTGTATAGGTGGGTAAGGTCGCTATCACAAACTGGGTTAAGGTAACCCTTCCCATTAGAGACAGTACCCTTGCCCTCCATTTTGCAAGTTTCTGCTGTGCATTATCAAAGAGATGTTAGTACGTGTGTTTTGATGATCTCTCATATATCAAAGGGACTCCTAGATACTTCCCCAAATTGTTCGTACGTGATATATGCAATGCTTGACTGATTCTATGCTCGAATGCTGGGGAGACATTCTTTAAGAAGAAATTCGAGTTTTGTCAGTATTCACTTTCTGACCAGAAACCTGACAAAACTCTTCCAGAGTTCTTGCGATAACATAGGTTTGAGAGTCCGTGGCTTCCGCGAAAAAGACTAGGTCATCCGCAAAGAAGAGATGAGATATCTGAGGCCCAATAGGGCTCAGTTTTATCGGTCTCCATATTCCTTGGTCCACCTTGTTCAAAATAAGTTATCCTAATCTTTCCATGCATAGGACAAAGAGGTAGGGCGAGAGCGGGTCACCTTGCCTAATACCTCGTGAAGGACTAAAAGGTTCAGTCACTGTGCCTTGCCGCGCAACTTGCAAATTTACCATCGTCACACATTTCATGATGACCAAGATTAAAATTGTCCAGATTTTTTATGTCCGTTAAAGTATTCTGGATAAAATCCCATAGAAGTCTATCATAAGCTTTTTTAAGGTCCACCTTTATCGCCATAAAGCCGATCTTCCCCTTCTTTCACATCGAATGTATGGCTTTCTGAGCGATAATAATATTGTCCATTGTTTGTCTGCCCGGGATAAAGCTGCTTTGGGGTGCCTGGACCAGCCAATCCATGTGGTTTTTTAACCGATTAACGATAACTTTGGTAATTATTTTGTAAAGCACGTTGTAGAGGCTAATCGGTCAGAATTGCGTGATAGTCCATGAGGAGGGAACTTTAGGGATCAGGACGAGAGTGGTTTGATTTAAATCGTTTTCCCAACGTTCCAACCTGAATACATCCTTGATGTACTATATCACTTTTGGCCCGACTTGTCCCCATTGCTTTTGAAAGAAAAGGGCATTAAAACCATCAACTCCAAGGGCTTTATTTGGGTTTATGTCAAACACCGCTGTCTTGATTTCAATGTCGTGGATTGGCTGGATCAAAGCCTGCAGTTTGTCTATCGAGAGTGGAGGGAATGCTCTTGAGACTGGGTAGCATTGGACAGGCCCATCTTCCTGTGTATACAAAGTGACGAAGAAATCCCTGGCTAACTTACTTCGTTGTACCGGTTCAGAAATCAGAGCCCCTTAAGGATCCGTGAGTCACTCTATCTGTAGATTCTTTCATTTAGAGAGCGTGAGCGTATGATAGTACTTCGTATTCCTATCTCCCTTCGAGATCCAGTTGCATCGGGCTTTCTGATGCCAATAGATTTCCTCCTCACATAAAACCTGCATCAAGTCCTTACTTAAATGTTCCTCCAAGTCTAAGAGTACGTCCAAGTTATCCTATGTCATGGCCCTCTAGATTCCCTGAAGTCTTGCTAATAGGCATTTTTCTGATGGAAAATATTAGCAAAGTCAGATCTATTCCATTCCTTGAGATGAAGGGAGAAGAGGGCTAATGATTTACTCATCGTCTCCTCAGGCGGTAACCAATGTTGCTCGACTACTTCAGCAAACCCTAGGTGAGTTAGCCAGGCATTCTAGAAATGAAAAGTTGGGGATCCAAGTACTCTAGGAGTGTGTCTGTGCATATGAATCAGCATTAGTCGGTGATCCGACCCAAGGAAGGGTAGTTGATGGTTCTCTATTTAAGGAAAGGCTTGCAGCCAAGCTGACGAGCGAAAGACTCTATCCAGTCTAGCTTGAACCAGTTCTCGGTGCCATGTAAATTTAGAACCTATAAACCCCAAATCATGGAGACTACACTCTTGCACCCAATCCTGAAGCCTTTTGTTCACTACCCGCATAAACTTAGCTCCACCTCATTTATCAGTGAGTTCCAATTTTGCATTGAAATCCCCACCCAGGAGTCAGGGATTATGAATATTACTTCCTACCCATTTCAAAATCGGTCAGAGGTAGGTTTGGGAGGTGGTTTGAGGGATAGCATAGATTACTATAAACTCAAAAAAGCAAGAACCATAGTGGATCTTTATATGGATAAATTTGCAATGGGCTAGCATTATTTGGATATTGAAAGCTTCTTTCTAGAGAAGCCATATCCCTCCTGAAAAGCCCTCGGCCTCTACCTTAAAAGAATAATCAAAACCTAAAACACTGACGACTTTTTGGGCCCTAAGCCCATTAATTCGGGTTTCCATCAAAACTAGGATACCAGGCTTAAAGTGCCTGAGGTAATTTCGAAGAATGGCATAGAGTTTCTTCCCTCCTGCCCCTTGGCAATTCCAAATTAAAATCGACATAAAGGAAAATAGGCTAGTGAGGAGCTGTACCTTTAGTGGTGTCCTGATTTCCTTCAGTCTAAGGCTATGTTGTGTGCACTTCTTCGTAGTGCATTTGCTGGATTGGGTTTGGGCCTCCCTCTTCGGTGTGAGGCATTTCAATATCCTCGCTGAGAGGCCCGATTTCCTTCTGGACCTCAACACCGTCCATTAACTGGAGTCTCTCTTCCTCGATTAGTTTATTGGCCCCTAGGAACTAGCTATCACATACCATTTCCGAGTGAGTAGCTATTGCAGCAGCTATATTTTTTTCTTTGCTGTTGGGCTGTATTTGGATGTGTGGGACTGGAGTCTGTTCCAGTTCCTAGGGCCTGTTGGGCCTGGAGCATTCCCCTTTGTACTATTGAGGTTGGCCTTTGGGCCCATATTCCGAAACCCATCACAGCGTTGGTGTGTGGGCTGCTAGCGCTGTCTCTTTAAGCGTTTCCAGGAGGTCTTGTTCTGTCAGGAGGGCATATCTCGATCCTCTCCTCTGAAGGGACTCATGATTATTGCCTATTTCTATACGTTTGCTTGGCTTTATCTGGACGGATGGGAGCTGCTCTTGGTTTGCATTGAACCTTCATCCACGGCCCATACCTGTTAGCAGAGTTGGCTGTTGCCTTCTCTATACCGTTACCTGTCATTGGGGAACCAGGAGCTGCTGCCGCCACTGCCTTCATCTCTGACGATCCTCGTTTGTCTCTAAGACGTGCTGGTTGTGCTGGTGGGGCTCGTGTTTTCTGTAGACAGCCAGATGCTTCGTGTCCGACCTTGCCGTAGGAGTAACATATATGCGGCAATCCTTCATACTCTACCCTCAGCATTTCTCCTTTAACCCTCAGCATTTCTCTATCAAGTTGCACGGTTGACCGTAACGGTGAGGAGAGGTCAAGGTCAACAACAAGCTGGCATATTTTCCTCGCTACGCGTAGAGTGTGGTTTCATCCATGCAGACGGTGATGCCCACAAGATCCCCTATAGCCTTTAGAATTCTAGGATGATACCTCGCTATGGGAAGATTTGGAAATCGTATCCAGACGACGGCGCGGTGGAGCTGACTATGGGTCGGGCAGAAATAAGGTGTCCAGTGTTGAGATAAATTGTCTTGTGAAACCAGATTTATTGAAACTAGCTGAGGAACTTGCAATGGCAATTAAAATGAAGAAGAGAAGAAGAGTGAAGATCAAGCTAAAGCCTCCAAGACTTCTCAGGAAACTTGAGCTGATGATCTTGGGGATAATTCAAAGGATCATGCATCCAAGAAATAAAATTCTGAAGATTGAAGATCAAGAAGTAAAAGGAAATGAAGGAATTGGAGGGAAGAGGCAGCAGTGAAGACTTCAGAATATGCGATTAAAAGAAGATGAACAGAACAAAAGAA
This sequence comes from Erythroxylum pedicellare, assembly GCA_027563575.1. Classification (NCBI taxonomy): domain Eukaryota; kingdom Viridiplantae; phylum Streptophyta; class Magnoliopsida; order Malpighiales; family Erythroxylaceae; genus Erythroxylum; species Erythroxylum pedicellare. The sequence continues at coordinate 24,660,940 of JAOQMP010000003.1, read as the reverse complement.
AAGATGCAGGGCAGGAGGAATAGCAGACAAGGAATTTCTGAGATTCTGAGACAAGATTCAAGCAAGTTTTAATCAACATAATCAGAGGTTATTGGAGCTAAACCAGACACGTGTAACTGATCATTTTCTTAGCTGACAGAAGATTTGTAATGTCAGGATTTGTCCACTGAGGCATTTTGGTGTTATTCGCTGTTAAAGAAGTCAGTTTCAGTTATGCAAAAGTTAAGTGAAGTGCTTTTATGTTTTGCCAAATGAGGAAAGTCTTACTGGACTAGCTTTTTACTCATCAGATCTTGTAATTGTTTTTCAGTTTGTTCTAAAAATGTATCAGGATTGTTGAGAGCTAATATATAAAGCTCATTTACATTTTTCATTCAAGCTTGTAAGAGAGAAAAAAACTCAATACACAAGTTTCGAATTATCTGTCAATGATCATCTTTTCCTTTGTCTTAGAAGTTTTCTTTTGTTCATGTTTTATTTTTCCAGAACCAAAATCAACTTGTTGTGAGAATAGCTGAAGCAAAGTTCTTATATTTTAGAAGAAAACTCTGGAAATTTCAAGTTTTATTGATTTCCATCCAAAGTGAGAGAACAAAACATTGTCCTAAAATCATCAAATCCTCAACCTTACACTCAAAAACCTGAGAGAAAGCAACTATTACAATTCTGGAAAAAACAAGCAACAATTTCGAAGAGTTTCAGCTTTCATTCCTTGTTGAAGGCTGTGTGAACAGTATTTGAAGTGTCTGGAGTAGGTTGCAAGTGTCCTGGAAGTCTTGTTTTTTAGCAGCTGGAAGAAGCTTCAAGTTGATCTCCAAGGTTGCACCTTCAAGAGTGCTTTGCTACTGAGAAGAAGAGAATGTTGTTCATTGCTGCATTTACTATGCGGAGAAGATATGTCATGCCTTGTGTGACATTTAGCTTGAAAGTTTCTGAGGAATTAAAGAAGAAGATGATAATCTTAGTAACTGAATTATGATGTTAATGACTAGCGCTTCAGTCCAGAAGCATATTTTTACAGATCCTATATATATAATCAAACAACAATTATTGCTGACGTGGTTGTGGGTACTATTGTATTAAAAATCTATCTGACAATTTCTGAAAATCTAAACAACTAGGACCAGCACAACGAAGTATTTACAAGCTAGGTAAACGATGGTTAATAAATGTGTTCCATTAGAAATGATAACTGTAGGATGATGCCAGTGAATTTTATTTAAGAAAAAATTGAACAGTAGCTCTGAGCATTACACTGAGAAACGCTAATTCAAGGTTCTTTCCATGTACAGAATAGTACTACTAGTTGACCATATATGCATACCTGATTTTGAGCATGGGTACAAGTCTCCAGGTTGACCATTTATAGTAAAAGCATCGGATACATCGGGATCTCCTCCAGTTATAAGGGCTTCCTGAAGAACCTGCATCACATCTCTCTTCCACCATTCTCCTACAAATGCAATCACAAAAGTAGTCGTCTATTAATAGCTGAACGAATTGTCATCCTTGCGGCGTTAACTTGTGCACAAAGAATACCCAAAAAGCTTTTTAAAAGAAATGCAATGAATTGGATGATTGGTATGAAGTTCATGAATTGAGTAATTGCATACCGAAAATGATAGGCACCTCTGCATGAGGTTTAGGAAAAGGATAGCGAGTTTCTCTTTTGGGATAGATGATGATAGCTCCATGGACAGTGGCTCTTGACCAGTCAATGTGAGCGTGCCACCACAGTGTCCCTTCCTCCTCTGAGAAAATGAGCTTTTGCCTGAAACTGGAGCCAGGTTGGATTGGACACTGTGTAATATATTCAGGCCCATCTGACCATGGATATCTAGGCATTTTCACCCCATGCCTGTAAAATATGAAATACGAGGTTATATTCTCATAATCTGGATCTTTAAGACAAAAGCATAATTGTCTTGAAAGAAAATTCCACACCAGTGAATACTGATGTTATATTTTCGCTGGTTATGAACGGTGACACGAATCATCTCGCCTTTGTGGACGCGCAAAGTTGGTCCCGGGAACTTCCCGTTCACAGTCAATATCTTCTTTGTGCAGCATAGTCTCTTGTACGGGGCTTCGTTCACCTTTATACACGCACATATATGTGTGGAAAAAGAGAGCTCACATAGGCATGTACAAGCAACAATGACTAAATATGTACAAGTAAGGAACATGCCCGCAAAATATATGCATCAATATTTGCAGCTATATATGTAATTTAGATAACCAAGGACTACGAACCATATTTGTGTCTATGTACTAAGTGTTATTTAATTCTGCGTAAAGTATCAGCTGGATTTTTGTATGATCTGATCCCGTTGGTAACAAAGCATACCAGACAGAAAGCTTCTCACAGTAAACCAGATTTCACTAACCTTAAAATGATGATGAGTTATAACCAAGCAATGGAGGGATACCACGAGAATCAGCCATGAAGTTTGGCAGATCAATGTCGTCTTGGAAAACATATTCACTGAAAGTCTGTCACCAGATTGATGAGTTTTAGCTCCCAACGGCTTCTGAGAAATTTAAAGGAGTTGATGGAAAAAGTGGTCAATTAGTTGGTGATGTTAAGATAAATTGCTACTTGTTTATCAATTGTATTCTGGAAAGCTATCCAAAATTGGATGTTCTAAAGAATATAAGATAAAAGACTGTAAGTTACCCATTATCAGTAATTTAATATTCCTTCCAAGAATGACGCTTGCTTATACAAGAACTCAATGTGAGCAGTGATGGTCTCCGTGCATTCCTATTTGATTCTATGCATTCGGTCATTAATATTCAAGAAACTCTAATCGTTTGGCCACGTGTCGGTGACATTATTAGTTACTGTGAAACTAACCATTCAACTGCTTTCTCTCTTTTTCTACTTTCGGCCATTTCTTATTGCAAAGTGCTACTCTATAGTTTCCATAAGAATGGGATGGTTTAAACATCTTTGGTTTTGTTTTATTTGTCCAAGTAAAACCATTGTTTTATGGGCCTAAGTAAAACCATAGTTTTGCATCTTTAAATTTTATACTTTTTTCATTTTTATAGAAGAATTAGTTTTTCTTCTTAGATGAATTTATATTTTCTAAATAATGATTTTACAATTATTGTTCTTCTTTTTCTTTTGATGAAATTATGATTAATATTATAAATTGATAGTGGATAATATTAAAAATACACATAAAAGTAATCAATTATAATAATCTTGCTGTGATACCGGCTGAAGTTTAACTAGAAATATAGCTTCTTTTTTTTTTTTTGAGAAAACATATAGCTAATTGATTAAGCATGTTGACACTATTTATTAAGCTTGCATAGATCACCATATCAAAGTGTTGAATGTTTATTGAGTACAAATGCTCTATCACTTAATTAATTGTCGCGTGAAGAGTAAGTTAAGCTCTCAGCAAAATTTCAACAAATAGCTTATGAGCACTTCATCTAGTAATTCTATTAAACACCTTTTGGCACTTAATCATTTTATTAAACAAATGGTAGGGTACGTTATTTAAGTATTTCTTTAGGACATCTTAGTGAATTCGTTCTAGAAATTTACTCCTGGGATGCATTTTGGCAAGAAATAAGATGAACTTAGATCATACATAAGAAAGAAATTGTTATTGATGTATCATAACAAATATTACATGAGATGAGAGTTTGGAATAGGGTAAAAATTAACTCGTTTTCAAGCTACATTACACATATAGAAAAGTCAATAGTTGGAGAAGTTAATGGTAGTTTTCCACCACCAACTATTGTGAATATTATGATCCTAAACTTATCCAAATAAGTATCTACAGATGTTTAAAGCAACAAAACAAACATTTTCCCAATAAGCAAATTAGGACAAGTAATAAGCAACTATCATAACCGATTAACCTACTTAATTGGTATAATTATCGAAAAATAATTGTTATAGCAAAGAGCTAAAATTTGCTTTAGCCTATCTTTATCTTGAAATTGAAGTATCAGTTGCCATATTGCCTCAATTAACCTAATTTCAAATATGACTGCATTTCTCCAACATGGATAACTTAGGCTCCTTTCCAACATTTTAGTGTACTAGCCAATTTTTTGGACAACTTTTTTGCATCAACATCTTTTTGAAACATGCCCGCCACCATCATATTGTAGAAGTTGCGTAATATATGTGACAATTAAACATCAAAAAGAAGGTCTCATAGAGAGCTACAATTTTGATAGATCTCCATCATAATATTTAGTTATATGCAAAAAATTGTTTTGTGATAAGCAATGTGTAACTAGGATAAGGACCATCCTTATCTTTATTTATTTTGTATAAAAATGCTTATAAAAAATTCTTTTCATGCATGTTAGCCCACGTCACTCAGATTAATAGGTATATGGGCTTATTAGCTCAATCATATCAATAAATACGTATCACATAGTAATAAGCTTTGCATCATAAATAATTTTGTTAATAATTAAAAACGTGATTAACACGAATGGCATTTACATATTATAGTTGTCATGTATACTGAAAAAGTTTTATAAGAGTTTTTTTTATCAAAATTTCAAATAATTTTTTCTGTGATCAATATCAAATAATAAGATATAAGTGTCCTAAAGGAGAAATGTGAAGTTAGGATTCCAACTAACAAATAACCCAATAAAATTCTTGTAGTATAATCGTCTAAGTCTTCGGGTTAAATGGATAAACTTCGAGTTATTATAAGGTTAGCACCTACGAAAACTCAACATTAAATATAGCATATTATGGAAATAAAATAAAACTATTAAGTTAAGAGATAACATGAGAAAATGAATCAATCATGAAATAGAAATCGTAAACTTACATGTTTCTCGTGTGATAATTAATCTGTGCTATTTTAGGTT
>JAOQMP010000003.1:24645946-24655977 GCA_027563575.1 Erythroxylum pedicellare | reverse complement strand
CCAAAGTCTTTGGGTTAAATGGATAAACTTCGAGTTATTATAAGGTTAGCATCTACGAAAACTCAACATTAAATATAGCATATTATGGAAATAAAACAAAACTATTAAGTTAAGAGATAACATGAGAAAATGAATCAAACATGAAATGGAAATCGTAAACTTACATGTTTCTAGTTTGATAATTAATAAGTGCTAATTTAGGTTACAATTTAGCATGATTTTGAGAGTATTTTACTTGCATTTAGATGACTTTGATAAGAGTTGGTATTTAATTTAAGTTAATAGAGAAGGAATTAATTAGAGCAAGTTGTAGAAAAATTGGAGAATTTTTTATCAATCATGAATTTGGATGAACACAGGTTGGATATAAACCTATGTTCAAGAAAAGGTTTAAACATAACCCAATGTTCTATCTTGTTTAGGCTAGTAGTTCATTATGCTTCATAAAGAACTTACCACATGTAAGAACACGACCTGAACACTTTTCATAACTTTTAGACCTGTATTTCTAAGTATCCATGTTAGTGACCCATATCGGTAATAATTTTTTCATAAATTAGGATTTTATTCAGTTAAGAAGAAGGCTAAAAGTCTTTGAATTTTCAAGGTTTTGTAAAGAATAAAAAGAGCTTTGAGAACTAAGCATAAGAAGAGAAAAATCATTAAGATTGGAACCAGAGGATCTTGGGACAAGAAATAAGCCACTCTGGAGACAAAAAGGGGATTATATCAATATTAAACGAAATAACAAGATTTTAAGAATTTATGACAATGCTTTGTATCTTCTTCTTTTTTTTTTAAATTGAAACTAGATAAATCTAATCATAAGAAGATTTTAGGGGAATTTTTATCTGTATCTTATTTATCTTCAGTTGCTTTATTTTTGTTTATTACTTTAATTAGTTAATTTAGATTTGAATTTTTAGTTTAGTTAATTATATTTTTAAAATCAATCATTTATTTTGTTTGATTAGATAATAAAAAGATAGCTGGTACTTATAGTTCTTGTAGGATCAGAACTCGTACTCATCAAACTATATTGTAAGAAAGATAAGTGCCCTTTTTTAGCAATCTTTATTACTGTTTTGATAAGATATATATGGCAATCAAGTTTTTGGAAATTGGGAACTAAAATATTAGGAATACTTTTATTTTTATTCATTTATTTTAGAACTATTTTGATGATCTTTTATTTGGTGGTTGAATTTCAAGATGTAGATACCAAGAATTGTCGCAAAGAACTTATTGATTCAGATTCAAAGATTGAAAAGACCTTATTTCAAAATGGAAGGAAGAGAAATTTATAAATTTTACGATTACAACTACCAAACACAATGGGAAGATAAGGAGGACATGGTAATATGCGAGAGTCTAGCATTATTTGGCCTATAGTAGAGGTTAATCATTTTAGGATCAACCTATTATGATTCCGACAATTTAACAACTAGTGCAACTTGATGGCTTATTGAATGAGGGCTTAAATGCAAATATTGCCAATTTTTTGAAAATTTCTGATACTTTCAAAATTAATGGAACCTTAAAGGATGTGATTTTATTAAAGTGGTATCCTAGAGATAAAGTTCAAGTCATGGTTGATGTCTTTACCTCCTAGCTAGTTTCATTACAACCTGTAATAGGCTTACAGAGAAATTTTGTTTGGTATTTTATTATTTTTCTTTAACATGAATAGTAAGACGACACCTTCTCCTTTTAGTAATTAGAGAGTGAGATATATGGGGAAAATAAAAAAGGAATTATTAAGAAAATTGTACTAGCCAAAAAATGACAAAAAATGCACTATACTAGTAAGCAGTTTCAAATTATACTAGAAATTTCGGTTAGTAATGCCCTGTATAATAAATACCTACACAATATCAAAGTGAAATTGAAAATATTTATCATCACCGTCCCCCTTACAATCGTCTTATTACTTTCGGTCTTCTTCTTGTCGTTGTTTCATTACCACTTCTCATTCGCAACTATTTGAGCATTTCTAGTATTCTTTTCACTTTGTACTAATTTTTTTTTATATGGATCTGATTTGGCTATCTGAGTGACAGTAAATCTCCACATTGACTCTCTATTTTCTTTAGAATATCTTCTTTGTAAATTACTTTTGATTTCTTCTAGATTTTATCCGTAGAAACAAGTTTAAGAAAATGTGCCTGTAGACTCTCTTTCTGTATCCATAGACGAGAATGCTGAGTAACTGTCGCTTCTAGAACTCATAGTAGAACGTAAAAATAATCTTGCCCTATTTACTTACGTGAAAAGTAGTTTTTGTCCAACATGAAATTCCAACTTAATTAATGTCTAACTCTTAAATAAGGAGATTATTTAATTTGATTCATATTTAATTAAAAAATTGTTTTATAATTTAAATTTTAGTTTAAGTGATTAACTGGTGTCGGTATCAAAATTGATACTAATGTTAGTGTAATATTTGTTTTAGTACTTCTAAACATTTTATTTTAACCAACGTCAGCCCCAGAGACAAGAGAACAGGGTAGTATCCGTACGAACTTTGGCTACTTTCGTCAACTTCATCGAAAGAACATAATGGCGTATTATGAATGACGAATTGAAAGTTGAGTTCAGGTTTAGCCATCGGAGATGCTTGAAATGTAGGAATAGAGAGAGTACTCCGTAATTTATTTGAGACGTCATTCTGGCAACTTCATGAGCTCATCGTAAAGTTTACTACCTAGACTCTGAGCTTAATGAAAAGCTATACAAAGCCAAGACAGAGAAGAATCATTGGTTAGACAATATTTCATTTTACCTAATGTATCCAAATTAACAGTCACCAGAGGTATAACCTATCATATAAGAAAAATAATAATACCTATTCATATATTTCTTCTTTCCAACAACTTGGCAAAAAAATGCATTCCAATTAGCGAAGCCCTCCATATTATGTCGCTAGGAAAATACAAATATTATAGAGATTCTGACTATGCCATCGAAAGAAATAGGAGTCTTTAGTCTAAGTTGTAGCCTAATAAGATCAAAACTATTCTTAAAAGGAAATTAAAGTGCCTCTTTCAATCGAACACTACTACGGAACCTTTTGAATATTTTAAACCTTACGGATAACAAAAAATCTTATTCTATGATTATAAAATTCCCGACACTAGTCGTCTATAAAAGCTTGGAAGTCAAAATGAAATTTAGTATTAAACCACCTAAACTTGATAATTTCCTATTGAGGCATAATTTGATCAACTCATTAACTTTAATAAAAAGATGGAATGAATAACCTATTTAATGAATGATTTAAGATTGAATAAAATTAATTTGGTATCATGCACTTGTAATTAGGCAAAAAAAATTAAAACTTATTATAAAAAATTTGATTTTAATGAAATTCAATAAATTTTGCTCCCATCAAATATAATTTTAGAAAATTTTTTCCTTCTTATTATTTAATCTTATTCAATTCCATTAAAGATTTTATTTCAAATATGTAGTTATAAATACACTTTATATCTTTTGTAAATGGAATCCAAAAAAATTTAACTGAAAAATTTTATAAAAATTTTTATTTTCAAATTTAATTTAATTTTCAATCAATTTTAATTTGTTAATTTCATTTTATTTAAATTTATGTTATTAAAACTTACATACGTTAGGAGTTTGAGTTTGGTTTAGCCTTTATTCTAAATTTGGCTATTGCAGTTTGAGAATTTTTAAAACAAACAAAATTAGCTTACCAAAAATAGGTGAAACCAAATAGTTAGCAATTGCATATCAAAACCCAGTCAATCTAGAGGGCAATACAAGACGTTAATCAATTAGCTCGATACATAGATGAAACGGAAAAATAGCATGTCATTGCATTCAATATTTTTTAATATAGAAAAAGTTTATTAATCTTGAAAACAAACAACTTCAATCATACCAAAATAAGCATTCTTGCTGCAGGTACCATCACTCGGCAAACAATCACAAAGCGAAATGTTCTCTAATTAGAATTATAATTGATGAATCTGTTGATGTAAAGTTGACGGAATTCAAGAATGATTATGAACAAGGAGGCATGTGCGCAGGGGGGTGGAGAAGACGTTTAGCCATAGTTTTTCCATTCCTTACAATGAGGACCATGTCCATTCCCCAGCTCATGTGGCGATCCAAGTGACAATGGATGAACCATACTCCTGAGCAATGTTAAGAATCAATATCCATGTCTGTCACACGTAACTATGCAATTTTAAAAAGAATGTCGTAAAATTTGTGGGGTAATGAACTTATAAATGAGGGTAAATGATATTTAAAGTATCTTCCGTCACCAAAATCCAATTATGTAAGAGTTCTATAATTTTCGATCAGGAAAAACGTTGGGTAAAAATTGGAGCTTATCTAGTAAGAACTACTGAAGAATATACCAGGATTGTCAGCAAGAAATCTGATGGCAGCCCATCCGTTTTTAGGAACACCCACAGTGTTGATTAATGGTGGATCAATCAAATTATAATTCTTTGGATCAGTAACGTTGTTAAAACTCCCCTTGCCTGTGCCAACCAAGTAGAAACTAAAACCATGTATATGCATGGGATGGTTCTCTGCAGCACTCAGATTTGTCCCCTGAAACACAATCTCAACTTCATCATCATAATTTAACATCTTAACCTTTGTCCCTATTGCTGTGTAGTCAGAAACACTGGTTGTGTTTCCCGCGAAGTCAAAATAGAAAGGCGGATTATCCGGGAAATCTTTTTCAAAAACTCCGCTCAGGTTCCTGCAAAATGGTGTCATTGTTCCTTTATCAGGTGCATGCATCTCAATGATGACAAAACTAAAATACATTACTACTACACATTAGAATGCCTTTCTTTTTTGTTTTGGTGCTATAAGGCTTTTAACCCCTTCTACCATTAAGTCAGAAGATTCTGATCCTTTTCTTCAAAAAAAAAAAAAAAGAGTAATAAGGTAATACCTGTAATATGCTTCAAGGATGCTCATGGGTTTGCTTGCAAAACTAATATTGTTCATGCTTGCAGAAAGTCTATCACCATTTGGTCCCGCACAAGAGGCATCAGGGCAAGGCAGTACGTTAACGGAAACGGTAATATATAGACGCTGGTTAATATTTTTGGGGACGTTAACAGGGTGATTTCTACCACCACCTAAGCTCTTAATGCGACTAGTAAAAGCTCTGGCTGCAGCATCATCTGTAAAACCCGGTAAGTCTGGGAAAGGAATCGACGGTGGGCGCGTGCAGTTTGAATTGTATTGGAGGATGGCTGTGGTGGTGGTGTTGTCAAATGGAACAATACTATCAGAGAATGGAGAAGAAGCCATGTAATAGTAGCTAGGTGGCTGGTTTGCCTTGACTAAGAGGTCCATGGTCTGGCCTGGAGATACCATAATGTAACTTGTAGTTATTGGTTTTATGTATGCCCCGTCTTGTCCAACTACTGTTAAGGTGTGGCTTGCGATCCCAAAGAATTGCTCTCTGTTCATCACAGCATTAATGATCCGGAGGAGATAGGTTTTTCCGTACTCTACGAGCATATGATAAGTAGTTCCTGCAATGCAAAGAACATGCAGATTTCCAAAAATTTTACCTAGTTGTCGTCGCAATCTTACTAAATAAGTGTTTTAAATTGGAACCTGTTTTCATTCACATATATTCTGTGTCCAGTTAAAGTTGTACATTTTTAATAGAAATAATTTATTTTTATTACATGACATAAAGTTAGCTAGGGATGCCAACCAGCAAGCCCTCTCCGATTTTTTTTTAAAATTAAAAAAATTTAAAATTTTATTTTTTTAATTAAATTTAGGTATTGACCACTCAAATCTAGGTTTATTCAAAGTCTAATTTTTTTAAATAAAATTATATTATTTTTATTTATGATAATTAAATTTTGAATTAATCTAAACTCGATTCTAGATTTAAGCCTGAGCCTAATATATTACTCAACTTATTAAAAAGAATTAAATTTAACAGATAGACCCAAAAATTGTCATCCTTAAAAGTTAGTCGAGTTTTTCTTCTTAGTTCAGCTTTTCTACAGAACACCGACGTCAACATATATAAAGTATTTTTTTTAAATATTCGAATATACAATAAGCATGCAATCTCTGATGAAATTATTGGATGGAATTGTTCCATCAAATCAACAGATTGAAGTGGTCATGAAAAATATATAAAAGAAAAGAGAAAACTTCTGTAAGGTTAAAATAGATTTCCCATATCTAAATTATGTATAAATTGGGATGGATAGCCTTATTGTATTAGACTATCTCAACTAATTCTAGATGGTGAGGTGGTGGAACAATATCACTTACTAAAAATCTTGGCTAATGTGATAAAGCATTACGATGATATAAAGTGACTGAAAGAAATGAAAGAAAAAAACAGGTGCTCACCATTGGAGCAAGGGTAGAGGTCTCCTGGTTGACCATTTATTGTAAAAGCGTTGGATGTGTTTGGTTCCCCTCCAGTTGCAAGAGCATAGGTTATGATATCTTCCACCGATCCCTTAAACCATGATGCTGTTAAGAGGTCAAATTGCCCCGCTGTTAGCGTTTATATGCATTACTTAGTCTAGGCACTTTACTTACGATACCTATGAGGAACAGATCACATTCAAAAATCAAAACAAAAAAAATATATATCAAGGAATGAGTTTGGTTTTACTTTTATTTTTATTGTCTTTCTTAATAAAACAAAAATTATATATTTAGTTGGTATTAATAATAATCCTAGGTGCATTTTTATTTGTTAACAATAACAAAGCACTAAATATTTAGAGAAAATTAATTTTTATTAGTTAAATCGCAAATTTTATTTTAATGTCATATAATAATTAAACTGAATTACTAAATGAATAAAAATTAAAATACTTTAATTTCATAATGATAGTTATCTAAATTTTAATTTTTAGATTCTTAGGTTTCAAAATATATTAATAACTAAAAATTTCACTTTTTCAAAAATATTTTTAGTTTTACAATAAAATTTAATAATTTAATACTTTAAGTATAACGAATTATCTTCTATTGAATAATAAATAATTTAATAAAATTATCTAATTAAAAAATGAAATCAAACTGTGTAAAAAAATTAAAATAATATTTTAAATATAATTTTGATATATTTTAAAAAAGAAATCAAAGACAAAAAAATAAAAATAGAATCAAATAAGTCCTAAATGTTAGTAACGTCATGCTGAAGAAAGAGGAGCTTTGGAGCTTTAATCTCTGCAAAGTTGAAATTAAAAAAAAAAAAAAGGCAAGAGTATAGGAAATAGAGCCACACCAATCACAATAGTTTGCTGAGCATAAGGTGTAGGATAGGGAAAATTAGTTCCAATGGAGGGCAGAATGACAATAGCGCCATGGACTGTGGCTCGTGTCCAATCACTATGAGCATGCCACCACAAAGTTCCTTCTTCTGTTGAAAATATGACTTCGTAGGTGAAGTTTTTCCCCGGTTGAATAGGGCACTGTGTGATGTTCTCTGGACCATCTGACCAGGGATTCCTTGGTTGCTTCACTCCATGCCTGTATATATTAAAATTTGAAAATTGATATTAGTCACATACTTAACGCTATCAATTTTAATGGTATGTAGATAACTGAAACAGCATTTAATTATCTTATCGCTTCCCCGTTGCTCTTTCTTCTATGTTGAAAATGGACTCGACGAAAGGCATGTAGTCCTTTCTTCTCTAAGTTGGGTTACAATCATGTTTGTGCATTCGAAACTATTTAGAATACGTTATTAAATTATATTATCCAAATCCTTAAGATTGAATCCACGAATCTATCACCTTGCTAATTTGAGTACGTTATCCATGGGGGACCATGTTATAAATCAAACTTTTACCAAACTAGATTAAACAATTATTGTAGCAGAAGTTAGTCAGTTACAGAACTAAAACCCATTTTGAGTTGCAAATATAATTTATTCTCATATATAGCCCTCACAGTCAACTAACAAGCCATTCAAACGGAAATCCAGCAGAAAGCTTTTGATAGTTCCGCTAGAGGTTGGGAATTTGATTGCTCTGTCGACTACGAAAGAAAAAAGCTGAAGAAGATTGAAGTGAAGTAGATTACCAGTGAAGAGTAACACCATAAGTTCCTTGGTTGTGCACATTCACATAAACGGTGTCTCCCTTGTGAACTGTTAATGTTGGGCCAGGGAAGCTTCCATTCACAGTAAGCATACTCTTTGTACTGCACAATCTTGTAAAGTTTGTCTCTTGTAACTGCAATATTAGATTAAAGAAGATGTGGACATTTGTCCTATCTCATGTGAACAAAAAGAAAAAACAGGTTGGAGTTCATAAAATTTTCTGTTCTTATTTAGTGATTGTTTTTATCGTATTTAAGCTATATACTAGAACTGGAGCACCAAATCCTATACATGTATAGATTTGTGCTTCAAAAGAAGGCATTTGAACGGCTATATGTATCTTATTTGATTTATACCACAAAAAGGCTTCATGGTTTCACAATGTCGTTAAAATGGAGAGAATATGGGAAAACAACAAACAGGAAGGAGTAAGAAGCCTTTGGCCTGAGACATTGGACACCTAAAGCAAAGTAAGACATTGAACAATTAAATATGAGGAGAAGGGAAGCATAAAGTATATAATGCAAATTTTGCCACTTACTACAAAGTCATAGTATCGAATATGCGGATTTGCCATACAAAAGAGCAGCCCATCAAGAAGCACAACCCCTAGAATTGTTAATAATAACAATAGTCTCGCTTTCTTTAATGCCATTTCGCTTCCAAGCTCCCTATCTCTCCTTGTGCGTTAACGTTTCCTCTAGCTATTTATAGAGAAGCCAAGAGCTTTGGTAATGAATTGGATTTGGGGGGCGGCTTCTTCTTGGTTATTACATTCAAAGACAAACGTGACAAGTTCTGTTACCTACATAATATCTTTAGTCATATTTATTAACAATCAATAAATTTATTATTTAAATAACTAAAAATTATGATGATATTGGTTACTACCTGCACATAGGCTGCAAGGAAAGGCAAGTTCTACATGCCAAACAATGAAGCAGAACTTTATTAATTATATATAATATTAGCACTCTTAATTAGTGCGACAACCTAGTTAGCGTGCAACTCAAAATCGACAGAGTTAGTTTATTTTAAATAATTTGTTTTATTTTTTATGTAGTTACTCCTGAAAGCAAAGGGTTTTAGGTCATTCCTTGGCTAGAAGCTAGAGTAATCGCAATCAATTTTGCCTTCTATTCCAACCTTTGGACTTTTATGGCCTCTAACTTCGTGATTACTTGACGACGAGTCCAACTCCAACCAGTAAAAGAGTTAAAAGGCCATGAACCTGCCCAACATGACCGAGAATTTTGATTTTGGTTGCTTGTGTGACTTGTATACTTACCATTTTATTACCAACTAAAAATAAAGGGCTCGAGCCGACGAGGGTGAAGTCATGTTAGAGCCTCTTCCCTACTACTTACAGTCCTAATCCATTCAGTCTTCTTCTGCAATGATTATAATCATTTGAAGGGAGGGACCATAGTACGTGTGTCGACTGCCTTAGTAAAACACGTAAGGTTCTCGAAATGGAATCTGACCTGCACTCGGAATTGAAGGGCATTCACAAAAAGAGACAGGTAAGTGCATGCCAGCATCATAACTTAATCGTGTATCCGGAGTCACAAAAACAAAAAAAATCTTGAGGTATGTCCATTATTATGAATTTTGTACCGTACCGGCCGGTACCGGCCGAAACGTACTGTTCTGGCCAAAAATCGATACCGGTACGAGTGTAGGTGGTATCGGTGAAAAATACCGGTTGGTACCGGCCAATTTCGACAGTACCGGCCGGTATTTAAAATACTGGTCAAATACTGGTCGGTACCGGAAATTTTAAAAAATTTAGAAACTTTTTTGCAAAATTTTCAAAATTTTTCAAAATTTCCCTCCTCCCCTCCTACCTCTCCTTCTCCTTTTCCTTTTTCAAAGTTTTTAAATAATAATAAATATTTTATTACTAATAATAATTATAAATTAAATAAAACTTAAAAATAAA
>JAOQMP010000003.1:24634477-24644684 GCA_027563575.1 Erythroxylum pedicellare | reverse complement strand
TTTAATAGGGATACACTTTTGCAAAAGTTAAAAAGTAAAAGTGTTGTAATTTTTTTTTTTATGTATTAAAAGAATGGATGTTCAACCTAAATCATACCTGGTAAATGTTCAACCTAATGTAATTGTATTTTTCATAAATTTATATTTGTTCAGAAGGATAATAACTTTATGGTGGTACTCACTGATCTTTAATAGTGGCATTGTGTCCCTGTAATAATTAGAATACTTTGTAATTCAGTTAATATTAATATTAATATTATTTTGATATGTAATAAAGATTTCCTAAAAAAGGATTAATGATCGTGGTTTGGATTTCAAGAAATTTAGTTAGAAATAAATAAAAATTAATATAAGTTTTAGAGTTCTGTTAATCTTGTGGTAAGGAGACTTATTTGGACAATCATATAAAATAGATTGGGTAATCTAATTTAAATAAGGAAAAATGTTATTGAAGGTTCTCCAAAATCTTGTTTTCTCATATTGATTAAAATTTATAAAGGCAAGTTATTTATTTTTGTAAAAATTATGAAATTCTAAAATCTTAGAAATTATATATTTAAAGCTTACATTATTATATATATAATGATATCAGAGCTCTTTTTAAGAATCAATAATTTTTTTACTTTAAAGATTGATTAAAAGAAATATATTTATGTGTTATGCTTTTGCACTCATGATGAATTTATTATCTCGATTATGGATATACTGAATGGTTGATTGAAGATTTATTGTTATAGTTGTATTTAAGTCCTATTTTAAATAATTCCGGATGAGATTATGTATGATAAGATGATGATATTTTGAAAATTAATATACACCACCATTACATAATATATGATTAAGCATGATATGTATTTATTCTACACGAATATCTATGAAATGGAAGCATATTTATTTTTTAATCATTGTACTGAATTCTTGTTTGGATAAAGATATTCTTTATAACTATAAACTAGAAATTATCCATTAAAAATAAAATAAATGGAAGAAAAATAATATTAATGCAACTAAATAGAAAGGAATTAAGAAATCATGTCTTAAAGAATATTAATATTAATATAATAGTAATATATATTCTTTAGGTCATAAATTATATTATTTCTTCCATAAATAATTTTTTTCTTAATATAAATTATTTTAGATTAATGATCAATTAGTGATATATCATATGTAAGGATAATTTAATTAATTAATTTTGATATTTATGTAATGAAGAATTTGTTAGTCATGACCAAATTATAATGCTTTCAAAAATATCACATTAAATAATAATAATAATAATAATAATAATAATAAGAAGAAGAAGAAGAAGAAGAAGAAGAAGAAGAACAACAACAACAACAACAACAACAACAATAATTAGTTACCTATGATAATTGATGCTTATTATTGAAATAATTGATGCTTAGTATATTTAATGAGTATACTAAAGTTTATTGGTCATAAAATATTTAAGAATTGCTAAAAGATTAATTAGTTAATTTTCTATAGATGAACATGACTGTGGTTAATTGGTATAGTTTGTTATATATTTTGATATATGCAAAGATAACAATCACGTCTAAATGTATTATATATAATTATCAATAATGTAAAAATAATGTTAATCATTAGTTTTTGTTATTTTCTGTACTATTGTTTCCCCAAAAGAGAACCATAATATACATATATTGTTAATGCGATTATATTTATGTATTTAAATTATGACTCAAAGCATTATTGTCTAAGCATTTAATATATTTTTGTTGCATCTAATTCAGTCAATATTTAACCGCAAACTTTGCCCATTATGGAGTTTAACAGGCTTCAATTTACTAAATGATGTGAGCAAGTTTAATTTAACCTAGGAATCCTATGACTTGGCACTCCAAACCAATATGACCATTGCTCTAATTAATACTAGTAGTGCTAAAGTAAAAAAAATGTTCCTGTGAACTTTAGGAAAGATCAAATAGATTAAACTTAATATTCATTTGAATGACTATGACCAACAATACAATTCCTAAACTTGACAGTGCTAACGAATATCTTAAGTTTGTTGAAGATATTTCTCAATTTGACTATGTTGATAAGTCACTTGCTAAGACATTAATAGGTACATTAACCATTATAAGGTTTGATGGTTCTCATAATATGTATGAGCATGTCATTGAAATGATAAGTGCAAGATCAAAAATAAGATTCATAAATGGAAGTGAGTGAAAGTTTCCTTATGTAATTTATTATTAACTCCTTACCTCCTAAATATGGTCCATTCCAAATGAGTTATAATACTATAAAGGACAAATGGAACATGAATGAATTATAAAGTATGCTTATTCAAAAGAAAATAAGAAGGTCACATAATTAATTTTGTGAGTCATCAAGGAGTGAGAAAGAAGTTCAAAAAACATAAAGAAAAGAGAAATAATGTACTATATAAGGCTAATGTATCATCAACTTCAATTGGTAAGAAGGAAACGCGGAATAATAGATACCATTTCTATAAGAAAACTGGACACTATAAAAAAGATTGCTATAAAAAAGGTTGCCTGAAATGTAAGGTATGATTCAAAAAGAAAGGTAAATATTTTTCGAATGTAATTTAGCAAAAATAATACATGGTAGATTGAATCTGGATGAAACACTTATATTACTAATATCATTCCTTACGAACCAAACTGTAAATTCAAATGAAAAGTTTGTCTCTATAGGAAATTAATTCAAAGCTTTAGTTGAAGCTATTAGAACCTACCATTTGATTTTAGACATTAAACATCATTTAGACCTTTTCCAAACTCTTTATGTCCTTATTATTTCTTGAAAACTATTTTCTTTGTCAAAACTTGGTACTTTTAGATGCACTGTTAAATTTGGTAATGAATATTTCAATTTGTTCAAACATAACTGTCTTATTGTTCATGGTGTTCTTTGCGATGGATTGTATAACTTATAACTTGACAATCTTTATACTGAAACTCTAATGACCTTGCATCATAATGTAGGTTACTAAATGAGGTTTTTATAAGTAAAACTTCAGCTTACTTATTGCATAAATATTTGAATCATATATCGAAAGAAAGAATGGTCAAATTAGTAGAGAATGAAATCCTTCCAATTTTAAACTTTATTAATCTTGGTGTTTGTGTAGTTTGTATTAAAGGAAAATATACAAAACATATAATTAATAAAGAAGCTATAAGAACTGCAAAGCTCCTTGAAATTATACACTCTGATATATGTGGGTCTTTTGATTTTCATTATTTAGTGAAGAAATTTTTTCCATCATTTCTATTAATAAATTTTCACACCATGGCTATATTTATTTACTACATGAAAAATCTCAATAAGTAGAATCCTTAGAAGTGTTTTTTTAATAAGGTAAAATGACAGTTAAGATATAATGGTGAAAATTGTCAAATCTAATAAGGGTGGTGAATATTATGAGAAATATAATAAAATTCGATAATGTCTTCGTTCATTTTCTAAATTCCTTAAAAAAATGTGTCATATGTGCTTAATATATAATGGAAAATACACTAAAATAAAATGGTCTAGCAGAAAGATGTATAATCATACTTTAACGGACATTGATAAAAGTATGATGATCATTATGCTTTACCCTTATCGTCATATTTATTAAATAAAGTTCCTAGTAAACTAGTTCCTAAGATACCTTTTGAACTCTAGACAAGGAGGAAAGCTAGTTTAAAGAACTTACATGTTTGAGATTACCTGATAGAAGTAAGAATGTATAGTCTACATTAAAGGAAATTGGATTCAAGAACAATTAGTGGATTTTTTCATTTTTTATCTTAAAAAGTCTAAAAGGACTAATTTTATTGTCCTAATCATAGTATAAGGATTGTCGAAACTAGAAATGCCAGATTCATAAAAAATGGTGAAATTAGTGGGATTTAAAAATCATATAAAGTGACAATTTAAGAAGTTAGAATATGAGTTTCTTTGAAAATTGTTTAACTTAAAAAACAATACGTGAATAAACTCTAAATAATGAAGTCACTATTAATTAACCTATTATAGATGAACCATATGAAGTAGTATTAAGAAGATCTTAAATATAAAAGGAGATCACACTTTTTATGATTATGTGGTTTATTTACAAAAGGCAGAAGGTGACCTAGGAATTGTTTTAGATCCAATTACATTTTCACAAGCCATTGAAAGTGAAAATTATAATAAGTGGTTAGACACCATAGAAGAAGAGTTAACATTTATAGATGACAATGAAATCTAGGATTATGGAGATCTTTAAAGATCTTAAACTTGCTTTCTAAGTAAGAGGAGCCTATAAATAGCTCATTAGAGTTTAAAGTTATTCATTCAATCATTGAGTCATACACTTATTGAGAGAAATCACTCAAAGGATGGAGCTTTGAGGGTTAAGAGCTTTTGGGTTTTCATTGTAAGGGCTTTGAGTAAGGAGTTCCTTGTAAGGGCTTAGAGTAGGGAGTTTCTTGTAAGTGCTTCGAGAAGGAGGTACTTGTATCTTTTGTTAACATTTTGTTGAGAGTTAATGAAAGATTAGCTTCGGCTATATATCTCTTGTTGCTTTCTTTACTCTGTTATACACTTGTGTTATTTTGTGTATGAGAGAAACATTTTAAACACTTGTGTGCTCAGGAGGTGTTCGAGAGCTAACGGAATTGTTCGGTGACATTTTCGTGAGAAGATTGAATTTTGCTTAAGCGGATCTAAGCAGGATTGCCGTACAAAGGTAGGCGCGACTTGTAGTAAAAATTCGAGTCCAAAGCAGACATTTGGGATAGGTTCCATAATTGAACAAAATGTTATTGTTTATATATTTTATGTGTTTGACATGCTGAGCTTGTTTATGTATTGTTTCTGATATTTAAGTATCTTGTTGTTTATTATTTGTTAATAGTGTATACATATAAATGATTATGTGAACCTTTAATAGTATTTGTCTATTAAAAAGACATTATTATTGAACCATTAAGACATATCTCATTATAGATCATATTAAGTTTTAAACAAGTCTTGTGATACATAAAGGAAGTATATCACATTAAATGACATACAACTGCTACGATCCTCTCTATTTTTTCTTAATTATAATTAATGTTGTGACAAAAACAAAGAGGATTTGACTTTTGTTCTATGAATATTATGGTATATATTAAATGATAATTATGTTATATGGACTAATTGGGATAATGTTAGATAATGCTATTAAGTGGCCCATATTTTATAGTTTAATTATGTAAGTGTTTCAATCCTATTAGTCCCTTGAAAAGATATCATTATTAAAAAAAATTAATTTTACATTAGTGGAGCATAAAATAAATGAAAATAGTTAAACAGGTGTTATTTGAGTTTTAACTGCTCTCTCTCTACATATTTAATTTCATTTTTATACCATCAAAAACTCGATGAAAGAACGAAAAGTTAAGAGAGAAATTCATATTTTTGTTTTATCAAAAGTTTATCTTGATTAAAATTCAAAGGATTCTTCTATCTTCATTATGGATAAAGGTATGGTGTTTACTTTTGTGAAAATTATTAGATTCTAAAAGTCTTGAGAATTATATATTCAAAGTTTACATCATTTCATAATGATTACACTTTACTAATTATATTTTTATTATCTAACTTTAACTGTAGTTGTAACTGCAATGGGTCTCGTTGTGATGCTTATAAAATTTAGATACTTAGATTCCAATAAGAAAAAGACTCTTATAACATCAATTGCGATAAACTATAGTAAATTTTGGTTGGGCTATGAATTGCTTGCCTTGGTTCGAATGACTCACTTTTATTTGATGAATGATGCGACTATTTAGCACTTATTAAATCTACTCTTATAAGGCACCAAATAATGTACATCCTTGTTCGAAGGATTGTGGCAGTGAAATTCATCCCCCATTTACATTTTTAGGCTTTATAACATTACTAGTGAACGTTTGTGGGAACGCCTATTGTTATTGAACTTTTTAACGTGGGATCTTCCGAAATCCTTATCTTAATTTCTAAGTTTCTAATCAAATTTTAATTGATGATGTTAATTGATGTATAAGTAGACCTACTAATGTCTCATGCTTGTCTTGAACCTAATTCACTTATACACCTACAATAAGTATTAAGGTGTTTATATTAAAACAATGTTAGGTGGTTTTGAAATAAGATCTTTGATACTTAACTTATTTTAGTTTCTTAGTTTAAGAGAACTAATAGTAAGCAATCCTCGTATATTACAATAACACTAGGGATTCTAACAAATCTCTTCTAAAACAAAATTTTAGTTTCCAATTATTGCAAGCGAGTGATAGAAACACTTCTTCCAAGGGGCTATTATGTTAAGAAGAAATACTAATAAGATAACTACTTTAATAAGGGAGAATGGGGAAAAGATCAATGAATACTAAGAGCCCAATAAAAAGTTCATAACTATTTTTAAAGAACTTTTGGATCTTTCATTGATTGTTTCTCATCTATACATGTTACTAGCTCCTTCATACATAAACTAATAACTCAGGAACAAGCATAAATCCTCACCAACCCTTTCATTTATAAGACATTAAGGAGACTTCAAATAACCCTAATCCTAATAAGGCTCCAAGATATAATAAGATTCACCATATTTTTCTTTAAGAAGTTGTGAAATTTTTTTAATGAGTAGGTTAATAAGGCAATATAAGAGTTCTTCTACAAAGGAAAATGTTGAATATCTTATCACAAGACATATATGATTGATTGATAATGGAACCTAGGACATGTTTCAATCTTAAGGCCATAAGCCTAGAGATGATCTTATATGAAGGATCATAATAAGGTAAAGGCTGAAACCATCTAATCCCTCAACCTTAAAGGATTTTAGCGTATACCTTATTATGATATGATAATGTTAAGTTTTAATATATTTAAAACCCTCAAAATACTGCAAGTGAACATGTCGTGAATTGTAGTAAGTGAGGTGTCGATCCCATGAGGAGTTGTGAACTAATCTAATCCTAAGTTATCTAAGGTTTAAGGAATAAAAACATAACATAAAAATAAACACAAGAATATGATTGATAGAAAATTAATTGGTAAATTAACACAAAAAAGAAGTGAACTTGAGTAACACCAAATTGATAATGGGAAAACACACAAGAGAATTTACCAAATTATGAGAGATGGGATTTTTCTTATCATCAATGCTAACCTAACCATTTATGTGTTATTGTAGTCTTTGTTTTAGATTATCTAAAGGAGGATTACTCTTTCTCAAGTTATAATCACAAATCCTAATTAAGTTTAGTACCGAGCATGTAATCTCTCAATTAAAAACAACTCTAAACCTAATTGGTTCATAAGCTTTTTAATAAACAATCAGGTCTCAGAAAGGATCTCTTTCCGTACAATAATCAATTTGATTAATTGTGTGATCTATTAGATTATTTAACTCTCATAAAGCAACCTAATCATTTCGTATTTGATTCACTCTCTCGATTTATTATCGAAACGTAAAGCTACAACACCTAATTGCAATAATAGAAAAACAATTAAATTAACATCAAATCAAGTTAAAATCCTTAAAGAATTAGAACATCATCATTGAATCCAAATCCACAATCATATTCATATCCATCTTACACATTCAATAAAGAAACAACAAGATGAACGAAATTATCACTTGGAAAGGGACCGGGATGACTCGGGAAGGCAGCAGCATTGGAAGCCCTCTCCTCTTCTTCCTCTTCTCCCTTCTCTCTCTTCTTTTTCTCTCCTCTTGAAGCTTTTCCCAAAGTGTCAAAATGGCGAGCTCCTTTTAGGGTTGTTTTTATTTTCTTTATATATTCTTTTCTATTCTGGCAACCCTAGACTTTTTCTGGGTTTTGAAAAGTCCCTCAAAAGCTTGAATCAGGAAAGTTGTCCGCGTCTAGTGTCACGCAGGCCACGACCGTGGCACTTAATTTCACCTTCTATTAACTATTGTGGCAGATTGGCCACGATCATAGTAGCTCCATCTCACTTTTGTCACGATCGTGGCACATTGGCCACGACCGCGGTTATAGGTTTTGCTTCAGGCTTCCTCCAATTCTCCTCCATTCTTTGATTTTTTCCCTGAAACACTAACAAACATATCAAGGCACTTTAAACACATAAAATTGAAGCTCAATCACATGCTTTAACCCAAAAAAACATACAAAACAAAAATATTTAACTAAATAGCAAAATCCTAAACTAAATATGCACTAAACAATCAATTTAATAACTAAACACATACTAAACAACCCACTAAACATTATGCAATCTATGGCTATCATCATACTTCATACAAGATCTTCTCTAAGATCATGCCTCAAGATTGAAACAAGCCCTAGGTTCCATTATCAACCATTCTTAAAGTTCTTTCATCGTAAATAGCATAAGAGACATTCTTCTCCTTGCTTAAAAGTCATTTAAAGACTAATATAAGAATTATTCAATTACGAGATGTGCCCTCAAGATAGAATTCCATAAAGCTTTTGATTCCATTAGCTAGAACTTCATAATTTACTCAAAGAAAGATTATGTCTTTCATCCCTAGTTTATTAAATGGAATGGGCAATGCATCACTTATTTGGGAGTGCCTATTACAATTAAAAGACAAATATTTAAAAATTGTTAGCCATTGTTTAATGCTATCCAAAGGAAAATTGGACATTAGTATAATAAAAACCTCTTATAATCTAGTAGGTTATAATTTATTATCTCAAATCTCAATAACATGCACATATAATGGCCCTCACATCTGGTTTTACCATGGAATCTTACTAAAGTAGTGAAAAAATGATGAGAATCTTCTTATAAATAGAAGATGCAATAAAGAAACATTATGAAAAGGTCAAATGGACTGATTTATGACTCTTTAAAGATGAAAGGAGTCTTGGAATAGGACTGGTTCTTTGAATATGCATGGAATCTTACTAAAGTACTGGTTCTTTGAATATGCATGAGAGTGCAAATTTGTGATTGACTAAATTAAGCATAAATTTGATTATGTTTGGGCGAGAGAGGAACCGTTTCGTAGTCATGTGCATGTCAATGTAAAGCCTTCTCCCGATTGCTCGCTTGTGGCACACGAAATTTGAAAACTGGATTTGTTTTGTTCACAGGGTAAACTTTGATTTCACTACTTTGTTCACGGAACCCTCAAGCCATTTGTTGTGTATTGCATCTTTAGATATTCGAGTATGGTGCATAATAAAGTGTTATATTTAATTGATGAAGTTTATGTTGTGTGTTAAGTTTGAGTTATATTGATCAGTGTTTAACTTGCTTGAATAAAGTAAGAATGCTAGAATTGCTACATATACATATACATATACTTGAATATGTGGCTAATTGCCAATGGTTATATATATATTAGCCACTGAGCCATGTAGCTCATCGCATTATTCCCTCCTCAGGTGCAGATCGAGAAGATAAGTGATCCTTGCAAGGAATTTGGGCAAATTCCAAGATAGTAGCTATTGTCACAAAGTTAGTTCATTCACTTTTGGGATAACTTCATAAGCATTTAAACATCAAGCATCCTGTATATGTTGTATTTTGGGGTTAAGCCCTTGTTCAAAGTGTATTGATGTAATTAAGTAATGTATCAGTTTCTGTTTCTTGGGCAAATGAGTTAAAAAGAAAAACTGAAAAGTCCCTAGGTGTATGTGTATGTTTCTTTGGTAGACGTACAGTTCTTAATCTAAGACTTTCATAGGTGTAGAAGTTGTGTGCTGACTGCCAGGGGAAACTAGACTAATTGAGGCTAAATTAGTTAAAATTGTCCTCTGAAAAGTTGTAGTTTAATTGTCCAGCTTTCCATCGACATATGGTATAGAAACTTTGGACTTTGGAGTTGAAAGTTATGGTCTTTATAAGGGGGAGATGTATCGTCTGTGATGACGTCACATTGTCTGTGATGATGTCATTGTGTCTGTAAGGATGCATCTTCTGTAAAGATGTATCCTCTGTAAAGACGGATCATCTATGATGATGTCATTTCATCTGTAAAGATATATGTTTGTGATGATGTCACATCGTCTTTGATGACTTCATTTCGTCTGTAAAGACGTATCGTCTGTGATGATGTCATTTCCTCTGTAAGGATTCATCGTCTATAAAGATGTATCGTCTATGATGATGTCATATCGTCTATAGAGTTGTATCATCTGTAAAGACGCTTCGTCTTAAGAGTTGCATCGTCTTAAGACTTTGCTTCGTCTTAAGT
>JAOQMP010000003.1:24602793-24613126 GCA_027563575.1 Erythroxylum pedicellare | reverse complement strand
GAAATGTCCCATTTGCCCTTCCATTTATGCCTTATGTCTTTTTATGCTTAAGTGTCTTGCTAACAATATCCTTGAACATTCATACTCTTCCAACTGATACCCTTACTTTGATTCAATTCATCTTTCTCAAATCAATACTAAATAGTATCAAATTCTATGGAGGGACATAATGTGTTAAGAAACTATTGGTTCAAGAATCACTTCATTTGGAGGTCAGATAACAAGGTTATGGCCGAAAGAATCAAATAAAGTTTATCATCAATCATATTGAACTTATCACGGGATAAATTTGTATAAGTATCTCTAAAAATGTTAAATTAAGGTGTTCTTTAGATTATTTGAAAGAGGGCTTCAAGATCTACAACTTTCATGAGGATCTTGAAGATAAATTCTATCGTTTGAAGGGTAAAAAATGGAGCAAACGATAGGATCAAGCGAAACTAGTCGAAAAATTAGACGAATTGAAAAACAAACGAAGCAAAGCAAAAGAAACAAAGTAGACAAAGCAAAGCAGACGAATCGAAAAGCAAACGAAGTAAAGCAGACAAAGCAAAGTAGACGAAACAAGGCAGACAAAGCAAAGCAAATGAATCAAAAAGTAGACGAAGTAAAGTAAACGAAATAAAGCAGACGAAGCAAATCAAACAGATCAAAAAGCAGACGAAGCAAAGAGAAGACAAAGCGAAGCAGACGAAGTAAAGAGTAGACGAAGCAAACAGTTGACGAAGGGAAAAGCAGACGAAGCAATAAGCAGACGAAGCAAAAGCAGAAGAAGAAAAAAAAGGCAGACGAAACAAAGAGTCGACGGAGCAATAAGCAGATGAAGCAAAAGGGCAAATGAAGCAAAGAGCAGACAAAACAAAAGACAGACGAAGCGAAGTCAACTTAAGATGATACAAAGTCAACTTAAGATGACGCAACTCTTAAGACAAAGCGAAGTCAACTTAAGATGAAACAAAGTCAACTTAAGACAATGCAACTCTTAAAACGAAGCGGAGTCAACTTAAGACGAAGCAAAGTCAACTTAAGACGAAGCAACTCTTAAGACGTAATGACGTCATCACAGACAATACGTCTTTACAAATGATACATCTTTACAGACAATGCATCCTTACAGACAAAATGACATCATCACAGATGATATGACGTCATCATAAATGATACGTCTTTACAGACGATGCATCTTTACATATGATGCATCCTTATAGATGGTGCATCTTTACAGACGATGCATCTTTATAGACAATGCATCTTTACAGACGATGCATCTTTACAAATGAGACATCTTTATTCTCCTAAGCATTTCCCTTTCTAAGGACCATAGCTTTCAATCCAGAGGTCCAAAAATTCCGTACTATATATTGTTGAAAAGTTAAAAGAAAGACCTACAACTTTCTAGAAGATAACTCTATCTAAATCTATCTTGATCAATCCAGAATTTCCCCTGAAGTTAGAACACAAACTTTACATTCATACTAATTCTTCCCATTTCATAGTCTCTCATCTACCAAAAACACCAAAGCAGAAAATGATTCTATCCACACTTCTCATTTACTACTTCAAATCTTCTAAGAAAAATTTTGGGGTCCAACACATGATCTAAAGGAAAACTGGGGTTAATTAAGCTTATTGTTAACCTATGATTAATAGTTGCTAGGAGAGGTATGAGAATAATAATTCAATGAAGTATGTTTAATTGTGTGTAGGCCGAGATTGAACTGATCACTAGATCCCTAAAGCATTTATTGCTTTTCTCGTTTTTATGTTTCTTGATTTAAATTGCTTTCGTTAGTTTAGTTTCATTTTATTTTCTTATTTAAAATTAAACCAAACCCTAAATTACTTCGACAGCTCATTTGTTAATTGCTTGATTATATTAATTGTTTTAATTTTGTTATTATTTTTATTCAAATCATCATTCATATACCTTAAACAAAGTTAGGTTCAATTAGTTTTATCTATTTCCTCATGGGATCGATACCTTTCGATACCGCAAGATACGATTCATATACTTGCGGGTATTGAGAGTTTTATTAGTTTAGTTTCCCTAAATTACTTTGTCAGCTCACTTATGAATTACTTATTTGCTTGATTTTATTAATTGTTTTAATTTTTGTAATTATTTTATTCAAATCACCATTCTATAACTTAGACAAAGTTAGGTTCAATTAGTTTTATCTATTTCCTCATGGGATCAATACCTTTTTGATAATACAAGATACGCTCTGTATAATTGCGGGCATTGAGAGTTTTATTAGATATAAAACTTTTTCAACAATATTCTGTATATTTCTTCCAAGAGACTTGGGATATCACTGGTAACCTTTTAACTGTGCAATAATTTTTTTATTCTTCAAATATGCTGAAGGAAATGAACAAAACTTTATATGTATCATCCCAAAGAAATAAAACCCCGCATCTATGATGGATTGCATGCCTATATCTTGTTGTAATACATTCCATAAGATAACTGTGAAACTTTTTTTAAACAAAATGAAGCTGTCTTTGAAAAATGTCATTAATCCAACACAGGGTGCATTTATAGATAGGAGATCAATAAGAGACAACACACTACTCACACAGGAATTAATGAAAGTCAAAGAGCTATGTAAAGCTTCAAGTTCAAAATTAATTTCTTTAAATCCTTCGTCACCATCAGATAGGATTTTATTGAATCTTATTTACTATTATTGGGATTCCTAATACAGTATATGAAATGGATAATGGAATGCATTGCAACAACTTCCTTTAGCATTCTAATAAATGGAGCACCTACTCAAATCTTTAAAAATATCAGGGGAATAAGGTAAGAGGACCCACTTCCCCTTACTCATTCAAGCTAGCTACAGAAGCTTTATCCAGGATGCTCACTAATCTTATCTTTTGCAAAGATAGATTTCAATATCATCATAGATGTAGAGAGCTCAGGATCAAAAAGTTGATTTTTGCTAATGATATAATGTTTTTATATGGTGGTGACATCCAATCCACTAAAATAATATTAGGCATTTTGGAGTTATTCTTAGTTTATTCTCTATTAAAGGTAAATGCTAACAAAAGTAATATGTTCATCTCTTTTTATGTCAGAATTAGCCAGAGTTGAGCAAAAGTACTGGCTACATAATCCAAATCCCACCATTAAGATATCTTGATATCCCTATTACCATTACTAAGCCAAAATTTATTAACTACATTCCACTAATAGAATCATACCAAGCAGGATTCAATGCTTAGCAAAATAAATTTCTATCATTTGCTGCTAGGATGACTCTTATCAATTATGTTCTAAACGGTCTAAATGTGCGTTGGAGTGCTCCCTTAATACTTCCTAAAAGATTCATCAAGTAGATTTTAAAAAGTATCAAATCTTTCTTATAGTCTGGTAAGGCAAAAAACCTAAAAGGTCAAAGGTTAAATGGGAGGAGATATCCATTCTAAAGAAGATAAAGGGTGGGAATTGTTCCTATTTCTCTTATACAAAAAGTCCTTTTAAGTAAAAGTATTTAGAGGTTATACATGGACAAGGCATCATTATAGATCAAATGAATTAATGAGTAAAATCTATAAAAAAAACAGAATACGTTGGAAAAAAAGGAATCACTCCTAGCACTTTATACATATATTGAAATTGAGAAATTTTGTATACCCTTGGATCCAGCACAAATTGGGGGATGGTGAAAAAAATTGGTTTCGGCATAAAAATTGGAATAATCTTAGTTTAGTAATCATAAAAAATGTCCTCTTACACCTAAAGAATATAATCCTTTAAAAAAACTAAAGTCTCATCGCTCATTTAGCATGGAGATTGGAACTTAAACTTTAGAGGTTCCACTGCATTGATAAACTATCTACCTCAACTTCATCATTTAGATAGGGAAGACATAACTATTTAGTTAGCCAACACTAACGGCTCTTTCACTAATGACTATTGCTACAAAATTTATAGAACCTATTTAAAGAATATACCAGGGTATAAAGTACTATGGCAATAGACCTTGAACCTTAAAATTTCCTTGATCAGTTAGCTAGTTATAAAGAATAGGATTAAAACTAAAGATTGATGGTTTGGTTACTATATTCCTAAATATGTCTAAGAGGAGGAGGAGGATAGAAATAATCTCTTTTTCCAATGCAGGGACTCTAGGGTCATTTGGAGGATAGTGTTGTATCTTTTCCCTAAGAGTTTATATTGATACATGATCAAAGTGATTAACTTCTTTCTATTCCTGACCCAATGAAATGTTAATTGGTCTTTATTGGGAACTTAAGTCAAGAATGGCTTTTAAGGGGAGGATTATAGATTTGGAAAGTGGGATTCCCTTCCTTTATTCGGTGTAACTACTTGAGCTAAATAAGGGGAAATTCTCACGTTGAAATTGATTTTGGTTGGAATTCTTTCTAGTCCTAAAAAAATTAAAAAAAAGAATTAGGGAAGGAAAAATCAATTGTTAAGCAAGTTTTAATCTTATAAATCCCTCAAAGTTCGCAAGTGCATGCGTCGTAAGTGTAGTATATAAGGTGTCGATCCCACGAGTAATTAATGAACTAATCAAATCCTATTATATCTAAAGCCTAAAATTGTAATTAAAATAAAAATAAAAATGAGCAGAAAATTAAGCAATTGAATATGGATTGATTAAAATTGAAATTGTAAAATTAACAAAAAGAAATCAAAGTTGAGCACAACTAGTTAATAATTGAAAATTCATACAAGGAAGATTAACCAAGTATGAGAGAAGTTAATTTATCCTATCATCTAACACTAACTTAATCACTTTTGAGTTAATTCAGTATCGGTCCTGGACTTTAGAAGGGTGGATTAATCTCTCTCCAGTTACAATCATTAAAAATCATAAACAGTGATTAAATTGAATTAAGGAATTTGCAATCTCTCAATTAGCAAGCAACCCACATATCCAATTAGATCTTAAGCACTCTAATAGACTACCAGGTCCTCATATGAGATCTCTCTTTGTATAAATTAGCGATTTGATTGTTTGTGTGATCTATTAGATTGATTAACTCTCATTACCCAATCTAATCATTTTGGTATTAGTTCAGTCTCTCAATTTATTATCGAAGCATTCAAATACAACAAACAATCACAATACCCTACTCATTAACATCAAAAGCAATCAAATTAACATCGATTCAAGAACAATCCCGAAAAGAGTTTAGAACATCATTAAACAAAAATTCATCATCATCATATCCATCTTATACATCAAATGAAAGAAATAATAAGATGGAATGAGAAAGATAACTTAAAGTGGAGTGGGAGTGACAACAACACTAGCAGCTCCTTCTACTCTCTCCTCTTCTCCCTTTCTCTCCTCTTCCTTAGCTTCTTTCCAAATGCAACAAATGGAGGCTCTCTTAAATTAGGTAATTCTTTTGTCTTTTATAGTCCTAGGGCTTTTTAAGGTAAATACAAGGTTTTACCTGCGCCTAAATGTTTGAATTAACTCTCGAAAAGTTGAGTTTTAAAAAAGTCTATTTGTCTGTCATCGTGCTTATCACAATCGTGGCCAATATGTCACAATCATGGCTAATAAGTCACAATTGTGACACTTAAAATTTGACTTCTATCATGATCATGGACAATGAGTCACGATCGTGGCCTGTGTTGGGTTGCTTTTGTCATGATAGTGACTGGTATGTCACCATCGTGGCCTTGGCTCCTCCTCTGAGTTTTCTCCAAATCTTCTCCAGTCTTCTTTACCTGATCTAAAACACTAACAAAATCATCAAAACACCTCAAACATATAAAATTAAAGCTCGATATCATACTTAAAACCACATAACACTAAAAAACAAAAGCATATAATCACACTAACATAATTCTAAACATAAACATGCACAAATCATATAGTTGACAACTAAAAACATACTAAATTACCCACTAAAACATAATGCATCCTTTAACTATCAACATCCCCACACTTAAAATTTTGCTTGTCCTCAAGAAAAACAAAAACATGCCAAATAATAACACATATAAGCACACATATGCAATAATGGTATAATGACATTGAACTTCACGAAACTAATTTAACTTCAAACACAAATCTTCAAGTTATTATAACTTATTAACTTATGAAATTTGTGGCTAAGCCCTTCGAACTAAATATACATACTAATCAAGACCTTAATGTCAAAATCATTAACACCTATCACTTAAACATACAGATTGATAATTATTTAGTCAATCAAATTTGTAGCTATCCTTAAGTAGCTTTCTATGAAAATTCAAGTTATTCACAAAGATCGTTATGTTTTATTTATCAAAACATATTTTTGTTAATTTTCATTGACATTAACCTAGTCTTTTGACGCAAAGGCACACATTTATAATGAATGTCCCCCAATTACTCAATTAGGTCATGTTTTTATTCAAGGGTTGGCTAGAATGTTATTATAGCCTTTTGATATGAAGGCAAACATTTGTAATGAATGTCCCCCAATTACTTATCTAGATTACATTTTTAACTAGCTACTAGCTCTATTCATAACCCAAAGGCCAGCAGAATAATTATTTATTTAAGAAATACAATTTTATTATATTTTATTGCCTTTCTCATTTCTTTAACTAATCATTCCCATGAAAGGATGCTAGGAAAAGCTCCTTCAAAAAGAGTTTTAGGGGGATACTACAAGGTACTCTCATGAGGGTTTGCATAAAGAATGGGCCCCTTTTTGGGAAATGAGATAGGGTTGCTAGGTTCCATAATAGCGATCAAAATGAATCAATAGTTTGCAGCACAATGGACGTCGTAGTTTCTGGGAGTTATTCTCTTACAATGAGAGTTCCCATTGACCAATTCTAGTCCTTCATGCTAAGTAGAAGTTATCAAGCGAGTGCAGCAAGTGCAGGGATAACAGATGAGAGGGCTTATAAGTCATTAAGCAAGGGAGCTCTTCGAACAAATAAGTATGCTACTTATTCGATTGTCCTAAAATTATAAATGTATGTAGAAAATTCCTTAGGTGAATGAACAAACATCATATCTTAATTAACATGCATTTTTAACGAAAGTGACCTAAGATACTAATTTCATAAGCTAATAGATCTTGACAACCTAAAAGACTATATTCAACACTAAACCAATTTCGCTAAATCCTAGCCATTGTCACATTCACATGAGTCACAACATGAAAACCTAAATAAGACTAATATATAGTATGCAAAGTTCATACTCAAAATAAAAATATACAATGCGCAAAACCCTCCCCACACTTGGATAACATGTTGTCCTTAATGTGAGAAGAAAAATAACACATAAGGTGGGAATGAAACAAAATGAGAGGAAAAAATATAAAAATAAAATAAAATAAGAAGACAAGGTTTAGATTATTAGTCCCATTATGGTGACTTAGGTGGTGATGGCAATGGTGTCGGAGGTCGAATCTCCATACCTTGAGCAGCAAAGTATTTGTGAATGCTTCGGATGTCTCAGCGTTGTCTTCTTTACTCCTTCGTTATGTCCTTCAGCACCTTGGCATTATCTGCAATAACTTTGTTAGTGTTTAAAATTGCTTCAAGTACCTTCTCACATCTAGCTGTCTCTTCCTCTCCAGAGTCTTCACTGGTTGATTCTGTCTCTTATTGCGGTGATGCCAAACTCAAACTAGCCTATCTCGCCCTATTTTTAACATGATATTTTGCGCTGATATCTGAAAGTTCTATACTGTAGAATTTTAAGATCTCAGCTCTCGTTAAGTGAAAATTGTTAAGGAACTTAGCAAAATGTACAGTTATTCCATCACAATTGACACCATAATACTTCACAATAGCTACAACCAAGTACCCTATACCTAATTATTACTTCTCTTTTTCGAAGCAACAATAATAGCGTTAAAGATTTGGGTGGAGGTGCAAACTTACATACACCACAACATGAAAAGTTCCTTAAATGAAAACTTGTTACTTTGGATTTTGTCAAAAAATGTTTGACACATGAACTTATGTAATAGCAATTGCTCGGAACTACATATTATGTTACTATAGGCATTTTTAGAGTCAAAATTTTCCAGCCCAGTCATTTCAGTCCAATAATGTGTGGCACAGAAGTCATTGTGCTGGTACACTATGGTTGACTCCTATAATCTACCGATTTCATACGTCTCGTAGTTTAGTTCATACGATTGACTCCGCAATCAAAAGCGTTCTCGTAGTTTGGAATTGGTTACCTTTTTCTTCCGAGGAAACCGAAAAAGACACTTCGTAATCTACAGACCAGTTTCTTTGTCCACACTCCGACACTTGTACAAAATCTTTTCCTTAAACCCACTTGGCCGTTTGCTTAATTCTTAATCTTATTGGAATGAGAGGTGTGAAGAATAGAGAGAGATAAAGATTTTTGTAGAGAGAAGGGAGAGGATTTGAGAGTTTGCTTGTTAGAGGGAAAGTAGAGAGAGTCGTGTGGGTGAGAAAAATTTTACAACCCTTTCTCTTAATCCAATAGTTTCTAATATTTCAAAATCCAAATATCGAGGTACAATAATTGTTTTTCAAACTAAGGGTTTAGATCCGGTTACTTTTTTCTTCCGATTAATTTGAAAAAGACGCTCCGTAATCCACAGATCAGTTGCTTTGTCCACGCTCCGACACTTGTAGTTTGTCTATTCCTTGAACGCTTAGCTGTTTGCTTAATTCTTAATCCTATTGGAATGAAAGGTTTGAAGAATAGAGAGAGATAAATATTTTTTAGAGAGAAGGGAGAGGATTTGGGAGTTTGGTTATTAGAGGGAGAGTGGAGAGAGTGGTGTGGGTGAGAAAAATGATGGTAAGGGTGAATATATGGAAGCATACATATCCTTAAGTTGCTCAAACCCTAACAGTTTAAAAGTAATAGTAGAAACTAAGGAATACCTCCTAAATAGTTCATCGGCTACCACATTTTCCTCTCCAGAAACTCCACCGAAGTGACATATCTCTTGCTCAGCTTGTCCTATTCCTTCAAGTGCTTTAAGGACTCATGATTCGTCCTAATGTCAAACTCTCTGGGATGGAGGTAATGTTGCCACTCCTCCATGCTCTCACAATAGCATATAACTCCTTGTCATAGGTTAGGTACTTGAGTTATACGCCACTAAGCTTCTCACTAAAATATGCTACTGGTTTGTTTTCCTGCAAAAGTAAAATACCTATACCAATCCCAGAAGCATCACATTCAACTTCCAAAGCCTTATTAAAATTAGCAAACGCAGAATAGAAGCAAAACATAAGTTTTCCTTAAACAATGTAAATGCATGTGCTTGTTCCTTACCCCATGCAAACCCTTCCTCCTTCTTGACTATTTCATTCAAAAGAGCAGCAATAGTAGAGAAATCTTTTTCAAACCTCTTATGAAAACTAGCTAGCCCATGAAAACTCCTCACCTCACTCACACTCTTAGGAGTTGGCCACTCTTGATCACCTTTCACCTTCTCAATATCAACTTCAACACCTTGAGAATTGATCACAAACCCCAAGAACACTAGCCTATCAATGCAAAATGTACACTTCTTAATGTTCGCATGCAATTTCTCCTATCTCAACACATTCAAGACACACTTCACATGCATGGCATGCTCATCAAGATTAGTGCTATACATCAAGATGTCATCAAAGTAAACAACCACAAACTTTCCAAGAAATGCACACAAGACATGATTCATCAACCTCATAAAAGTGCTGGGTGCATTAGTTAAACCAAATGACATGACTAACCACTCATACAACCCATATTTAGTTTTGAAAGCAATTTTCCATTTATCTCCTGGTTTCATTCTAATCTGGTGGTATCCACTTTTTAAGTCAATTTTTTAAAAGATACATGCACTATGTAATTCATCAACCATATCATCTAACCTAGGGATACAGTGGTGATACTTTACAGTGATTTTGTTAATAGCTTTGCAGTCCGCACACATCTTCTAGGTTTCATCTTTCTTAGGCCTAGTAACACGGGCTCAAGCTCTCCGTCATATGTCCCTTTTCTAGTAGCTCATCCACCTGTTTTTAAAGCTCCTTTTTCTCCTCATGATTACTCCTATAAGTTTAGTGGTTCGAAATTTAAGCTCCGAGCACAAAAACAATCTAGTGCTCAATGCCTCTCAAGGATTTGTCCCTTGGGCATCTCCTCAGGAAAGACATCTGATTAATCATGCAAAAGAGAAACAAAAACATTAGGCAAAGCATCAAGAAGGTTAGTGTAAAAAACTAAACACTCTCTATATCTCACCACTACTAGTGCTCTTTCCTCTCCAGTTATTCTTCTCAAGTCTTTTGCCTTAGCAAACAAGCTCACTTTTCTCTCTTCTTTTCTCTTTATGAGCTCTTCTCTCCTAC
>JAOQMP010000003.1:24566180-24596505 GCA_027563575.1 Erythroxylum pedicellare | reverse complement strand
CCCTTAACTTTCATCTTTACAATTCAATTATCTCCAAATCTTCTTTTGATTTCTTTTTCCTATTTTCCATAATTTTCTAAAAATTCTGAAATTATTCCTAAATTCACCAAAATTCCAAATAATACAATTCTACTAACCCATAAAATTTTCCAATGTAAAAACATTTATCGTTGTTTAAGAAAAATCACAAATCAATTTCATTATACCCGAAATATTAATGAATGCATATACAAACATATTCAGGTGCAAAATATCGCTATTTACTTGTACGAGCCTGTCGTATTATGTATGAACATGAACATCCATTTCTTATCTCTCATTGAAAACTCATATTTACTATTCTAACCTTCCCACAGGTAATGGGATGCTACATGTAATAAAAACTCCTTTGGTAGGCTATGGTGTGGGCACGTCCTTTTCAAATCCTTGTACTGTTCTCAAGCTTCATAAAGTGAATCCCCATCAATTTGTTGAAAATTTGTGATATCCTTTATTAGCTTTGTAGTCTTCATAGGAGGGAAGTACTTATCCCGGAATGCATGCATCAACTACTCCCAAGTGTGACATTTGCAGAACTTAGGAAGTGATACCATACCTTGGCTCTATCCTTTAATGTGAAAGAAAAAAGCCTCATCCTAACAGCATCTGCTAACACCACATAATATCAAAAAGTATCACATATTTCCAGAAAGTTAACTATATGAGCGTTAGGATCCTTATTAGTCAATTAGTAGAATTGCACATTTGATTCCAGTATGTTTAGTAAGGTTGGTTGAATCTCAAATGAGGGTGCGTGTAACGATGGTCGAGTTATGCCTTAATTTGTAGCATTAAACCCTAGTCTCATGAAATTCATAAAAGTTCGTGGCTGGTTTCCTTAATTTCCTCCTTGATTGAATTCGTCTACCATTGGTTCTTCTATTTCTTCTGCGCGTCTTGTTCTTCAAATTGCTCACTCTAAACGGATGATGTTAAGTTCTAATGTTTTGGTGATCCTACTTCAACTTCAAGTACTCTTGTGTTCATGCAACTGCATGGGCACAAGAGAGGTGAAAATTCCTTAAACTGAAAGAATTAAACTAATCCTAACTAATTCCCTAGCAATGGTGTCAAAAACTTGTTGAGCAAGTTTTAGTCTTATAAAACCCTCAATATTCGACAAGCACACAGATCGTAAGTGTAGTATATAAGTGTCAATCCCACGAGGAATTAGTGAACTATTTGAATCCCAATTTGTCTAAAGACTAAAATTGTAATTAAAATGAGAAACAAAATTAAGCAATTAAATATAGATTGATTGAAAGTGAAATTGTAAAATTAACTCAAAGAAATTATAATTGAGCACAACCAATTAACAATTGAAAATTCACACAAGGAAGTTTATCCAATTACGAGGGAAGGGGATTTATCTTATTATCTAATGCTAACTTAATCACTTTTGAGTTAATTCAAGATCGATCCTAGACTTTCGATTGGTGGATTACTCTCTCTCGAGTTATAATCATTAAACCCTAAATCATAAACCCTAATTGAATTGAATTAAGGAATTTGCAAATTAGATCTTAAGCACTCTAATAGACAATTGGGTCCTCACACGAGATCCCTCTTCGTATAAATTACTGATTTGATTGTTTGTGTTGTCTATTAGATTGATTAACTTTCATTACCCAATTTAATCATTTTGTTATCAGGTCACTCTCTCGATTTATTACCGAAGTATGCAAATACAACAAACAATCAAAATACCCTACTTATTAACATCAAAAGCAATCAAATTAACGTTGATTCAAGAACAATCCCTAAAAGAGTTTAGAACATCCTTAAACAGAAATTCTTCATCATCATATCCATCTTATACATCAAATGAAAGAAATAATAAGATGGAATGAGAAAGATAACTTAGAGTGGACTAGGAATGACAGCAGCTCCTTCTCCTCTCTCCTTTTCTCCCTTCTTCTCTCCTCTTCCTTAGCTTATTTCCAAATTTAGCAAATGGAGGCTCTATTAGATTAGGTCACTCTTCTGTCTTTTATAGTCCTAGGGCTTTTTAGGGTAAAGACTAGGTTTTTTCGGGCCCAAATGTCTAAAATTATCCTCGAAAAGTTAAGTTCGAAAGCAGTTCCCACATCTGCCATCGCACCTGTCACGATCGTGGCCAATGAGTCATGATCATGGTCAATAAGTCATGATCGTGACCTACGCTGGGTTGTTTTGTTGCGATCATGACTAGTATGTCACGATTGCGGCCTTGACTCCTCCTCCAAGCTTTCTCCAAATCTTCTCTAATCTTCTTTATCTGATCTCAAACACTAACAAACTCATCAAAACACCTCAAACACACAAAATTAAAGCCCAACATCAGGTTCTAAACCACATAATACTCAAAAACAGAAACACATAATCACACAACACAATTCTAAACATAAACATACATAAATCATCTAATTGACAACTAAAACATATACTAAACTACCCACTAAAACATAATGCAACCTATAACTATCATCAATCTTTTTTCTTATTTAGTGCTTTTGCTTAGTATAAATTTGAAAATTGTATTATAAAAAAACCCAATTAAATTAGCTTATCGCACTCGAAATTGGATTAGAGAAATCATCATAGCAAGAAATGCACAAAGCAAGCTCACATCAGTCATGAAGCTTAGATGGAATCTTTAAAAACTTAAACTTTATTCTCAGGAATAATGTATTAAACAATAGATAATTTGTAACGTGTCTTTCATTGTAATGGTGTAATAGCTTTGCTAGTGTTAATAAAATCTTTCATCCATCTTTCAAAAAAAATACTTTCTTCTATTTTGAGTTCCAATTTATAGTTAAAACAATATTTTTAAGTCTAACCTAACCGAAACTACTTTCAGATTTACTAAACTCAATTGGACTTAGACAACAAGCTCTAAGCCTAATCGGGCCACTAGTAGAACTCAAACTCGTACTTAAAATTTTAGGATAATCTAAACTCAGCTTAGCCTGATACCATTCCTAATTACTATAATTTCATACTCTCCTCTCAATTGCATAACCTTTTATTCTTTCTAATGTTTGTTGGAAATCTTAATCTCAAGAATTGGAGTTAGACAATCGAAAGCTTTTTGAGCGAATGAATTTTATTCAAACAAATTTTGAAAGTTAAAATTATTACTTATTACGTACTGTCCAATTTAAAAGGTTTACATTGATAGAATTACTGTAGAATAAATTAATGATCCTTTTGCTTACGTGGGTTGCATAATGGGACATAGCAAAATACTGTTCTAGAGATGTCCACCGAATATTTTGTAATGTCTCATGATGTTATATCTATTTGAATATTAGTACTGCATCCAATAATAAATTAAGACTTGTGATAGAAAGGCATAATTTTTTTAAGAAAGGGAACGGTGGCAAATTTTCTTCTTATTAAGGAAAGATGCTATTCTCAACAATATAAGTACTTTTTAATGTGAAAATAAATAGTATATATCTTTCTAAAATCAAGATTACAAATACATTTAACTAACATGGCACCATTTTAAGCTTGATTTTAAAATTTTCCTTTCAACACTTGTAATTAAAATATTTTTAATATAAAAATATTTTTCATTTAAGATGGTTTTTCTTTATCATTCTAGTACACAAAATTGATCCAATTTATTAAAAGAAGTACAATTAGGATGATTCTTTTTTATCATGCGTCTAATAACAGTAATGTTTTAAAAATCGGACCGAAAATTAAACTAATAAGATAACAAGTTTAAGGTTTAAAAGTTTTAACCGATATTAAACTGTCATAAAATCGGTTAAACATGGAATAAAATTGAAGAATTTGAAATATGATTAAAGGAGACTATCTTTAATTTAAAGTTTAATTGAAATGAGAGATTGTTAAATAAAAATTTAATTGGTTTATTTTGATCGGTCAATTTTTTATAATAAAGATTATTAAAATAAATCGAACCAGAAAGTTAAAAATTAAATCAAAAAATTAGTCGATTCAAAATTCTTATGATTAAACCGGTCGAATCAATTTGGTCTTTTAACCATAGCTAATAAGTAAAGGTGATCCAATTTATAGACACTAAAATATACAAATCTACGGGATTTATCCAAAACCAAAAAAAAAAAAAACTTTCATGTATTTATACTATTAAGCCGTAGTTTGGATTATTATTGGGTGGTTGCTATGATCTACATTTAATACAAGAACCTAGTGTTAGTAAATTTTATAATATAAATTCCCCATGTCACTCTTATATTAAAATTACTAATGATAAGTGTCCACGTAATGCATTTCCCGCACTGCCAATTTGCATGGTAGTTACTCTTTGACCTTTCCTCTTTTATCAGGGACGGAAGACAATATTTAATAGATTCGTAACTTACCAATGTGCACTAGCGCTATAAGAACTAACGTCCTACGCGTGTTCATCGTTAATGAAAAACTGATGAATGGGGGATATAGTTTCATAACCTGTTAACACAAATTTAAATAATAAAGACTTCTTTTGCAAAGTTGTCATACTTCCACTCAATGTAGTACGTAAATCGAAAGCTTCCTTGGAATACTTCTCAAGGCACTTGTTCTTTCTTATAGGCACACAATTCACTCTTAAGTTTTCCCTGATGGAGACTTGGTCATTGAAAACCAAGCTGACAGAGTCCACTAAATTTATTTGTTGTTCTGACGAGTTATAGGTAGCTAGGATGTAGAACATGGAGGCATATAAGATGGAGGTGGGCGCATGCTTGTTTCATTGGTGCCTCCATCCTTCACTATCACCACAGAGCTCATGCCCCAAGTTGTATGCCTTTCCAAATGACAGTGCATGAACCAGACTCCTGCAATTTTATATATTTTGGTGATTTGGAATAAGCAGAATTAATATACAAAATACCATTCTGATGATATAGAAGTGCAAATACTTCACCTGGATTATCTGCTGTAAATCTGACAGCAGCCCATCCATTCATGGGAAGACCTATAGTGTTTACTTCTGGTGGATCAATGAG
Organism: Erythroxylum pedicellare; assembly: GCA_027563575.1. Lineage (NCBI taxonomy): Eukaryota > Viridiplantae > Streptophyta > Magnoliopsida > Malpighiales > Erythroxylaceae > Erythroxylum > Erythroxylum pedicellare. The sequence goes on along the minus strand of JAOQMP010000003.1, from coordinate 24,591,496 downwards.
GTTATATCTCAAGGGGTCGGTTGTTACATTGAAATTCCCCTTGTTCATGCCGACCAAATAGAAACTGAAACCATGAAGATGCATTGGATGATTTTCTGCTGCCACTAGATTTGTTCCTTGGTAAACCATTTCAACTGCTTCCCCATAATCCAATAGTATCACCCTTGTCCCTTCCTTTGTGAACCACGTAACATTGTCAACATTTCCCGTGAAATTAAAGTACATTGGTGGCTGGTCGGGGAAATCCGTAGTGAAAATATCACTAATGTTGCTGCGCAGGACAGATTAATTTCATCATCATTTTTAGTCAACTTCTTAAAATATTTAATCCTAGATTCTGAATAGGTGATATATGATAACAATTGTAACGTGTAATTTTTTACACTCTCGGTAGAGAGGATTTGAATATGATACCTGTAGTATGCTTGTAGTATATCCACTGAAGGAGTAGTAAAACTTATATTATTGAGGCTTGCAGCTTGAATATTTCCATTTGCCCCAGTACAAGTCCGATTAGAAGGACAAGGCAATGAATTTATCGAAGCTGTCATATAGATTCTTCGAGTTATGTTCTTGGGAACATTAACGGGATGCTCTTTGCTGGCCAAGGCTTTGACACTAGCAAAGAACCTCGCGGCAGCGTCAGTATCGTTGTAAGCAGGAAGGTTTGGAAATGGAATAGAGGATGTTGTCTGGTTTCCTTCATATTGCAGAATTGCAGTGGTAGTGGTGTTATCGAATGGAACACCGGACTCGGCGAAAGCAGAAGCAGCAATGTAGTAGTTGCCGGCAGATTGATTTGCCGTGACCAACACGTCCATGGTTTGCCCTGGGGTTATAGTAATGTATTCTACAGTATTTGGCTTCAGGTATGCGCCGTCTTGGCCAACAACTGTGAGGTTGTGTTTTGCGATACCAAAGAACATTTCTTCGTTCAGAACTGCATTGACGATGCGTAGGAGATACGTCTTGCCCTGTTGGACTAGAATCCTATGTGTTGTTTCTGCGATGCCAAAATAGCATATAAATTAATATTATTTATTGCGTAACCAAATATTTGCTTTCAATCATATCAAAAGTTAGATTTAACTGTTGGAAAGACACAATTCAGCACATAATCATAAGGAGAATTCAATCTTCTCGGACAACAAACATTTACACTGTTGTACTTTTATTTAACGTCACCTTCTTCTTCTCCCATTGATCCACATGACTAGATGTATATATTATAGGATCAAAAGTTATGTTGTTTCATCCGATTGGTTTGACAGTTGTAGGAAATAGAGGAATTCAAACTTTGCAGATGATCATTTGTTACATAATTAGAAGTTAAAAGACTAAATCAAACAAGAGAAGAGTTTGACATAATTAAATAATTTGCGCGACTTTGATAAGATGTCCTTTTCTTAATAAGAATTCAATTCCATTTCACCAGATCCTCACATCCAGCTTTTCACCGCCCACAAAAATTTTATTATAATAGCCATCACTGTTTTTGCAGCTGTATTAGTTGAAAAGTTGCGGTATATCTTATACACATCCTGAAATTAGGATTAGTGCCTACTACACGTCATTTCTCATAATAGATTGAAAATGGAAGCAATTCGTCAATATCAGAGGTATTGTTCGATTTACCGTTTGAGCAAGCATATAAATCTCCAGGTTGGCCGTTGATAGTAAAGGCATCCGACGAGTTAGGTTCCCCACCTGTGGCAAGCGCTGTGTTTATTACCTCCATCACATCACTCTTGTACCATGATGCTGCATACAAAGTATACGAGTAAATTAATCACAAAAAAAGTTAACTCGGAGATTCTTAATTTCCAAGTATATATATATACCAAGCACAATTGTCTTCTCTGCAAAAGGTTGGGGATATGGATATTCTGTTCCATTAGCAGGGTGAATGATAATGGCTCCATGAACAGTAGCCCGGGTCCAGTCGCTATGAGCATGCCACCAGAGAGTGCCTTCTTCTGTGCTCAAAGCTATCTCTTGAGTGAAATTTGTTCCTGCTGGAATAGGGCACTGGGTTATGTTTTCAGGTCCGTCTGACCACGGATTTCTTGGTTGCTTCACTCCATGCCTGCACGTATCGTATGATGTTAATGTTGTTCATTGTAAGCCAGATTTCAACCCTGGTAGATTTTGAGCCAACGATCTCTAAATGAATGCCAATATCTCATTTACAGTAAGGTCTGGTGATATTTATAAATAGTACCAGTGGATGGTGACACCATATGTTCCTTGATTGTGGACATTAACGAACACCGTGTCCCCCTTTCGAACACGAATTTCCGGGCCTGGAAAGCTGTCGTTTACCGTTAGGATGCTCTTGCTGCTACACAACTTTGTAAAATTAGTTTCTTTCAGCTGCAACATACATGCAGTTCAGATAAAACAACAAACCGATTAGCTTCGTAGATACAATTTCCTTAAACAGCACTTAAATTATTTGGACTAGGAAGTGACAGCATCCACGCATTAGCATGACCAGTAAGTGAATTTAATCAACAATAACCAGGCTTATTATGATCAGCAGACAGAGCAGAAGTACGTACCACGAAATCATAGCGGTGGACGGCACCCATAGCTGTGCCAAATATCAGACTACTAAGAAAAATATATACCATAAACAATGAGATCAACCCCATCTTTCCCTTAATCTCTTAGAGCTTCTCGCTTTACTTTGTGGTTCTATCAGCTGACTATATATCCTTGCATTTATAGTGGAAGGTTGGTTCTGTCATCCTTAACACGGTTTGTGTTGAATTTTAGTTACGCACATGAAAATTTTATTAAAAAATGTACCTTTGTCCACCTCTTCCCTTGGTGAAATAGCTTTTGATGTTAACTATGATATAGGCTGCATGGGCCTACAATGCAAACGTGCATAAGAAACAAAAAAGCTACAGCAACTTGACATTTCTATTGTACCACTTTACCCAGAGGCAACAAACTTACCTTTCTTTTATTTAATTTTGGGATAACGATTTTTCAGTACTAAACTCTCATCAAAATCTACAATTAGCTTCTAAAGTAAGTTCGATGAAATGGTTCTTGAGCTTGCACTTCCCTGAGTACAATTGTCGAAATATTGTGTGGAGCTTACCTGATTCTAAAGTGACGTGATAATCCAATTTAAGTCATCACCATCATTAATCATTATCAATCAATAAAACAGTGAACCCTTCAATTATCGAAGGGAAAAATAAATCCCTAGTTTTTTTCCCATATACCAACAAAACTCATTCTTTACCTAATGATGACAAAGGCATTTTTGGTCAAGTTCCATATATACTGAATGACGATGACTCTCTGTCTCTAAATATCATAAGGTGAGCCTAACACCTTAATTTATGAATCTAATTAATTCTTTCCTTGGGAATAAAAAAAAAAGAGAGAGATTTGAAACATCTCAACAAGATGCTTTGTTTAGGAGAATCAATGTAGAGTTCCAAAAGTTAACGAAGGAAAAAAGAAAAAGAAAAAAAGGTTCTAAAATTAGTGATCTAATAGAGACTGAAAACATGAAATAAGCTAATACTAAAGTGTCAGCCTTAAAGGGAAATTTTACTGAAATTTAAGTTGGAAAATAGCAAATTATGTCACGAACAATGTTTCAATGGATAAATAAGAAGGAGAGTGACCTAGAAAAGATATTCTTTTTCAATCTCATTCCTTAGAATTGGTTTGTAGTTTCCATAGTTGATTGTATATTTGTTATACTACTTATTGTTTAGGATAAGTATCATTTGTAACTACAATTTTAAAAAGACCATAATTATTAGATCTATGTTAATTAGATCTATGTTAAATTAGCATATTATTTTTATTATTTTTTTAAAAGACCATAATTATTAGATCTATGTTAAATTAGCATATTATTTTTATTATTTTTCTAGTCATTTACTATTAAGACTAGAAATTGATAAGAAAATTAGTACTAGCACATATTATATTTATTTCTAATAAAATATTTGTAATTGTTTAAATACAAAATGAGCCAATATCAACTCTACTTCAAGCTTAAGAAAATCAAATAAAAATAACTAGATAAAAGCTTATTAATAATTTTTTATAAGCTTATAAAGTTTTTCACTTGTTTTCTCTTTTCTAAATCTGACATTGAGATATTTAGAGTTACCCAGAGACACTTATAATGAAATAAAAAAATATTGGTCAGTTTTTTCTATTATGTAAATTTTATTGGGTTATTGAAAGTATTTTTATTCTTTATATTCTAGCATTAAGTGGACTTAAATTGGTAAGTCTAGATTTCTCTATTGGCTCTATAAAAAATGTATAATATTTTAGTTTATGCAAGAGACGTAAGAACATAATTTCAATTGCAATAGTAATCTTCATCATTTTTCCAACAAAGTAGCATTAGGGCCAATTATGACATCAAAAGGGAATCCTTAACTCATCAAACTCAATTATGAGCATTATGAACTTAAGATGAAACCCATTCTCAGTTTGAAAGGAGTATGAAATGTAGTCAACAAAGGGTTCACAAAGCCTTAAAATGAGACAAGTTTAACTCAATTTGAAAAGGAAGCCTTAAAGAAGGAAAGGAAGAATGATGTAAATGCAATTACTATCATCCATCAAGGTTTGATGAAGGAATATTTGAGAAAATAGCTAATAAAATCACATAAAAGAAGGCATGGAAAAGTTTTTAAAATTTAGTGTTGGGAGTTAACAAATTGAAAAGGATGTGACTTCAAACAATAAGGGATGAGTTCTAGGAGTGGTTAATTAACTTGAATTTTAATTATGTTGTGCTAGGTACTAATGAATCTAAAGTTAAGAGTAATGTGATCGTTACTAAGCTAAGTAAATCCTTACCAGCTTATGAAGAAAGGTTGAATTAAGATAAGAAGGATGTAATATAACAAGCCTTTATAGAAAATTTTTCCTTAGTCATTAAAGTAAAAGAAGACAATCTGTACGTAAAAGTGGATGTGGTAGAAATGAGGTCATAAATCTGTATGGAGTTAAGGGAGGGGAAGAGGTGATTAAAACTCTTCTAGTGAAAATCCATCTCAAAATTCTCAACATGGTCAAGAAAGAGGAAGAGATAATTGAAGTAAATTTTAGGCTGAAAATCATCTAAAACCTTAACCAAGCCCACTAACTAAAACTAAAGTTATAAAAATTTTGATCGCCTTAAGTTTCCTTGACAAGGTCAGATTAAGTTCTTATAAAAAAACTAAAGGGAAATTCTTAAAAAAAAGAGAAGAAAACTCGCAATTTGATTTTTATGTTAAAGATCCACGATTACATCACTAAGACAACCTTTTATAATCAAAAAATCCCTAATAACTAGAACCCTAAAAAAGAATATAAAACTAGTGTTAAAGTAAAATTCCTTATAAGTGTAATAAGGATTCAAGCACTAACTACTAATACTACTTTAAATAGGACTCTAGGAATACTATTTCAATTCATATCCTTAATGTTATAAGGAATCCTAATCATATTAGAATAAGTCATCCTAATTAGATTAGAAATTAACCCTAAAACAAGTCCTAACCAAAATAGGAAACTAGAAAATAACTATAGAATAATACCAACACTATTTGGGCTTTACAATTAGGTTATAGCCTAATTAAAAAATGTTGACCAATAACAAAAAAATGAACTAAAGTCCTTAAATAATCTTAATTATGTGAATTAGGCTCTATTTAACTTAAAGCAAGTAGATCAAGTTGCTAGAAATTTTTTTAGCCTTATTCTTTCTGTATTAAGCATATTTCATCTTTAACAACATGTAAAAAAGTGACTAATATTAGCAATGCATTTGATTCATATTGAAGAACCTCTTTTTATTACATATCTATGATTAATCCTTGCAAAACTATCTTCATTTGTTTAATCATTGGATTTCAAATTCCTTAGAAAAGATTATAAGAATGGTTAGAAATATATGCTAGTGTAGACTGATCTCCATCACTCACTCCCTCCTGAAAAGGATTCATCCTCAAATCACGACTTAAAGAGGTAAACCATATGGTATTTCCTTATATAGCCTTCATAAACAACTTAAGATCGAGTTGTCCATTATCTCCACCACCACTCATCATTAAATCTACAAAGAAAACATTAGTAACAAAGATTGACACATGTTGCACTAAAAGATTGTTTTACTTATTTGCTCATGTTTTACTCAATTTTGGCTTTTCACAATGATGTACTCATTACTCTTGTCTTTTACCACTCAATTTCCCTTTACAAGCCCTTTAAAAAGAACCAAATATCTATGGTCCTACCAAAATAGCAACCAACAATAGGGATTATAACTTTGGTTGACAAAAATTAGGTGTAATAAGAAAGAAAAAAGGAAATGAAACCAACAAGAAGGTAATAAGGATTAATTACCACTAAGAATAGCTTAAAAAATCAACAAGAAGGTAACAAGGATGAAAAAAAAACTAAGAATATTTTTCTAAACTAGATAAGGGATTATAATTTTGTATTTAATGTGCATTTTTTAATTTGATTTTTCGTTCTTTCTTTTTCATTTCTTTCTTTTATTTTATTTTCTTTTTATTTTTATTTTCTCCTTTTATTCTCTTTTTTTGATTTTATGTATATATAATGTGAACCATCTCAACACAATAGAAAATGGAATAACTTTGATTGAAGAAGAATACACCAAGTGAATGCTGAATTGAAAATAAGTTGAGGATAGAAAGAATTGCATAGATAGATGATGAATGACAAAATCAAAAATAATAAGAAAGTAAATAAACACTAAAAGGATAAGTAGCCCTTTATTTTAAAAGCCAAAGCTTTGCCTAAATAATGTGAACCTTAGGTTGAAAATCACTTAAAACTCGAATCATAAGAAATTAAAAAGCCTTAACTTCGTCTTCAAATCTAGCAAGCAAACTTGAGTTTAACCATACCTACTGACTAAAACCAAAGATAAAAGAATTTTAATCGCAACAAGTTACCCTGATAAGATCATATCAAGTTCTTGTCAAAGAACCAAGAGGGAATTTTCACAGTGAAGAAAACTCTCAATTTAGTTGCTATATTGATGACATCAATAAGATAACCTTTTATAAGCATTAAATCCTTAATGACTATAATCTTAAAAATAATAGAAAACTAGAATCCTAAAGGAACATTCCTTATCAATTGTAACAAGGATTCAAAATATTAACTGTTAACTACTTTAACTAGGACTCTAAGAATCCTATTTTATTTTATATCCTTAATGTCATAGGGAATCCTAATCAATTTAGAAATTGAAGTAATCCTAATTAGGTTATAGTTAACCCCACAATAAGTCCTTACCAAAATAGGAAACTAGAAAACAAATATAAAGCAATACTAAAACGGTTTGGGGTTATGCCTAATTATAATAATGCATGTTGATCAATAATTTAAAAAAAAAAGAACTAAAGCCCTTAAATACATCTTAATTATGTAAATTGGGCTCGATTGAACTCAAAACAAGTAGAATGGCTGCTTAGACATTCTCTAACCCTTGTTCTTCTTATATTAAGCCCATTTCATTTTCAATAACATGTAAAGAAGTGATTAATCTTGGCAATGCATCTAATTCATCCTGGACAACATCATTTTATGCATATTTATTATTAATCATTGTTGAAATATTTTTTCCATTTAGTATTTTCCCTAATCATTAGACATCCAATTATTTACAAAGGATTATAAGAATGGTTGAAAATAAGTACCAGTGCAAAATGATATCCATTAATGATTTTGGTAAAAATAACATAAGGAGGAATGAGAAATCACAAATTGAATATTTTTCATATGGAAAGCTTAGTTATTATTCTTAGGAATTTTTTTAGTGATGATAATAAAAAATTAGAAGAAGTTGATGAAGATTAATTGGGTGAAACATTAGTACTTATAGTAAAGGATGAGCTAAAAGAATAAAAGAGCATAAGGTACCTTGATAATACAACTAGTAATCACATGATAAGTTGTAAAGTAAAATTTATAGAATTAGATATCAAAGTGATAAGGATCATACTCTTTAGTGATAATAAAATGATGAAGATTAAAGTCAAATGTGTGATTTTACTTAAGAGAAAGAATGTGTTCATAATATAAGCTTCTTTCTAATATTTACATTTTTTCACTACTAAAATATAACATTTTAAGCATTGGTCAAATTTTGGAGAAAGTTTTTCAAATTTCTATGATGGATCATACTCTTTTATGATGCCAATCTTATTTATAATGACTATGCCTAGCAATATGATTTTTTGTTGAACTTGAACACTACGAATGCCATATATTTGATTATTGGTGTCAATGATCCTTTAACGATATAACATATGAAGTATAAACATTTGATTATTAATGCACTCAAGGTTTTAGGAGGGACAAAAATAGTTAGAGGTATTTCAAATATAAATCATTATGAATAATTATATTAGGCGTAGTTGCTTGGCAAGCATTCAAAGAAAAGCTTTTAAAAAATAATCATTTTCAAAACCCACCAAACCATGCCAACTTATTCATATAGATGTTTGTGGTTCCATCAATCCTCTATTTTTTTGGTTAAAGCTAGTACTTTATTCTCTTCATTAATGATTATAATAAAATATGAGTAAAATTATGAAGTAAAAGTTTAAAGTTTTTTATGCATTTAACAATTTTAAAGCTCTAATTAAAAAAAAGTAACTTTGAAAATAATATTTGAGAATTGATAAAAATGGAGAATCTGTTTCTAAATTTAAGATCTTTTATAAGTTCCATAGGATTCATCATTCTTCTATAATTTGTAGATCTCTATAAAAAATCAAGTAGTAGAGAAAAAAACTAAATAATCATGTTGTTTGGGGCTTATCTTTCAAATTATAATTCAACAAGGAACTTGAAAAATGTCACTCTATAAGAAACCTAAAGTGGAGTGTAGCTAATTTCATCACATTTGAGAGTATTGGTTTTATCGCATATGCATGTTCTACAATAACAAGGTTGCAAACTTGATGATCAAACTAAGAAGTCTGTTTCTTTGGACATGATGAAAACTCAAAAGTCTATAAGATATTCAATTTAAGCAAACGAAAGAATGTTAACAATAGAGATGTGGAATTTGATAAAGAAGCGTCATATGTTTGAAGCTCTTAAATAGAGGGATCCTACGATTTCCTTCCATATTTTGAATACAAAGAATAAAAGGAATTCATTTAAGAATTCAAAAATTATTATTCTCCGCAAACTTCACCACTTCATCATCTCAAGCTTCACCATCCATGTCTTTGCCAACAAGTGTGAGAACTTAAGGATATCAAAAACTTGACAAGTCTATATAAGAAACCAATGAGATATGTGGTTGAAATGCAAGAAGATAAACTATTAAATTTAAAGACGGCATTATATCAACTAAAACAAGTGCCAAGAGTTTGAAATAATTGAATCGATAATTATTTCTAAGATAATGGTTTTACTAAATGTTTACACAAATATGCTCTTTATATTAAAAAATAATAGACTCCAAACATCTCAATTGTACTTTAACATCTCTTAAAATATACAAGTAAGCATATTTCTTCATTTATAGTATCACTTTGTAACTTAATGTTTTCAAAAAGGTACTAGTAGTACTCTAAACTCTAATAGAATTAAGTTTATGTCAATTCCTAGTAATTGGCATCAATTTAGCCATATGGTGTCACAGTTGGGTCACCTTAATCCACCAACATACTAATGTAGCTTTTAAAAAAAATTCTTTAAATATTAATCTAATATTCAATTTTCATCTTAATGTTTCCAAAAGGGTCTAAGTAAACCTATACTATTATTTCTGGTATCACTTTTACACATTATTGAGAGTGAAATAAATACCATTATATTAACAATAGGAAGAAGAGTTAAACTAAAGATGATAGTGGAAATTTTATTAAATATTAAAATGAAAATTACGTCTTTAGTCTTATTAATGATAATCTATTTTTGTTTCTATATATATAATATTATCTTAACAAGAAACAATTCAAAGATGTTGAAAGGTACAAAAATTTCATGTAAAATTCGAGATGAGTGACATATATTAACTTTTTACTATTTAAGAATAGAAGTAAAGTAAAAAGAGGAAGAAATTTTTATCACTCAAGAAGGTTTTGTAAAGTAGGTGCTTAAGAAATTTATTATGTTAGATAGTGTGTTAGTTAAAACTCCTCAATAGTGTGGAATAAATCTATCACAGTTTTAAGAGGAAGACAATGTAAATTTAACTTTAGTCAAAAGAATTGTAGAAAGTTTGAGGTATTTGACTTGCACAAGGCTAAATATCTTATTTACTATTGGACTTGTTAGTTTATTTATAGAGACGCCTTCTAAGTGTTACTTGAAAACAACCAAAGAATTTATTAGTATCTTAAAGGTGTTATTGACTATGATATATTTTGCTCATCTTCTGAAGACTTTAATTTAATGACTTTTTGTGATGATAATTTAGTAGAGATTTTAAAGGTATAAAAAATACTATTGTATTTGTTTTAGAAATAGTGCAGTATTATAGTGTTCAAAGAAATAACCTATGTTCAAACTCTCCACATGTGAATTGGAGTATGTTGTAGCTACTTAATATACTTGTCGTGCTATTTGGTTGAGAATGATGTTGAAAGAGTTATAATTAAAGTAAATTGAAATAGCAAAGATCATAATTGACAATAAGTTTGCTTAAGATTTACTAAAGAATCCAATGTTTCATGATAGGAAATATTGACACACGATTTTATTTTATTCAAAAAATGTATTGCTAAGAAGAAAATTAACTTACAGTTTTTTAAAAATCTTGATCAACTTACATATATTTTTATTAAGCTCCTTATATTTGTTGTCCTTCAAAAATTATGTATAATACTTGGAGTTATACAAAAAAAAGTTAGGTCAAATAATGGAAATAAAATTGTCTTTTAGAATTCTACGGTAATTTTGAAGGAGTAAGTGAATGGCTAAATCTTAATTATTTCTAGTGATTTAAGAGAAGTTTTAAAGTTATTTATGTATAGGTTTAAAGGAATTTAACTTTGAATCACTGAACTTACTCAAAAAGTATTTCTTTTTAGAAAATAAAGAAATTTTAGTTCTAAATAAGGTAGAAGCTACCTTAAAATTTTTCTACTTTATAAATTTTATTATGTTATTAACAATATTTTCCTCATTTATTATAATATTAATTGATTTATGTTAGTGAATCTAAAATTCTCCATTTGCTATATAAACAAATAGATAAATTTTCATTTTATAAAAAAGGCAAAAGAATAAAAATTATATTATAATAATAATAATCTTCTTTTATTATTTATATGAGTATAAAATTATTAGTGAGCCTATCGTCTTTCCATGAAGAACATATTCTTCTTCTCTAAAAAACTAACAAGTAGGAAGTTTTTATTTTAATAGTATTCTAAACTAAAATAAAATTTAATAATAAATTGTAAAATTACTTAACATAGGACTAAAAGGAAAGTAAAATTATTCCTTTTAACTCTTTAATTAATAACACCTCCACGATAGGCTAAAAATGCATTATGAACTTTATCATTTTTACCATAATACAACTTCAACCATAATATTTAGAACATTCAATTTCAATCTTCACATTTTTAAAATGTTTAAAATAGACCATAAGTGAATAAAAAATTAAATGGGCTAAACTTCTACCCTTTAAGTGAAATGTCATCGCTCTAAGTGGATGAAAAAGTAAATGAGTTTAAACTTCCATCTTTTAATTTTTATCATTTTTAAAATTTTAATAATGGATCCCATTACCATATATATCTCATGTGACTTAATGGGGCTAGATGACTTATTTTTAAATTTTAATTTATTTTAATTAATTTGTATCTTAATAATATTAATTAAGTTTTTAATTAGAGGACCTAATTTAACTAAAAATGTTAGAGCTTCTTCTCAAGTCTCAACTCATGAGGCTGGAAGAAAGATCCTTATATTTAGTTCAGCTATACATGAGTGGTCACCTTGTGATGATTGGAGGATTTTGAAGATGGCCAGGAGTGACAATGTATATGTCCCTAATACACTGTCATTCCACCAAATAACTCTTTTCTTGAGATCTAATGTCATGGTCTTTGTTAATACTCACTAGTGAGTGCATATGCTCAACTTTTCTTTACCCAAAACAAAAGCTACTCTATTTCTTAGTATAAGTGGTGGGTTGATGGAGAGAAGTGCTCAAAATAACTAACTTTCCTTATTATCAACTAACACCCTCTGCATATAGTAGAAGTTAAGGTATTATTATATAATGCTCTTATGTTTTTTCCTTGGTAGTTTTTGTTTTAGTCAAATTTAATTTATAGGGTTTCATTAGTATTTGATTTTGTGAAGGGGGTTTTGGAGATAGATAAGATGGATTAGATGTTCATTTTGTCTTATTGCCATCTTTTAAGAAGCGTTTTATCTGGAAGCCAAAAAATGGAGTCTTGTCTAAAAGAAAGGGTGATTTTTCACTCTTTCTACTCTTGACTTGTTAAAATCTTAAACAATCAACTATACCTTAAATGAAAACAGGTAATTAAGTTAAAAGAAATTGGTAGGACTAATAGCTAGAGCTTAGTTGTCTTTCTTGTTTGTCCTACTAAAGTTGAAATGACTCTATGTTTTGTTTGGGTACTATAAATTTTCTAAAAAAGAAAAAATTTGTATTCAAATTTGCAAGTTTTGTTGAAAGTCTGAGTAGGAGTTTGCATGTTCCTTTTTTAGGTATAATTAGGTATAAGAGTTCCTTTTACTCCATCTCCGTGGATGGAGCTACATCAGGCCTTGATCTACAAATATATTTGTGTAAAAATGCATGTACCCTCCAATTTACTCATCTTACTCCAGAAGTCATTATGTCTATACAATTTGTTCGGAGCTTTTGCTGGTTCATCTCCTCGCAATTAATATAAACTTCTTTGTATTCCTTGAAAGTAGATAACAACTAAGGCCAACATTGTATTCCTTGGAATACTTGGATAGCTGATTATAATTTTGAATTAATCTCTATGCATTTCTTTTTATTTCTTTTCTTTTCCAATCTATTACCACTGACCACTACTTCACATTGCACCACACCCATTTCATACTACTGCGAAAGCACCATAAATTTTAGGACAGTATACTCTAATTTCATTTGACTTAGTTCTTGATTTCTTCTCCTAATAGTAATAACGTACTCTAACACTCACTTGACCACTTACTATTACTGATAGTATAACACTATAACTTGCTCTCAAATGGTAAAGTACAAGCCTATTTGCTTTTTCATTCATGATATTGAGATTTACCCTAGCAGGTCTCGTCTTGATTCTAAAATCCTAAATGATGATGAAGAAAGTGAAGAAATGGATGGGGTTGATTGTGGAGATGAAAAAGATGAAGAGGGCATAATCACGATCGATCTTTGTTAAGTTCTTACAATTTTAGTTATAGACGAGCTGGTGAAGTTGTTATAGATTGATAACCCTCTTTGAATTAAAAGCTTGGATGAAATGGAAGAAAAATAGGGTTTCCAATTAGATTAGAGAATATAATTAAAACTTAACTAATATAATTAAGATCAAGAAAAACTAAATTAATTAAAAAGAATAATAATTTTAAAATTTTAAAATAAGTCATATGACCTTCACTAAATTACATGACATATACATGGTAACGAAGCCTATTAATAAATTTAAAAAATTAATTATTATTGATGTGATATTTAATGGACAAATGTCTATTTCTGTTTAAATATTATCTATTTAAAATATATTTTGAACATTAAAGTTAAAGTTAAATGTTTTAAAATATTAAAATATAAATTATATCTTAATGAAAATAATAAAATTCAAAATGCAATTCATGATGCCAAACTCATGTTTATCTTTGGGTTAGAGCACGATGTTTCAGCTCTGTATTACTTAATATATTTATATAGACTTTATATAAAAATGTTGATAAAATTTAGTAAAATAAAGGAGGAACTTTGTTAATATACTCCATTCTTCGGGTTCAATTCATGCGCCTGAAACATGTGCGGCAACTTTTCTTAAATTTTACAGGGCGGGTATTGATTGGTTTCTGTCTTTTCAACGTTTGCGATGGAAATTGTTTGCTTTATTGTATTGATTGGTTTTTGTCTTCTAACGTTTGCGATGGAATTTGTTGCTTTATTAATAAATAATTAACACAGCTGCTCCTCGCCAGATGTTGTATTTTTGAAACTTTGGATAGCTTCACGAGTTTAACATGTCCAATCATTCCTTCTTTTTACTGGGAATAAAATAAACGAGGTAACTTGGTCTCGAAAATAACTTTTTGCTATTAATTTGAGTAATTTAATAAAATTTCTTTTAAAACAGTGAGATCATTCGTACCGAACCTATGTTCACTTACTACATGAAGTACTTTGCCAACTTTTCATTCTCAATACATTCTTTTGGGTGGAAAGTGACATTGCATTGCGTCTAATAAGATTTAACTAGAATTTTTTAGAAAAAAGAATAGCAAGTGATAAGAAAAGCCAAATCTTGCAATATCTTTTTTTTTATTATTATTGTAAGCAGGAGCATAATTTAAAATGTGATTAATAGCTTAAAGCAACCAATATTTTTTTTAATAAAATAGAACAATTTAAGACAGAAATAATTGAACTTGTAATGATTGATGCAAACATGTCATGTTGAGCAGTCTACGAGCCAGCTAGGTCCGTAATCATAGAATGGTGCTCGCCGGAAGTTTGTAAATAAAAAAATAAAGGAATTTTAAATTTTAGATAAAAGCATACATAGATGTGTAATCTGAATTAGATGATCTTAAGTGTCGTGGTTGTTAATTTTTTATCCATATTGTTTTTATTTTTGCAAATGATGACAATATATAGCGAGCTCAATGGTTCATTTCAACCAATTGCCAAAGCCTTGAGAACGAACTCTTTTGAGTAAACTTTCCCTTTAAGATTAATATATAACCATTTTTCAGAATATCCTACATCAATTATGTTTCTGATAACTTAATTTTACTAATGCTACATTGGCATTCAAGTTTTGATCATGATGAAAATTATTGTAATAGATTTGAGTATTAAACTTTTTAATTTTACAACAATTAAAAAATTTTCGGTATCTTTTAATAATTATCATATCGTAAGTTAAATTCAAGTCATAAGATGTTGTAAAAAGCAACAATGTCACAAATATTTCTTAACGGTAGAGTTAGTACCCCATAACTCTTTCACCGACATTCTAATATTGAAGTAAATTATTTGAATTACCACAAAATTAATGACGCAAAGATTAGCAAGCAAGAGTGGCTGTAGCCCGTAGAATTGGAATGGTTGAAACTTGCGGTGTCATAGTCATACACAATGATGGATCCCATACCACTCTCCAAAGTTGTGCTGTGGGCGACAATTGTGGATCCCATGCCAAGTCAAACAAAGGGAAAGTTAAAGGTACCTTGGGCATGTAGCGACTTGGCATTATTCTCTTCTTTAACTAATCCTCCTAAGCTCCAAAATTCAACAAAGAGATACCGACGATTTCTTTGTACCAGGATCCATTCATCTCACGTTTTCCTTGACAATGAACAGCGGTCCAACATGCAGTGAATTACAATAAAATGATCAATCAGCTTTGGCCACCATACACGGAGTAAATTGGCATGTGCATACGTAATGATTAAGTATTAACTAATTTGTTATATTATAAAAGATGAGCGCGCCTTTGCGGTATCTTGTCCATCTTTAACACGAGTGAGCAAGAAAATAATACCAAACTTTCTTAGCACGCACAGCTTAGCTGTCAATCAATCAGTCATTTCCATTTGAAAACTTCCCCTCTCACAGCTAAATATACGTTGAGTTTCAAAAGGAGTGTTACTTAAGCATTCGATTCTAGAAATTAGGAATCGGGTAAGGATCCAGACCTTTCAAATCCCTTGTTTTGACGGGTAGAAGTTATTGCTCCGTTTTCAATTTGATGTATTTAGCTCCTGTTATACGGAAAAAAGAAGTATAATAAAATAATGTTGGAACATGTGTAACTTTTACTTTGTAGTGAAGAACACTAAAACAAGCGTTTTCAAAAGTCTTGCAATTTCTTTTCAGCTTATACATTGGCATAAATTTCTAACCCGTATATGCTGTCCAACTGGAATACGAAACCTTAATTACCAATGACTTTTCGAGTTGGCTAAGATTTAGGCGGTGATTTAGTAGAAGTATCACTTAATTAATAGACTTTGAAATGCAATTGGTGCACGAAATATCTTCTCACACAATATGCCTTTCGCATTCCTCTTCTGCAAGGAGATATGGCTGGATGGACAATACAATAGCAACTCTCTTTTTTACACACGCCATGAGTGAAATTTTGTTGTTCGTACGCTGATTCATTTCAAAGCCCCACTGTAGAATATCGTGTCGGCCGACTCGATTACGGTCTTCACTGCACCCCTATATCATAGTGCTATAACCTTTCGTACGTAAATTTTATACGCAAAGAAGTCTGAAGCTGGAGTCTAATCGTTAAGTTAATAAAAAAAGATTATAAATAATAAATAAGAAATGATTTTTTAATAATAAAAATTGATGACATTGAACACGCCAATGAATAATTTAAAAGAAGGTTAGTTAAAATTTTGAGTACTAACCATTTCATCTCACCGGAAGAACTATTACATCACCAATGAATCACTCCAACCCCCTCATCGTGCGTGGCATGGACATAATTTGAAGGAAACCAACATGTAGAAAGAAGGAGGTGGATATGGTTGAAACATGTCTGCGTTTTTATATCCGAGTTTATGCAGTACAGATGTTAAGTACAGGCGTTGTACTGCACTGCATAGTTCATTATTCATATGATGCGCCTGGACAATAAGATAAGAAGGCCTCAGTTGTGGGCAAAACAACTTCAATAATTAATTAATTAGTCTGTTATAATCAATAAATATCAGCTTTCAAAGAAAATAAAAAAGAAAAAGACAAGTTTTATTATCAATTGTTATCAAAATTATGCACATCTATTATTAATTGGTATATGTACTACAGAGTTATTGAAGTGGACATGATTGGGCCCGAGAATAAGCCCATTCTCTGGGAAAGCCTGATGTGGATTTGGGACGTCAAAAATAATATGATAATACTAAGTTTTTACATTGTCAAGTCAATTGAGCATATTAAGACATGGCGATTAAACCCCAGTACAAGTAAAAGCAATCCGGAAATTTTGGGGGTGAAGCTAAAATTGAAGTTGAACTACGCAAGATGAAATAAAATATATACAAAATTAAAATTGTCATAATTCCTCTTTAATACATATTTTTAAATAAGTAAATTAGATTAAAAATACAATTACAAAAGAATACTAACAACAACGGTTACAAGTTACAATCACCTTGGAATCTAACCCACGCCTTCACAATGTTTTGGTTTATAAAGGATCCGGAGACTATCTAATATACTGAGAATGCTAAGACCAATTAAGTGTTAATCCAACAAAATTAAACTCTTGAACTTCTTGAACAAACATATTTAAACATATATGTTCAAACTCTAGAGCTGCATTGCTCTTTGATAAAATAGAAGTCAAGAATCAATTAGCTAAAGGATGGAGAAAGGAACAAAAAAATACTTTCTTAATGTCATTCTTGCTAAGAGAAATGTCAATACAATTGTTTCCTTACAAAAATTAGAGAGCACTACTATCAAGGACTGATAACAATTAAAAGATCTAGTTTTTTATTATGTCAAGAGGATGTTGGCACTGATAATAAAGCTAGCCTATTTAGTGAAGACACATGATGCTTTATTACACAATCTATTTCAAGGAATCAATTTTCTCTCTTTGACATGGAGTTCTCTAACATTGAGATAAAGCAAACACTCTTCATCTTAAGACAAGACAAGTCCTGTGAACCCAATGGTTTCAATGATTGATTCTTAAAAAAAAAAAAAACTTGGGACATATAAGGTGATATAGTTACTAACATTACCTAGGAATTTTTCATAAGTGAAAAATTACTAAAGAAGCTTAATAAGACTTATATTTGTTTGATTCCTACGTTATCAAATCCTTCTAGCATATCTGATTATGAACCTATTTGATGTTGTAATGTGATCTACAAAGTCTTTTCTAAGCTATTAACTTTTAGATCAATGATGATTCTCAAGTGTATCGATATCCCTTATTAGGATGCTTCATCTATAAAAGAAGCGTTAATAACATACAAATTGCCTAAGAATTATTCAAAAGCTATAATAAGAGGAAGGAGATACTAAACTTTATTTTTAGATTGATTTCAACAAAACTTTTGATGCCCTAAATTGAAATTTCTTGTTTAGCATTGTGAAAGCTTGGTGATTTTTTACTAAATTCACTAACTAGGTGACAAAATGTATTACTTCCATTTCATAGCCAATCCTTGTCAACAGAGAACCAACCTCACTATTTGAAGTTGCAAAGGGACTTAGGAAATGAGATTCATTATCTCCATTTATGTTTGCCCTAAGTATGGAAGAGCACACAAGATTAATTAAATTAAATATTGCCAATGAATTTGGTTATAAATATCATTATAAATTTAATAAGATTGATATATTTGATTTTTCCTTTGTAAACGACACACCACTACTTTATTGTTCTATAAAGGAATTTGTAGAGGTTTTCACTAAATCATTGAATTAATTTAAGGACTTATTGGGGTTGAGTGATAATCCTTCAAAAAGTAGCTTTTTCATTTTACCAATGGCTTTAAAAATGGACAACTCCTCTTAGGTATTTAGAGATCCCAATTACTATAAAGAGATTATCTATCTCAAATTGTAAGCCACTCATTGCTTTATTCATAAGAGGCTTAATAGTTAGTGTCTATTGACTAATTTTATTTTAGAAAATATCCATATTTACTATAGTACTTACATAACAACTCTAAAGGAGATAATGAAATCAACTGAAAGGTTTTTAAAGAAGTTCTTATGGTCGAGGTTGGCAGAGAAAGCAATGGTGTCAAGGATCAAATGGACAAATTTATGTCAACTGGATAGATCTACATCTACCTACGGAGAATGGGGATCTTGGGATAAGTTTCATTAAAATTATGATAAAATGCTCTTTATAAAGTGGATTTCGAAGCTATGCATAAATAAAGAGCCACTTTGGGTAAAATGACTACATACTCACTTCTTTAAAGGGTGATAGCCTATGGAAAGCTAAACCTAAAGCTAACAACTTATGGAATCTTAGACATATCCTATAAATGAAGGACTTAGCAATCCATATTTTTAAATACAACATTTTAATTAGACAATTAACTCAATTTACAAGCTTTAAACATTTTATTCTCTTAAAGCTAATATCCTTGTGAACTCAAAGGTATAAGTCAACATAGTTGAAGATAGATGAAGCTAGTCAATATATGTATTAAGGGCCTTAAATAAGGAAAATCTCCCAAACTCCCAAGGCTTCATGGAATAAGTTAGCTTGGAATCACAATATGATCCCTTATACTTCATTAATCTTATGGCTAGCTATTAAATGCAAAATAGATACAAAAGATAATCTAAAATCTTTTCAAGTTGAACCTATATATGTCTTTTGAAAAGATTAAATCAAGTATATAGGTCATTTATTTTTCAATTGTTGATTCTCTTTTAAATTATGGCACCAAATAAAGTCCTTATGTAATCTGCATTATGACAGCACTCAGTGGCATAATATAATGATTACGTTATAAATATCAAAAGTTTTAAAAAAGAGGAACTTAACTTATCTAAGATGGCATTCAGAGTTCTAGTCTATATTATATAGATGACGAGGAATCGAAGGATATTTATGAATTCTCAAGTGAGCCAAGAATTCATTAGCCAAAGATTAATCAGAAGGATAAGGGAAGCTACAATGATTTAAGGAATGGTAGCAAGATTGAGTCCCAAGTTAATGCATAAATGGAATTTGTGAAAAAGAATATCCTATAAAGTTTTAATAACTAAACCCTACTACTATAACACTTTTCTATTATTTTTAGTCATAAGGCTTCTTCATTGTATCAATTTTTTGGTTTTCAGGATAGAGTATTGCTTAAAGTATAAGTGATTGTTGGTTCCATCCAATATGTGTTCGTCTTTTAGTTTGTGTTAAGCATTAGTTACCTTTAAAAAAAGAGATACTAGTTTCTATGTACTATTAAAGGAGATAGTATCTATTATTCTAATTGTCATTTTTCCTCTTAATCATCTCCAATAAGGATAAACAATCAACATAGGTTGGTCTTTCATGATACTTAAATAGAGGAAGTCATCTTGATAGTGGAAATTAAGTAATGGTAAAAGGTATAACTTTCTTAACTTTACAATTAATCTAAACTCAAGTACGTGGCTTATAATCATTTATCACATAAGTGGAATGTTAAATATAAAGGTTTCAAAAAATTAAAAAAAATCCATATTCCAATTACATTGATATAATCAAGCAATTATATTGTTATTATTAATTTTTTTATGATTGCAAAGTTACTTAACAAATAAGATGTTGTAATTAAAATTTATAGAATATGAATGTTTGTATTTAAAAATAGGGTTGACTACATTTTAAATATGGTTAATTACAAAAAAATCATAAACATTTCTCAAATTTGCAATTATAACCCTAACTTTAAAAAGTGGTAATTAAATACCAAAACTTTCAATTTTTTACAAAGTTAACTTAATGTCAATATCTCCATTAATGGAGGTGATGTCGCATGCCACGTCAAACATAATTTTAGACACATCATATTTTATTTAAATAATTAATTATATCAATAAAAATTTAAATTTTAAAAATATTATTGTGTCATTATCTGAATATAACATATAAATTAGTAAATAAATAATTAGATTTTTTTCAAAATCTCCTTTTCTCTTTATCCTTCTTCTCGTCGATCCTCATCAACCCCACCACCACCCTGGGAAGAACATTTTCATTGTCTACATGTCCATTTCATATACACAATTTTCTCTTTTTTCTTTAAAGAATAAATTGCGTGTATAGATATCTGTGACCTATTATGCAAAGTTCATGTATATGTTTGATCTAAGCCATCATTAATTATTTTTCTTTTCAATTTTCGGACTGATTTTATCTTATTAATTCACTCTCTACCATCCAATTTTTCATTTTCTTCCTTTATTTTTCTTACCATTTGGGGGTAGGGTGGTTAGGGTTTGGTTTAATGTTAGGATTCCTATTTTGTTTCAATCTCCAATTTCATCTTTATCTACTTTCGAAAGTTCTTTTCCTATTCAATTATCATCTCTATTTGTATGTGTGTGTGTGTGTGTGTATTTATATGTGGAATTTACAAGTGCAGTGGTCATGACGATGGTGGTGGCAAAAGTGGATCTTTAGCCCAGAGTCATCAAAACTTTTAGATACCTTTTTGGTCGTTGCAATAACAATCATTTTTCTACTCTCATCCTCTAAATTGCAACAACAAATAGTCCACATCCTTTAGGATCAAATAAGATTGTCTGAATACTATTGTCTGACTTCTTAGGATGTAATTCCATTCTTCCATCTTTTACAAGCACTATATATAAAGATAACTTTGCAATTAAATTAGGAGCTAGTTTAATACCAAGCTATCTTGAACATGTTGCCTTTGTGCATTAGTAATAATGCCAACATTATCTACTACCAACAGCGCTGGTTTCTCTTTCCACAATAATTTAAGCCAATGTAATGAATATCGTTCCTTATCGGCTTGTACTGGTCGAAAAACAAAATGATACCAGCAGTTATGGTATCGATTGTGGGTACCGGCCGATACCAAGTGTTTTTGTGCTAGTTGATATTTAAAATACCATTCGTATATCGGCCAATATCGTAAGTTTCATAGATTTGAGGGACTGATTAGCAAAAATGGAAAATTTATCCCTAAACCCCTAACACACCCGACACCCATCTGCTTCATTTCATCTCTCATTTTTTATTTTGGTTTCTCTCTCACACTTTCCTCCTCCATTCTCTCTCACATCACATGACACACTCTCCATTCTCTCTCTTTCGTTCTCCTCTTCGGCGAGTACTTTTCCTTCTCCTTTGACAATAGAACTATTGTACGATGCATGACTTCCTCCATGCCACCACCGCACGAACAACCCTCCTCTATAAAAACCACATCACCACTAAACAGCTTTAGCCCTCCTCCATACCATTTCACTCTCCTCCTGCCACCACCAACCAACGCTACTGCCACCACCACATCTAGAATTGCCAGATCTATAAAATTTCTAGATCCGACCCAAAAACCCGAAGCAATACATTGTGAATTTTTTGGGTGTATTTTCAATCAATTTTTTCATACTTAATTGCGGGAATTAAATTGTGAATTAGATTTGTGATTTGTGTTGGGTTGGATACTGGATTGGAGTTGAATGAAATGATGAACGCTTTTGTTTTGGTTTATATCTGGTTTGGTTCATTGGTTGTGGTTTGGTTAATCTAGGATTTATCTTAAGTTTTTAGATGATTAAAATGCATAACATACATGAATTTAAAGTTTGAACTTAAATTAAAGCTGAGAATATAAAAAAGTTCAAGTACTCCTGATCAAATTGCTTTGGGAAGATACAATGATCCAACTTGGGCTCACGCTACATTGGTTCTGAGTATGAAGAACCGTATAATCTGCTTCTTTTGTAACAAGCATTTGAAAGGTAGAGGAATAACCTAATTAAAGAAGCATTTAGCTAGGGTTAAAAAAGATCTAGAACCCTATAAAAAGTAAGTTATGATGTGAAATAGCAAATGAAAACTTTGCTTGAAGAATACTAATATGAGAAAGAAAGAAGGGAGAGATTGAATTATCAAATTGGTAGTGAAAATTCACTTGATAGTTTTCGTGCTAATTATAGAAATGTTGAAGGTGGTAGTGGTAGTGTTCCATCCAAGGCCCAAGAAGAAGTGAATGTTACACCTAGACCTAATGTGAGGAAAAGAAGAAGGCAGGTGAGTAGTTTTTTTTGTACTATGAACAACTCTTAAAGCCCAACCTTCAATTCGTAGTGCTATGTAATCAAGAAATGCAGCTCAAAATGTAAATATGGCAGTAGATAGATGGTGTTATGATACAGGTACATCATTCAATGCTTCCCATTGGTAGATGTTCTAACTTCTTTCGATCTGGGATACAAAGCTCCTTCAATTGATGACTTAAAAGATAAAATTTTGAGTTGCTTAATTTTTTGAAATTAAAAGTTATTTGACAGAAAGAAGAGTGAATTGGGCTACTTGTGATGTTCAATCATGTATACTGGTTGGACAAATAGAAGACAAAAGCCTATTACTAATTTTTTTTAGTTTATTCTGCAAATGACTGAATGTTTTTGAATTCTATTGATGCATTTGGGCTTATTAGAAATCCTAATACTTTATTTGAGATATTTGATGAAGTTATGAATGAAGTAAGATAAAAAAAATGTTTGGTTCATTACTGACAATGATTCCGCTTATAAAGCGACAAGAAGAAGGTTACAGAATAATTATAATCCTTTTGTTTTTGGACTCCTTATGCTACACATTGCATTGACCTAATGCTGGAGAATATAGGAGATCTTAGGTATTTTCCTATTATTGATGAGACTATGCAGAAAGTTAAAAACCTGACCAAGTTCATCTATAATCGTGCATTTAATGAGAAAGGAATTTACTAATGGTAAGAATTTCTGTCATCCTGCTGTGACAAGCTTTGTAACAAATTTCTTATCAGTTCAGTCCTTTGTTATCATGAAGAAAGAGTTAAGACAAATGTTTATAAGAGATAAGTGGGTTGTATCTCAGTATGCTAGGTCTAATGCTAAATTGGAGGTTTCCATAATTATACTAGAAGATAGAGAATTTTAGTCTCAATGCCAATTTGTTATCTAAGTTTATGAGCCTTTGTTAAGGGTACTTAGCTTGACTGATAGTGAAAAAAAGGCAACAATGGGTTTTTAATGCCATGAAGAAGGTAAAGGAAGCAATCAAGGCCAATATGAAACATACGCTTTCTTTGTACACACTGTATCTTGCAATCATCAATAAGAGATGGGAAAGATAACCTTCTTCTCCGTTGTTTACAGTTGGGGCATTTTTAAATCCTAATGTTTATTTTAGACTAGATTTTACAAAGAAAGCTGAAGTTAGTAAAAGAATGCTATTCACTATTACAACAATTGTTGTCCATGAAATAATGCAAGATCTCTTGAGCTCACAAATGGAGCTTTATAAGGAGGCTTCTGGAGATTGTGGAATGTTGATTGCTATTTGATAAAGAGAAAAACTTTCTCCAGGTATTAGCTATTTCCTTTTTCTTATTTGTTGGAAATTAATTATTAATTTATTATGTTTTTAACGCAACTATTTTTATCTTATGACTTATGGTTTCTTAGTGGAATCAATTTGAAACTGGAGTTCCAAAATTTTAAATGTTTACAATTAGGATTTTAAGTCAATGTGTGAGAGCAATAGGTTGTGAACAAGACTAGAGCACTTTTGAATTTATCCATTCTAAGAAAAGGAATAGATTGGAGCACAAGAGATTGAATGACTTAGTCTTCATTCGTTACAATTTAAAGCTTCGAGAAATGTATGTTATTATCATTATTAATTTCTATATAATTTCTTATAAATTTTTAATAATTAAATTTTATTCTTTACTAGGACTCTTAATATCATAAGTAGTTCAACAAATTCAATTTTCGTTGATAATATCAATCTTTTGGCAAATTGGGTTTTTTAGGAACGGAGTCTGGTAGATGTGGATGACTTGGAAGATAATATTAGATGGGAAAGCATTGACATGTCATTTGATGCATTGAACTTGAATAATGATGATGATGATGCTCCTCTCAATGATGAGAATTTTGTACCATATGATAATTGAGGTTAGTGCAATTATAACGGGTATCCTCTCGTAGATGATTAAATGAAATTACAAGTTTTTGTTTTTCCTCTTCTTTTACTTTTACTTACATTTGATGTATATGTTAAATTCTATATATGTAATGTAATTATAAATGTAAATGTTTCAGGTATCACTTCTACTTGGATATTTCCTCATCACGAACTATTGTCGTAAATTGTAATAGTTTGAGAGTTAAGGATACTTATTGTTCTTTTTACTGGATATTTTGATATAATTATTATTTATTATATGATGAAATTGTAATATTTTTAATACTTTGTATTGTTCTTAATTTTATATTCGCATGATGATGATTGTCTTTTTTTAATAGTAATTGTGGTTATTATTTATATATAAAACATTTGAAAATTATTATTATTATTTCATATTAATTATGGATAGTA
>JAOQMP010000003.1:24527783-24541588 GCA_027563575.1 Erythroxylum pedicellare | reverse complement strand
GTAATTTGAGATTTTGAGACGATGATGTAATGTAGCTTGGAATGCCATTAAAGATTTGTAAAACTTTATTCTTTTGAGTGGTGCATGGATGATGTGAGTTGAAGTTAGACATATGTGAAGAAGTAATCAACTTGAGTTAATGATTTTGGAACATAAATCGTTGATATATATGTATATGTATGCACAAGTGAGACGTTACGAAAAGGAAGATAGGAATTATGACTGATCAGATGTAATTGAAGGTGATGAGACAAATGAGTTGAGACTTAAGAGTTTAATGAAATCATTTTGGTAGATGAATAGTTGAACATGTTAAGTTTGCTCAGTGCAAAATTTCAAGTCTCCCATAAGGGAAAAATTCGTGTTTTGAATTTAGGGCAAAATTTGGATTGATCTAGGATGAATTTGACAAGTTGTCTTCATAGAAGTTGTAGCTTATCTTTCTAGCTTTCCAACGCTATAAAGTATGAAATTTTTGGATATCGGAGTCGAAAGTTATGTTCCTTATAAATGGAGATGCTGAGAAGTATAGGACGTATCGTCTGGTGAGGACGTTTCATCTAATGAGGATGCTTTGTCTGGTGAGAATGTATCATTTGGTGAGGACGCTTCGTCTGGTGACATCATATTGTCTGGTGATGACGTCACTTCGTATGGTGCACTATTCATCTGACCCTATTGTCTGGTCCAAATTTGGCCCTCTAAATAATAGACTCTGTCTTCAAGGTCTTCATAAAAGTTGTATATCTTGAAGTTCTCTTTCAAACCATCCAAAGAACACCTTAATCCGACCTCTCTTGTGAAAGTTATGGCAATTTTTCCAATTTGTCTGACCCTTCATCTAGCTTCATCTGATCCTATCGTCTGGTCCCAATTATGACCCCTTATATAATCAAATTTGCCTTCAAAGTCTCATGAAAGTTGTAAATATCAAAGTCCTCTTTCGAACCCTTCAAGAATGACCTTGATCTGATATCCCTAGAGCAAGTTATGCCTTTTGTCTCGAAATAGGTTCAATATGAATAAGGACGGAACCTTGTTTGATTTCCTTCAACCATAACTTTGTTATCCGATCTCCAAATAAGATGAATCTTGTGTCTAAACAAACTAGAGACATAGAACTACAAATCATCTGAAGAAATAGAATTTTAGCCCAGTCTCTAAGACCTACAATTTCTAGATGGAAATTGTTATCCGACCAATCTTTGTTATCCGACCTCTAAATGAAGTGACCGTTAAGACAATAGATTCCCGACATATTTTTCTATCTCTAAAAAATTGGTAACATTCTAAATTGATTGGAAAAAGGTTGTGATTGAAGGAAAGTGAAGGAATCTATTAGAATAGTATGGACTGGTGTTATTTTACTGAACATACTTCGGCATTTTGAATATATCTGGATCTGTGGGGTTCCAACTGAGATGATTTTCAATATAGAGTAAACTAGAGACGTAGGTTTACAAATTATATGAGAGATTGAATTCTAACTCAGCCTCTAAGATGTTCAATATCTAAATGGAAGTTGAGCATAGAATATTTTCTTCAGTATAAGAATGATTCGGAAAATAGGGCCTGACACTTAAGGTATCAGAGAATGACGATAAACAGAGGATGACTATTGAGGGTTAATTGGAATAAGCATACATGATAACAAGTACAAGCACAAGTAGACGTTCTCACGACTCTGAATGTTGAGTTCCGGAATCGGTGCCCAACAATTATGGTATTAGAGCAAGAGTTGGATTCTGGAATCAGTGCCTAATAGTTATGGTATCGGAGCGATAGTTGGACTCCAAAAATGGGGTTCAACAACATCAATACACCGCACAGATAAATTCAACACAGAAATAGAAGAAACAACATGCCAAATTAAAGCAAGGCCACCATTATGGCCAATACAATCTACAACTATAAAATCATCATACCCCAAAAATGTCTTTATTTCTAAAATTTTATTAGACAATGAAAAAGTTTCAATTAAAAAAATAAACATTGATCTTTTTTGTTAGACAATAAACTGAAGAGTTTGAATTGAGCGTGGATTACCCAGTCCATTAAAATTACAGCTCAAGCAACTCATTGATATCGGCGCGTCTAGGAACCAGACGTCACCGTTGTTGTCTTTGGATCAATGGACATGCTTTCGGAATTAGCAAAATCCTGAGCCTTCTTCGAATGATCCAAGCCCATTCTCTTTCTTTTTGAGTCAACCATATTAATAGTTTCCACATCAGCTCCTTGACTTCCTGAAGGCGTATCAAGTTGATGTTGTAAAATATTCACAGAATCTCCACCTACCAAAATAGTAGGGATAACCAGATTTTTTGCATAATTGGTTGCAACCAAACCGTCTGAAGATTCTGCATTACCTTTTGAATGTCAATCCCCTTCTCCCTCAGCTGGATGGACCGCGCACAACCATTTGGAGCCAAACATTGGTTGTGATCAGCGTGTTGGGGCATAAATACTTGGTGAGTATTTCCGAACTACCTTTCCCGGAGGAAAATCAATAAGTCGAGGATAGAATTTTTTTGTGTGTCCCATAAATCCACATATCAAGCAGAACATTGGTAATCTCTCATAAACAAATGTCACATTACACCATTCTCCACCTTCTTTTTTCAGTCGCATTGTTTACTTGATCGCTTTACAAACATCGAGTTGCACTTACACCCTCAAATAAAAGTTCCATAAATCATTAAAATTTTCAGGATCGACATGCAAATACTTCCCTCTAGTCTTACCAACATCATATGCCACCCTCTCTGATCGGAATCCTGAATGAAGACCATGGATTTGAATCCAAACTAGAACAAAGAATAAAGGGACATCCAAAGGATTCTGCGTAGCCCCAAGCATATCCAGGATGAGCAGTTAATTGTCAGAAGACCATAGTGACATATCTAACACACGATGAACATCTACCTCATGAAAAAACTGGAAAAGAAAAAGATCACCCAATAGTTTTCTAGGTTGAACACCCCTGATTGGTCTCTATAAAGAAGCCAACGTGTGGACCATTACATTGTAGTTAATTGTACGTTTAGTGAGAAAAGGTCCAACCAAACAGAAAGGAGGGTTATCGAAGGATTCAACTTTGAGGTCATTGACTCCATATACAATACCCTCTATATCATCTTCCTCAGTCGAGACAGGAATTACTTCATCCTCTGATACAGCATAAGCCATATCCATAGAGCTCCTATCGACATCCATGGGAGAAGAATGATGGAAGTTTGAATTTGAAATATTAGGGTTTATCCCCTCATAGAAGAGACAAAAATGAGAGAATAAAAGACCACTTAACTTCTAAAAGGCACATAGTAGTATGAGGATATTTGATGTGCATGAAACATGGACATATTTTCTTATGTATTTTGCTTGGTTTTCATATGAAATTACCTTAGTTTACTTATCCTAAGATAAGATTTATTAAGAATTGGAGACTATCTCAACCAAACACATCAAAAAATTACAATTCTTGGAGAAGCATGGTCTGATCGATATCCGCGTGCCCGTAAGCATTCGTAATGGATCAAGGGTAAGAAGAGACATTCCCTAAAATATGGCCTAGGTAAAGGCCATGTAGCATTAAAGCAAAATATGAATATCTGTAGTATATGACTTGAAAATACTGGAGACTGTGTCTTGCCTCTAGAGGATATAGAAAGACCAATATCTTGGGCCATGAACATGGTTCAAATCATGTTAGCGTGTTAAAATATGTTTGAAGTACAAACACCTAAATTTTTGAAAGACTTTAAATATATTAATTTATCTTTTTCTCTCAAAAGGTTAGGCTTAGCTTTCGAGAGGTTCACAAAACTTAGGATGTCATTTCTAAAGTTGTTTTTTCAATTAAAAATCAAGATATTAATTTATATCAAGGGATTAAATTGTCAACATTACCATAATTTTGGTCTAGAAATATTTCTATTATGATTTCTTTGATTATGTTTATTATTTTTATTAATTATATATGTTTTTGTGGCTGAATATTATATTGTTCATCACAATCTTTTCTTAGGGAAGAAGTAGTGGTTTATGAAAATTGATATGCACAAACTCATTAACAACCAATTTTCTTTTATTAAAAATCCTATATATATTTACTAGTAAGTATCCTATTAATATTCGTTCATCCATTTGAAAGTAGTACTTTTTAAATTTAATATTTAAAATAAAGCACTTACAACCAAATATCTTAAAATAATTGATCTTATACTTATTATTATAGCAAATGTCATAAGGGGTGCCTTTCCTGGGGATGGTTTAGTGTACAGCTCATTTTCTATGTAACATGAAATTTAAATAACATTGATCCATCAAGAACATATTAAGGAAGATCATTTAGAATAGTCATTTCCATTTAAGATCATTTAGAATAGTCATTTCCATTTCTTAGAGTGTCATATTTTTATTTTAATGTAGAATGCTAGGAGTACATAGATAATGAAATATTCTTTTAACTTTATAAAAGACTTAAATCTCTCTTTTTTTTTCATTTTTTGATTATAAATTCTAATATATGTAATGTTTAGGTCTTTCTGATTTTGATTCCATTAACATAGTTCACCAATGGAACCAAATATTCATCTTTATTTACTGAAAAACAGGACTCGTGTATTTCTATTAAAATCATCAACTATATGTAATAGATGCATAATAATTACCTGTTAAATTAGTAGCCCTGGATAGTCCAAATAAATTTACAGATAAGAGTAGAAGGAGAGTCCAGATGACACCATTTTCTTACTTTTGAAAGAGTTCTCTTCGTCATTTAGCATATATAATCATAAACCTTTTCCTTCTAGAATATCAGGTTTGACAGCCCATTAGCAAGTTATTTGTGATTAATTACACTTATTCGACTAAGCCTCTTGTTTTCATGGTGTAATAATGAACAAGGGTTTAGAATCAAACTCTGCACTTGAAATAGAATCACAAAAAATGTTTTCTACCGTATGTTAGACTTGAAATAGTGTTTTCTTCCTTTAGAATGGGTCCTCTACTTTTCTTTAAGGATTCTCTTAATGGCCCAAGTTAATTGATACTCTTTTTTCAGTTTTGTCCAACTATAAGTCGTTAAGAAGTCAACAAGTGACTTATCAATAGAAGATACAACCTCTCTGCTTCGTTATGATGTCATGACTTAAATTTTAGTGGTGAATTTCATGAATTTTCTGATTAAAAAGAGAGAAGGCAGTGTCCTATTAAGTATGGTGCAAATATAAGATAACATATCTTATGTGAAGATTATACAAAAAGATTTGTTGAATGGAAATGGATGAACTCTATCATCTAATTAATGGTTAGGTTGAAGACCTAATCTCGTACGTTTAGAAGCCTTTGAAAGTATAAATTCCAATGCATTTGTTTTTCCTCTTTTATTTTAATTCCTCGGCTTCTACTCATAATAATTTTAGGCGTAATGCTGTAAGAATTAATTTTTGTTTTCAAAATTATCTTGTAATGTAAAGTACTTTTGAACATACACTTTTTATACCTCTAAAAGGGTTTGAAGCAACCACAATTTTGCTCCATAAGCTCTCTACTGAAGCAAATTGGACGAGATCTTAAGTTATTCTATAATTTATTGTCTGTTTGCCAGTTGGTTTCATTTTTCTAACCTGGTGTGTTGCCCTACGTGCTCTATTCTTATTATTTCATTATTTATCACTTTTCAAGAACAACAGATGATTTTACTTGAACTATATTCAGTGGTGTGAAGAATGAGAAAATATGGGTTCTGCAGTCAAAATTTTCGCATTACCATGATTTTGACTTAATTACAACTTCAAATATGGTGCTGAATATAAGGACACTTGAAAATTAGATTTTGTATGCACTTATCAAGAATGAATGCAACGCAACTCCTATTAAGTTTTGTCATCCCTCCGTCGTAAAAATTAGAAGAATCATATATATATCGAAGTGAGTATGTCAATATGCGATTTAAAGACTTGAACTATAATGAATCTGCATATGCAGAGAAAACCAGTACATTTATAAAGTGAGAAAGAAATATCCTACGCTAAGCACACCCAGCAACTACAAAGAAACATTACGAGGACTTTAATTCAGACCAAAAATTACCCACAAAAATAAAAAAAATAAAAAAGAAAGGAAGAAACCTATACGCATATAGCAAACACTCGTTAATTTCTGAAGGTCCGTCTGATGCTATGGCAGGACTAGTTAATCTTTGGACCTCCGCCACCGCTTACTGGTGGCTGCTTAGGCACACTCATAACACGTATCGAAGTCGGAGCAGGATCTTCCTGTACAAAATAATCAACCACGGAAAATTTTATGAATCCAAAAGCGGCATACTTAAAAGTGTCTAATGATGGATTATTAACATTCACAACTATTAAGAATCTATAGTTTCAGTACAGATGATCTAACACCGGAACTTGAGTGTTTAGAATAAAAATCTTTGTCGGGTGTGCATAAGTTGATCAAATACCATTATCAAAAGGTCAAAGAAAGCAGCAATTAGTTTTCCTACAATTACAAACCAGAGAGAGGGACTACTTACGGAGGGAATAATGTTAGTGGGAGGATCGGCTTCTAGAGCAGTTCCACTGATGAATGTTGTTGCAGTGGTTTGTGCTGGATCTTGAGAATAGGTTGCTCCCTGGGATTTGTTATCGTCTTTGAGCTCTAAAGGTAAATAGCATTCTTTGATTTCCCACTCAACACCCAAACAGTTAAGAACAGCTTTGAAAGCATCAAGAAATAAGCAACGACTGCTACTGTAAGGGCTGAAATCAACCCTTGTTTCACGAGTTGCTTTCTCTTTTGATGACTCGTCCATGGACCTTTGCAATTACTACTACTTTATTTTCTATTTTCCTTTCGATCTACCTTGTCAATTAACTTCAGTTAAATAGTGTCTCGAATGCGTGTCAGTTGGTCTACTGGTCTCCATCGCATGCGCAACTGCCAACAGAGTGAGGAGCTTCTTCCCTGGTTTTGACTAAAAGTATTATCCCTTCTGGCAAAGCACATGAACATCGCTCAAACGTCAGATATTTGTCCCAGTTTCAATGAAGATTAAAAAATAGATTGCAAGCTCGATAGCTTCTCTTACCCCATATAAATATATATATATAATTAATCAATTAATAAACTGAGATAAGATAATTCGCCAAGCATGAACATAACAAAGAACAAGTCTTCAATCTAAGTTCTAGTCCCAGTTCTAAAAAATCTTTAGTTCATACAGGGGTTATCAACGTGGAAGTTTTCCAGGTCAAAGACCAGTAAGTTTTAAAAATTGTAGAATTAGAACAAGGAAACTGAAACTTTTATATGGGATAGTGCGAAATGGGTAAGAGTGTTTCAGTCAATAAGGCCCGTAAGTATGAATTATATAATATCATATCATATGATATTAAAGAGCCACGGCAGAAAACGCTACCAACTCTTGTACTTTGTAGGGATTTTGTTATTGCTCTATACCTTGTCGTTTTAGCACCCAATCCCATATTAAAGTCCTGTTGTCACAGTCTGAACAGAGATTAGGGGCCTACTTCAAGCAGAATAGTAAAAGCGGAAAATGTCAACTTTCTTCACATTCCAAGTTCTAGCAAACATTAGTTAAAACTTCAATGTCAACGTAAATGTGCTGAAGAAACTTTCAGATGTGTAGGAAACTGAAAAATTCAATACGGATCTCCACTAAATCTACAGCCAATTCCTCTTCAACCTATTTTATTTATAAAAAAAGGTCAAACTCTTCGTTAACCTCAAAAATATTGATTCAACCACTTCTTAGGTACATCGTGCTATTTAATATTCTTTTCAACTCTAATATTCTTGTTTTTCAGAGATCCTCGCTCGATATAGAAAGACCTAGTGCATCTGAGCTTAACCCGGTCTCATTTCTATTAAGCTCAAAGACAAATGTTTAAGTCATGTTCACTGTTCATACTTTTTTTTTCCCCTGACTCATCATGTTAATTTCTCCTTGCAAACTGATATCATTTTTTTAAAAAAAAATGTTTTTCATTTCAGCGAGGTAGTTTCAATTTATTTTATTACAAGGATTTTTTTGTTCAATTTTACTTTCTTAAATTAGTCTTTCATTTCTTTATGTTGTGAGGGCGAGTCTTGCAACAACTCTCCTAACTTTCGCAAAATAGGAAGTCTTGTGTACCAATTTGAATGCAATTTCATCACTTTTGATTAATCAACTTTTAATTTTTATTTCACTTGAAGTTATTTGGCCATAATTTTGACTACTTAAGTCTTGAATGCAAGTATTCAACTTTTATTTGTCTTAATTAGGAAAAATTTTTAACATGATAAATTAGATTTTCTTTAACGTTAAATATCAAGTAGTTTAACGCAAATAAGGCCCAATCGTAGAGCCCTAAAAATATTAATTGGATTCGAAGTTTTACGAAAATTACATAAATTAATTAGGTATAATTGCATGTCAATTGAAAGATAATTTGATGTTTGAAAGTCAATTAGAGCAAATTTAAACTTAATTGAAAGAGAAGGTTTAATTTAGGTCGAATGAGGAGTTTGAAAGAGTTATTAAAATTGATTTCATTCTATTTCATTAAAATTCTTATGTCTAGTTATACGTAGCCTAAAGGAAGCTTAGAAGAAGTTTGAAAAACATCGTTCCTTTTGTTACTTGAGTCAAAAGGATCTGATCAATTATTTTGAGCTGTTTTATCTTGTACTTGTACTTGGGTTAGACTTCGAGTCTTAGATTGAGATACTGACTTTGGACTTTTGAAGTTTGAGCTTTTAAGCTTTTTGGACATGGAAAATGCCAAAAGTAGTGTCTAGACTTATTGTGAAAATGTTGGTTTAAGGCAATTAGGTATGTCAGGGGTTTAAAACTTGAGACTAGTAATAGTAGTCCAATCTTAGTTGAGCTTAAAAGTGAATGACTTGACTTCTTGTCCTAATTTTGGCTTTTTACCTGATTCAATTGGTCTGTAAGATTAGGCCTTTGTTTCTCTCTTATACATTGCCGAATTAGTTCCTAACACTAGGGTTCAGTTCCTTGGTTCAGTAGTGAGTAAAAATAAAGTTAACCTCCGAGAGTCGAGCTTGCCGATTGTATCATTCAAGACATGCAAAAATCAAAGGGCGTTTTAGGATAGAGTTCTAAGATGTTGAATTTGACATTGAAGTGATGAGAGCATTAAAATGAATTAAAGAGTAATGGGAATGGTGGAAGCAAAGCCGTTCAAGCATGCTTTGAAAATGAAAACGATCTTGAGTAGTTGAGTGAGGGTGGTGGTTGATTTGATTTGGTTGGTTGGCTAGCTTATTGGATTAGATTCAGGCGCACTGAAATTTCTAATGTCATCTAAATTATACTCTGTTACATGACACCCCCCACGTAAATAAGCGGGATAAAACATACCTCTAAAGCTAGAGGGATCACTCTATACAAGTTTTTATTTATTTATTTACTTTGCGTAGTAATACCTTGGTGATATATTATGGTACAATGAAGCTTTTTTTTGTTCTTTCTTCTTTTCTTAGTGATGAATCATTTTTTATTATCTTTTGAGCCAAGGCATTTGCGGAAGGGAACATTGAAATACATTATGGCTGATAAGGCTTGTGCCTTAACTAAAATTTGGTTTGTTGAATCCATTTTTTAATTATTTTTGAAGTCTTAATCACTACAATAAAGTAAACATTTCGCTACCTTTTTTAGCTACGCTTTAAAAATCGTCATCAAATGTGGAGCCTTTGGCCACAATTTTGAATATCGTCGCTAATATAGGCCTTTCGTGATGATTTC
Organism: Erythroxylum pedicellare; assembly: GCA_027563575.1. Lineage (NCBI taxonomy): Eukaryota > Viridiplantae > Streptophyta > Magnoliopsida > Malpighiales > Erythroxylaceae > Erythroxylum > Erythroxylum pedicellare. Next base: position 24,531,804 of record JAOQMP010000003.1, on the reverse strand, counting down.
CAAAATTATCGCTAAGGGATCGATATTTGGTGACGTTTTTTAAAAATCATTGCCAATTGGTGATGATTTTCGATTAAGTATCACTAAAAGTAAGCTAAGGATTCCATATATATTTGGCGACGATTTTTGAAATTGTCACTAAATGTAAGTATCACTAAAAGTAAGCCTTTAGCAACGATTTTGAAAATTGTCGCCAGAAAGGTCCATGTGACGATTTTCAAAAATTGTCACAAAAGGTTAATCTTTGGGGGGATATTGTCCCTTTGGCGATGATTTTTGAAATCGTCACCAAAAATAAACATTTTAATGACGATTTTTTAAAAAATTGTTGCCAAATAATTATAAGAGAGAAACGAAAACGAGAAAGTTTAAAGCCCAAAGGGAAAAAGCTAAAGAAATAGGTACAAGACCCAAAAGCGTTAATATGTCAATTGGAGACTCGTTGTCATCCTCTCTTTCGTCGTCTTCTTCTCCTTCAGCTCCGCCGGTCACCAGACATGCAAGGTCAATACGATTGGTGTACTGTGATGAGAGAGGGAAGTTTTGGATGAATCTCGAAGTAGTCTTGACTCTTTAACTTGTGAAGGAACCAATTGACGTGGTTTCGTTTTGTGTTCGCACTCGCCATGGGAAAAGTTTCATTTTGAGTTAGTTTTTTTTCTAGATATTTATTACTTACCAAAGATATAATGGAAATTTGGATTTTCTCTTTGACCTATTAGATGAATTATGACTTATTTGTTATTGCTAATATCTTTTCTCATGGTGTAGCAGAAATAAAAAGTTTAGAGACTGGGAATATTTTTAAGGTTAATGGACATAGATTGAACCTATTCTATGAGGAGATGATGGTTTCTAGCGCAATGAGCATTGATTTAGAACTTCCATCGTATGAAGAAGTTTTAGAAGAACTGGTCACGTTAAGCATAACGACATTAAACAATTGCGCTTTTCGGAAGATAACTTAAAATATGATAGTTTTATTTTATTTTGTTTTAGTTCTTTCTATGATGCATTTGTTTGTTTTTGAAACATAGATTATTAACAAAAAAAAGTTCCACACTACTCAATCTCATAGGATGAGATTTCGCCTTATACGATTTCGTATTCTGAAATAAAGATTTTAAAATTTCATACTATTAAATCTCATAAGGCGAGACCTCATCAAATGCGATTTAGTATTCTTGATTGATACTATGATATTTAAAAAATAAAAATTTAAAAATAAAAAATAAAAACCATAATTTTTTCTTTATTATTTTCATTTTTACTTTATTTATTTATTTAAAAAATTTTAAAAACAACAATAATTATCATTTTCCATTTCCCTGTATTAGTATTTATTTAAATTTTTTAAAAAACATAATCTATTATTTCTTCTTTGCAGGACACCATCTATTTCTACTCCATGCTCTCTCCCAACCTCGCAAGATACACCAAAGCTCTCCACTGCAGTCTTCACACACAACAGCACCCAGCCTCACCACCTCTCTGCCACACATGCACGCAATCCACCCCCCATCGCCGCAGTCTCACTCATGTAGCTCCTGTCCATATCACTCACGCATCTCTTCACCCACACATCACACAACTCGTCAACCTCACAAGTCCTCTCCACAGCACTCACACACACCAACAACGTAATACCAAAATACCTGCACAACTCTCTAGCAGCCCAGCAACCTCCTCAGCCAACCAACATCTCTCTTCACCCATGCATCACGCAGGAATATTCAAAGTCTCCTCACTTAAACCACTCACCTGTGACAGACGCTCAACACCCTTTTTTTCCACCCATGCCCCTTATTTATTTATTTATTTTATTAAGTTTTATTGTTCCCTTTTTAATTACTTTTTTATTATTCTTATTAAATACTTTAGTTAATCTTTCTTTTAGAATAATTTCAATTATTAGTTAGTTGTTAATATTTTATTTTTTCAAGTAAATTTTTTTATCTTGTTTAGTATAATGGGGCATTCTAAGGTTACTACTAAGAGCACAACAAAAGGCAATTGACTGATGAATGCTAAATTTGCTGAAAGCTCTGAAGTTGATAACAAAATGAAGCATGCGTCGATTGTAAAACATACTTATGTCCTACCACTTGCTGAGTTAGATTTGCGAGGATGTCTTACTTTCAACACTAAAGAGTGAAAACAATGGTACACTGTTATTAAAACTCAACAAATTGTTACGGGTAAGTACAAACACTACCTTTCCCTAGAAGAATTGGATTTTAAAGAAAAATTTGACGATCAGCTTATTGATATGAGTTGTCTTGTTTTTATTGAATTAACTAGGGAGTTCTACACGACCTTTAAATTTGACAAATTGGACAAATTTACGTTAAGTAGTCCTAATGTGATTCAATACAGATTAATAGGAGTCGAATTCAAACAGGATTTCACTGAGTTCAATTTAGCCTTAGGGTTAATAGATGAATTAGATGAAGTTATGCCAATTCGACTCTTTATAAAGAATATGTTGTAGACTATGATGAGTTCAACTATTTGCAAGCATGGAAAACAATGTCTTCTGATCCTTTTCCTTATAATCCTAGTCATCTAAGGGTAGTGGTCTCAATAAATGAATTGGATTTATATGCAGCGTTTCTTAGCCTTTAGTTATTCCGACTGAAAGGCTACTACATGTACATGTACTAAGGCTGAATTGTTCTTTCTTTGGTGTATGGTAAATAAAGTGCATGTCAATTTAGATGCTTGGTTGGTGATGCAATTTAACACTGCTTTATCTTTAAACAAACATTTGTGTCTCGGTTCTTTTATCACTCATTTGGCTATTAATTTGAATTTGCTTGATTTGATTGACACCGATATACATACAGCCTGTGAGATGGAACCTTTGGCTTGAATTTGTTTAAGCAGGATGAGTGTCCTTGAAAAACAATGGAGAACATTTTTCAATCGCACAGAGAGAGGTTCATCATCAAGAAAATGAAAGCAAGTACCATTTGCCCAACTTTATATCTTTCAGCTCCACAGATCTGACAGGATTATCATTCTCTTCTAGATAGATTGGAACGTAAAATTTCAAAAATGGAGAAAAATTTGGATACTCTATTTCAATTCATGGGGATTATACCTCCATGCCCTCCGACACCACAGTCCACATCCTTTCAATGCTCACATCTCAGGGGAGTGGAGTCCTCTATTCTTTATTTTCTTTGATTATCTTTACTGAGTTGTGAGTAACTTACGCATACATTAGGGACAATGTATGATTTAGGTGTGGGGAGCGAATGTTTATATTATGATGAACTTTGTGATTTTGTTTGGACTCATGATATGTTGATTCATATATAATTATTCCTAATAATAGCTTCATAATTTTCTGATTGTTGTTCATGAATAATTCTTAAGTTATGATACATTTTTTGTTTAAGATCTAATGCATGAGAGAGATAAGCATAATTAAGGTTTTCATCAAAATTTTTAAGTATCTCATTGGTTTTGTTGAATGAAAGTGTGCAAGACTTGATGCAATTTTTGGTGCCTACGTGAGCTTTGAACCTAAGAGCATATGTGTTTATATATATTTTTGTTGTGTGTCATCAAACATAGCTTGTCTATGCTAGAACTTGCTTTTGAATATGTGTTGAGATCACATTTTTGATGAATTTATGTATAATGATGATAAGGGCATTTAGGATAACCATTTTTTGACCTAAACAAGCCTACCTTAATTTTTATCCCTAGAAAAACAAGTTGAGCCTTAACCTTTCTTTCTTGTATAATAACCTTATTATAAGCCGAAATTTACCCTTTTTGTTGTTGATATCCTTAATAATTTTGAACCCTTAAATTGAAGGTATTGTATCGAGCTTATTTGCATAAGATTTTGATTATTTTTATGAAAATTAATTAGATGATACAAGTTGCATTGTTTTGATTTCTTATAGAATGGAGGATAATTTAAAAATAAAAAACCTCCTCTTTGATATTTTTGTTAAAAAGAAGAAGAAAAAGAAAAAGAAAAAGACAAAAAAAGAAAAGAAAAGAC
>JAOQMP010000003.1:24508570-24527683 GCA_027563575.1 Erythroxylum pedicellare | reverse complement strand
AAAAGAAAAAGAAAAAAACAAAAAAAAGAAAAGAAAAGACAAAGTGGTTGAAAAAGATGTCATTTGAACTAAGTGAATTTCAATTTAATTTGAATATAATTTTGTATGATTCCCTTCAATTTATTTAGCCAAAAAGTTCCTTTTGTCATAACTTACCTAAGCCAAGTTACAAACCTTACAAAGCCCTTTTGATTTATACATGAGGTTTATTTTGTTTAGTGGTGAAGATATAATTATTAAGCAAGCTTATAGAAATAACTCACAATATTTTTATTTGAGAGATTAATGAACCCTAAACATTTTGAGCGTATAGAGTGAAATCCTAGTGAGGGTGTCAAGTCTTGTTCATTTAATTTTGATGGAACTAATGAGATGCTATGTTTTAATAATGTGCCCTATGAATGTTTATTTTCTTGATTATTATTTTATCTTAACCCTTAAATGTGAATTAGCTTTTGGATATTCTTGATAACATGAAACGAGATGAGAGGTTGTTGTGAAGATGATTAATATATTGAATTGATGTATACTTGAGGACAAGCAAAAGTTCAGTGTGGGAGAATTTGATAAGATCTTATCTTAATATATATTTGATATTATCTCCTTTGATTTAGATTTATTTTGGTGCTTAAATATGGAAATTAATGTTTGTTCGATTTTAGGAGATAAGAAGTAGAGATTACATCAAATTGAGACTCTATTGATGATAATCACAAATTTTAGATAAAGTGAAGAGATTGATGCACTAGATAAGGTTGATTACTTGAAGAGCCGGAGTTTAACTGGAAGACTTCGTCTTATCCTTATCATGTAGGAGTTTGAATTTAAATTTTTTTTAGATAAACATCTTTACAAGTTAGAGTTAAATTAGGATTAGATTATAAAACTTTATAAAAGGGACGTTCCTCACATCAAAAAGAGGTTCTCTCTTTTAACATTTTTGCAATTCTCTATCTTTCTTTTATTTTTATTGGAGCAAAGCTATGTGTGGCTAAACTCATCGTTCCGATTCAAGAGGATTCAATAATTTAGTTGTAACCTTATGAGGTATTATGTTTCAAACTTTTAATCACGTTTTAATTCAAGTATTTCTTGTTTTGAGTTATCATAATTTATAAATGATTGATATTACATTAATATGACAATTTAATTTAATATTTGATTGTTTTATCAATATCCAGGAATTCAGTGATTCGTAATTGTCATAAATGATTAGTACAAGTAGCAAATAGGTTATTTATGAATTTCCATATTTAACTTAAGATAAACAAGAAAACTAAATTGAATAGTTGCAACTATCTCGATTATTTAATTTAGGATTTAGTCTTTTTCATGGAGCTTATTGCTATCATTTATTTAATATAAAATGTCATCGCATCCAGTCAATAGATGATAAGTTTTAGTTTGAATGTTAGGTTTGAACCTATTAATTTAGGAAAATTTAAGACTTATTACGACTATCCTAATATGTTTTGGACTAACTACTTGAATCATGAAAATATTCTTTTTGAACCAATGACCAATGGTACAATTAAATGAGATCTTTCCTTTGAATCGAAGTTTGGTAATCTTGACTTTCTTATTTTTAAATTCAGTTAATTTAATTGTTACTTGAAATTAGGAAGATAGTGTTTAGTTCTATAGAGATTCGACCTGATTTTACGACTACTACAAAAAGTTTAGAGAATTGGTATTATTTTGGGAACTTTGACAACCCGACTATATTTCTATTCAGGTTATTGGCAAGAGTTTATTACTTATTTTTTTCATTAGTTTGAAATAGTTTTAACATTTTATTGTGTTAAAATTACAAGTGCAACAGGTTTATGAGATGAATTTTTTTATAGTCTAATTGTGTGACAGAAATTTGTTTACTTATTTCTTGATAAGAATTCGTTATTATAAATTTAATCAATTGATGTTTATATCTCAAAATTTTCCCTCTTCAACAAGCGCAATGACATACTTATTTTTATTTCTAGTTGAGGTTTGCCTTTTAGCATATAACAAGAAAGTAGATATTAATGTCCAAGAACATTCTGTTTTGAATCTTATCTTTATTCCCTAGAATGTTTGATCTTCTTATGGAGCCTTCTCTCTCTTGTTAGAACAATCACTAGAAAAAATGGTATGCGTACTAAGAAAAGATCTTGTCTCGTAAGGGCTAAACTTTCCATTAGATAACACAAGATGGATCCTAACTTTAGAAAGGTTAAGCTTGATGGAACATTTGATCATATTAATCATGCAAGTGCCACGGTACACGATTTTATATTAAACATTAGATCAACTTCTAAACCTTTAATAAATAGACCATTTTTATATGTCATAGGAACAATTTCAAGATCAGGTTTGCTGAGAATTTTGCTAAAGAATCTTATATTTTTAGGGACATATGTCGCTTTGCACATGGAACAAAGAAATAGTGCAACTTATAGGGATTTGATTCCTTAACACTAGCCTAAAAGTTTACTTGTTTTAGGTCATTTTTTGCTAGCCTTTGGTCATTTAATTTGTTTACCAAGTAAATTTCTATGCATACAGACTTTGGAGTCATTTATATGTCACTTCGTGAGAATGTTTCAATTTTCTTAAATTATTCATTTGCAATTGAGTGGTAAAACTATGATAAAAGCTACCAAGTTTTTCAATATCTTACAATGTTTTAGAGATAACGCGCTTAATAGAATTATGGCATGAAGAGCTGAAAATCTCTAATAGTGTTTGATATGGAAGATAATGCTTTTCATTGGTTGTAGACAACTAAATTAATAATATTAAGTAATTAAATTAATTACTTTTAAAAATAAAATTCAATAGATTAAAAATGGATTAAGTTAATTAATTTAATAATAAAAATGATAAATTAAATTAAGATGTAATATTGATATCTAGTAGTATAATAAGAATAAAACAAAACATAAATTGATGACTTTTTAGGTTTTATTATAAATTTCAATTAACTGGTTTTAATTTTATATAAACTAAACTTATTTTTTGAACAAAAACAAATCATATAAACAGCCACTTTGTTACTTTTAAACTCTTTTCAATTTCATAAAGAAAATAGAAAAGAGAACATGAAAGAAGAAAGTGAATAACTGAAGTCACTCTAAATGTATTTAAATTGTGAGGATGTAAAGGATGAGATCTCCATGGTTATAAAAAAAAATTCGAATGTCATGTGAAATCGATGAAAACTCAAATCTTGCGCACTTTTGTTACAACATCAACTAATTCTTCTAACTGATCTTTCAGAGTTATCCAATATTCTAGTGTCTGTGTCAACAACTTCCTTGTGCGTTCCCTTCCCTCCCACGTTCGGCCGGACTGAATTTTCCTATCGGCTCAACTATTTTATTATTCACGACTAATCAAAAGAAATAATATACAACGTGTGGTGCAAACTTTTCCACACTAAAACATGAAAGGAACCATCTTTGCTAAATTAAAAAGTAAAACAAAAAAATGTATGTTGGAGATTAAAACGATAAGATAAAAACCAAAGTAATCAAAAATCAGAGTGAAAATGAAAACCTATACTGTTCTTCTTGGAGAGTTTTATAAACAGATCTTTAACCAATTCTAAAATTACTAAAGGCACACTCATAAAAGCAAATTAGTGAAATAATAATAATAATATTATCTAATAATCTTCTCATCCTAGCACACAAACACTTGTACAATTGGAAGCCAAGGGCACGTGCTGCATAGCACGAAGAGATAATATCTAACACAACATAAATGCCTAATGAGGGGGTGTTGACTTTGTAGCGGGGATTTGCAGATATTTTTGTTGAATGGACGCCAACACAACTATTTAGTCTGTAACCATTCATGTATAGCACTGCAAATTGATTGGCAAGTGACACAAATGTCACGTAAAAGCCAACCAAGCTAATCACAATCTCAATCTCAAAGGATTAGTGGAGGGTCCCTGAGAAAAGGTCACAACCTTTTCTTCTTTTGTCTCTATATTATAGTCTAGATATGTTATGACTTGACATGGAATCCAGTAGATAAAAACATGGACAAGTGCACGTGCAAACCCATCTCGTTGCACGTGTTCAGCCATTTGTTTTTAATCATTCTTTTCTCCATTTCATTACTTTCTCTTTTATGTTTCGTTAAAGAAAAACAACAAAAAGGCTACCCTTCTTGTTTCTCTTCCTCTTACATCTTACCAGTCAATGTTGATTTCTGAAAAAAAGAACAGAACCAAAAAAGTTAAAGTTGTAATCTATGAATATGAAGAATGAACGGCGTTAGTAGTAGATCTAGTTTGGTCCATCATATATATTAGAGAAATATATATTGGGTTAATTAATAAAAAAACCTAATTTTTTATTTTTTAATTATAACCTAAATTTTAAAAAGTAGTAATAAAATGCTCAAATTTTTATTTTCTTTCAATTCTAACTTAACATTAGTCTCACCGTTATCTTTGCTAATATGACACTGTCACGTGTCAATTAACCCTCATTAATCAAACATATCAGTGAAATTAGCATGTCTGAATTTAATTATTGAAATGATGTTGTCTCAGTTTTTTCATTTTTTAGAAAATTACACAGACAGTCGTTCTCGCAATCCTAAATCCCTAATTTCTTCTCACTTACGCTCACTCTCACTCTCACACCCTCATTTGCAATCTGTAACTTAGGAGAACATTTGACTAGCAAATATTTCACGTGAAGTTGAATGGTGGATAATTCTTGACAAATATAAAAGGTAAGCTACTGTCAAACCAAGAACATGTACGAAATATAATAAGCAAAACGCAAAACATGTTTCAATGGTAACCGCCATAAAAGCAACCTGGACATAACTCTTGCATACTCAAATGTAGCAGAGCGATATCATTCAAACCAGATTGTAAAATCATAAAATTTATATAAAGAGTTATGGTTACACTACAATCCGTGCTAGTGGAAAACAAAGAGACCAACTAAGTCGTCGCTACTGCTCTTCTTTTCTCAAATATTCTCTCTCTCAACTTCTCTTTCTCTCTTGCTTTCGAGATCTATGCGTTCTCTTCTGTTTTTTAGTTATCAGAACTTATTGACAATTACTAGGTCAGTTTAACAAATATGGATTTGCTCTTACTTTCAAGTGTGTAAAGTCGATTAAAATACTTTATTTTCTGGTGGTTCTGATTTTTCATGAATCTAGTAATCTATTTTCTACATGAGAACAAAGGTGTGAGAGTGAGAACGAAGTGAGGGATTTAGGTTACAGATTGCAAATGAGGGTGCGAGAGTGAGAGTGACGGAGAGGAAATTAAGGATTTAGGTTTAAAACTACGTCATTTCAATAATTAAACTTAGACTTGCTAATTTTGCTGACATGTCTAATTAATAAGGGTTCATTAATATGTAGTAGTGTCACATCAACAAAGATAACAATGAGACTAACATCGTGCTATAATTGAAACAAATTGAAACATTGAATATTTTATTGCTATTTTTTAAAGTTCGAGCTTTAGTTGAAAAATTAATGAAAATTTAGGCTTATTTAAGTAATTAACTCATATTTATTTATCGCCCTTTTGCATCCAATTTATTTGTTTTAGGATTTTGTCAATACCCCGATTATTAATGAAATTAAAAATGTTGTTAAAACTTAAATCTTACTACCCTACTACTCTTGTATTTTTCTGATATTTATTATATATATATATAGTGCCCTCATAAGGGTTCAATCCTAGGATTGCATTCTTCAATCATTTGCTAATAACATATCATTTAAATATGAATTTAATTTTGATTCATAAACTAGCTAAGGATTAAACAAAATAAATTAAGTACGATTTATTTTGGCAGTTAAACATGTAATCAATTAGGGTCTATTATGTAATAAATAATGGTATAAATAACTTCCTTAACATAAAAAGTTGATTGAGATCATTAAAACTAAAAAACCTAAACAAACACTAATTCTAACTAATTTTTTATGCCGAAATGTACTATAGATGTATCAAAAAATAAACTTCTTTATAAAGAGACTTTAAATGTATTCCATCAAGCCTAAAATAATTTTTAAAATAAGTGTCACTAACCTTCTTAATGATTGTTTAAGTGCTTTTTAAGAAAAAATTGGTCAATTACTTTAGTATTTGATATTATATTAATTGACTAACGGGCATTTTTATTTTCAATAACTCTTAATAATGTTTTTGAAAAATCTCGAACTATCATTCAAAGATTTGTGACCGTCTTTATAAGTAAACTAAATTCTCTTTTAGGTAAAATGTTTGGACCTTTTTCAATTCAGTCCTTGACGTTTAAAATTTATCATTGATCTCTTATAACTAAAGTTTTATAACACCTAGCCGCCTTTTGTCATCTGTCGTTGTTAAAAAACCAAATAAAGAACATAATAACAATGTCATATCCTTTTGCATGGCACAACATGTGGCATAATTATGCTGGGTAATATATGAATTTATTTTATGCAACATCAGTATTTAATCCCTATGACACTATACAAAGTTTTTATGGTTGGAACCATGATCAAAGTCAAAGGAGGAGGTTGAAGATGTGACATGTGATCATTATTGAAATATCACAACTACTAAAGAGAAAGGAAGATTACAATCATTCTTTTGCATTTGGGTTAAGTTGACAATCACTAGGATTTCAAATATAATGCAAGTCTAATTGTAAGTCTGAATTTGTTTAAAGTTCCAATTAGTGTGTACAAAATGTGTTTTTAGTAAAGGTTTCAAATTGGGTTTGTAATTTGGTGTTTTAATTGGATCAGGGTTTGAGTTTAGGGATTTTAATTTGGATTCCAATTTTGGAATTTGAGGGTTTCAATTTTTTTATATAACATTCAACGTTGGTATTGGTTTTAAAGATGGCCTTGCTTTCTCTTAGTTCTTTATGGTAATTGAGTTTTGAAATTTGGTAATATTAGTTGGTGATTGTTGATATTTATTTTTGGAGAACTTTCAAGTTTTTGTTGGTTTATGTAAGCTAGAATTCTCTTCACCATGACAACAATCTAGAATCATTTTTTAGGTATATATTAGAGTAAAGTTTCTCTATGGAAAATCTATTTAACTATTAGGTCATTGAATAGGTAAATGCTATCTTTATGGATCATATTTAGCATATGTTTTATGCTTATTGATATGAGAATCCTACTAGGTTGTATTTCTCATGTTTCTTGTTCTAGTTCTATAATACATCTTTATTGTATAAACAAATTTATATATCACTAACTTACTTAGAGTGAATTTTATTTGGTACTAGGATTGCATATTGTGCTATATAAGATATGAAAGCCCTTGCATGGATTACGTTAAGAATGTATAAAAGATATTTTGATTAGCTTCTTAATATGAAAATACGAGTAAACCAATAATATGCATCGTGTGACTATTATGCTAATGACTATGATGTATTAACATAAATCAAGTTTGGCTTTTGACATAAAGCATTTAATCATAAACATTTTACTAGTGTATCTACTGGGAAAAACTCAGTAGTTTTTATGATTTATCATTTACCTAATTATATGTTTACATAATCATACTTTCACTTATGATTAATTATGATAAACATGAGAATAAAAATGGATTATCAAACCAATTTATGATATCATGTTATCACTATATATTGTTATCTCCACATTTTTGTCACTACAACATCTAACTAACTCATTTATTTTTTTATTTTTGTTTTCTTTTTACTATAGGTCCATTCAAGAAATGATTGTTACTTCTGGACTTAAAATTAGGATTGGGTGTCTTTAAGGTGGATGTTTCAAATTCAAACTAGAAATGACAAGGTAAGGAAACATATGGTTTTAGTTATAAGGTAGATAAGATTATCTTAGTTAATTTCATATTCACTGTTAAGAGGTTAGGATATATAGATAAGCCTGAAATTTTAATTATACGTTCCCATATGAGTCATTTGAAGATGGATAAAGACTACTACATAATGATAATAATGTTAAAAAGTAGATACAAATTGAAGAAAGAAAATAAAAGATAGTTGATGTCTACTTAGATGGAGAGAAATATCCTAAATTATGCACACTTCACAACTTTAAGTAGATATTCCTATTAAGGTAATTGAGGATGATGATGGCCTATTATGTACTCAAATAGGTATTGGAAAGCTAATATAGCAACCACTAAAGTAACCACTAAGGAACTCATTAAGGCACCAAAATCCAACCTTGGAGGCACTAATTAGAACATCTAATAAAGTAGACCATAAAGTCCTAAATGCATAATATGAACTAAAATTTAACGGTAGTTGGTCAACACATTTTAGTGATTTTGGGTATTCAAGTGAAGAAATTACATATGATTTATTTGAATATGGTATAGAAAAATAATATTTAACATGAGAGAGTGATGCATTAGTTCTCAGAATATTGATTTAAGGGATCATGAGGTTAAAGTTGATGACAAAGAAATTAGTAGCCTAGAAGGAAGTTTAAATGATGAGATGAAGAAACCAAAAGATCCTCACTTTAGCTCTTCTGTTTAGATGATGGCAAAATTGTTTTAAAGTAGGGAATAATTTTTAATTCTATCAACACTTTTAGAAAGGCTTTAAAGAACTTAAGTATCCAGTTGGGATAAATTTACGTCTATATAAAAAATGAAAGGCCAAAAATTACTGCTAAGTGCAAAATAAAATATAGGTGGAGAATATATGTAACCTTTATATAAAATGGGCATGCATTTCATATTAAGAAATTTTATAACACCCATTCTTATGGTAGAACATTTGATAATACGATAATTGATTACTAGTAGATGTTAATAAGTATGTAGCACACTTTAGGGATATTCTTAATTGACATATTTTAGGATTAAAAGTAATTGTTTTTGCGAGATTATTAATAAGATATACAAACATTAATGCTCATAAAGCTAAGAGGCATACCTTACATTTACTACTTGGAGATAAAATAGTGCAATATAAAATTTTAAGAGGGTACTATAATAGAAAGCAATATGGGAAATTCATTGTTCATCAGATCTCTGAAAGGTATATTTAATTCACACTACAATTATCTTGAATAAGTAAAATCTGGGCTTTTCAATCTTATTTACTAATTATATTCATTGATGGTTACCATTTAGTAGCAAGCTATGGTGAACAACTATTGAAAGTCATTTAAATGGTCTAAATGATTACATTTTTTCATTAGGTTTTACAACTGTTAAAGTTAAGAACAAATAAATTAGGAAATAATTTTAGGATGTCTTGTCTGTGACATTGGCAGCCATCTCTCTTAGATGTTCATGAGTGACAAAGACAAAGTAACAAAATAAAATTCAAAATGATATTGTCATAAGAAATATACCCAATTTCGATGATGAATTTTTCTTAAATCATCTGAGGAAGTACCTAGATTCGATGATGAATTTTTCTTAAATCATTTAAGGAAGGGTCTCTAAGAAAATTTTTAGCATAAGTACATAAACTTCAATTTCTATTATTATTTTAGGTATGTGAGCAAATTTATCATGAAAGTATTATAAGGTTTGATGGTTATAAAGATTAGATGTAGAGTATAGCTTCAAATTATACTCGGTAAAGATGTAAGAGTAAAATGAGTAAATTAAAGAACATAAACAAGAAGATAAATGATTAAGTTGACACATGTTCCTAAGAAAAGATGGTATAGACATAACGTTGATAGAAGATGCAAAAGTGATTTACTGTCAAATAAAATTATATTTTTTAATGCAAAGTTGAGAAATGTAATCAATAAACTAATTTTGACTTACTTAAAGGTGATGAGAACAGAAATCATGAAGAGTATCAAAAGAAGCAAGGGAGGGCTATATAAAATGGTAATATATGTCCTAACATAATGTTAAAATTAAAGAAAAGAAAAAAAGGGTCTACTAATAATTTGACTTATTTTACAGGTTATGGCATATTCTAGCTTTGGACATTATATGTAACTTAATTAATTAACAAATGATTCTAATAACTTACATAGTTTTTGAAAATGGTGGAACAAATTAAAATTGAACAATATTTGATGACATCATGTAGTGGATGAAGTAATTACATATGTAGGAGAATATAGTTAATTGGGAACCTTTATAGTCATGCTATTTCAACAATCATTTTAGAGAGAGGAGATCTAAAGTTTTGTATACATAATATTACATAAATGAGGTGTTTTTACATATTGATATTCAAAAGTATCTTTCTTACAATTAGTTGCTTCTATATTAAATAAGTGACAAAAAATTTGATATGTATTCAAAACACTTTTAGCAATAAAAAAAGTTACATTTGTACTTAAAGCAAGTATTCAACTAAACTAGTTTTATGTTCAAGCAATTACATTTGCATTATCTATGTATGTATTGAATAAGTAACATTCAAATGTGAGCAATCAAAGTAATACATAAGAGGTCGTGTCTAACATATAATATATAACAATAATAAAAATAAAAATTAGATAATATGATTAATATTAGCTTTAGAATTATCACTAGTTCATAACTCCCGAACTCATGTTATCTAGTTTTTCATTTAGATTAAAATTATCTAATTTTTCATTGATACATGTTCTCTTTACTAGTCCACTACTTTTATATGTCTTTGATCTTATTATTAGTCAAAAAGTTTGAAATGATTACTTTTAGTTTATAGTATTTAATCATGCTATTTATTGACTGGTGCTCTCAATTCTTTATTTGGCTTTCCTCCCACTACTTCTTTGTCTATTCTTTTTGTTTCTTTTTTATTTATATTCCTAACTTTTTGTTTATATTTGTTTCCATACATCAATAAATTTATTTTTTTATTAGTTTTAAAAGTTCAAAATCAATAACCTACATAACATATTACCTATATAGTAATTAAAGCATGATCCTTATAACTTAATTTACAATTGAAGAAATTGCCATTAATATTTGATTACATTAGAAGGGGGATGTAGTATAAGATTCCATCCCATATATAATAGAATTAAAAATAAGATATTTATAAGTTTTATGTCAATAAAATATAATAATTCCAAAGATTATCATATATGAATTAAAAATTAACAAAGGTGATATGATAAAGTTAGTTACATAGTATTCATATTAATTATATATATTGCATTTCACCTTCATCTTCTTATACATATATTACACTTTTCTTCCTCCTTATACTATTTTATTTTATTTTAGTCTCTTGTTCTCATTTTGAATAATGGAGGATTGACAAAATGACTAGACATTAAAATTATTCACTTGATATTATAGTTATCTTATTTTAGTAACATCACTTGGATTTTTAAATTAAGATTTGTTTAATAATTTCTTCTCAACTACAACAACTGATTTCTAATAGGAAACACATCTTATAAATGCATAATAAATTAATCTTTATCGTAACAAATGAATTTTTATAACATCATTAATTTAAAATATCTTTAACATTATAATTACCATGCCATATTACAATAACAATTTGTTTAAAGTTTCAGTAAAATCTTACCTAATGAAATCATAATTATAATTTTATTGAAGAATAAGAAGGGATTCCAACTAATCTACCAACTAAACAAGAATAATAAGTATATAAAAAGAGAATGGCTAACCAAATCCTATTTGTTAATTTCATAAAAAAAATATTAGTCAAAATGCTAGCTTGTTTTTTTTTTATTTCATGTTAAGTCAAGTATCATAATGGATATTGGGTTCACCATTTCATGTTGACGAAAAAAATTAGTTGGCTTGCACATTAATTACCTCAACACAATACTAAGAATAATGGAATCAAATGTTGGGCAAAAAGTTAATATAACAGTGGAGCTTCCCAGAAGTTTGTAGAATAAGAAATTATGCTTCAATTTATAAAAATAGGAAAGAATCGAGAACTCTCCCCCGTAAGCTATTCAATCCTTATCAATGGAAATCCTTCCAAGTATTTCAAGCTGGGAAAGGTTTAAGGCAGAGGGATCCTATCTCCCCCTACCTATTCATCATATATATGGAAGTGTTTAGCTCTATGATAAAACTTGAAGTCGCCTCTAATGCAAAATTCAGACACCACTTGAAGTGTAAGAGGATTGGATTAACTAACCTTACTTTTGATAATGATTTGCTTCTTTTTTATAGAGTAGATGGAGACTTTATACATAGCTATATATAGGCCCTCTACAATTTCAGAGACTTGTCTGGCCTATAGATCAACCTCAACAAAAGTCATTTCATACTTTTAAAAGGGAGCCTCTTAGATGGCCTCACATATTGCTTTCCAAACTGAAATGCAGGAACAAACTCCTGGGTAAACAAGTTTCTATCCTTTGCTGGAAAATATCAACTCATAAAATCAATTCGTAACTCTCTGCACATATATTAGAGCTCACACATCTTTCTATCAAAGAGTGTTACTAAGTCTATTTACAGTGTCTTTAAAGATTTCTTATGGAACCACTCTATTGGTGCAAAGGGTAATGCTAAAGTAAAATGGTCATACATTTGTTACTCTAAGGAAGAAGGAGGACTTAATATTAGTGAAAATTACAAATCAAACACTCATCTTGAAAAGGTTTTGGTGGATCCTTCAAGATAAAACATCCTTATAGATCAAATGGATCAATTCATATTTTCTCAAAGGTAAGAGCATTTGGGCAGTGCATAAGAAAGCATCCAATTCCTCCTTTTTTTTTATATCAAACTTCTCCAACTGAAAGATTTTTCCAAGATAATTTTTCATGCTCCATCGACAATGGAAAGCAAATATCTTTGTGTTTTGATAACTGGTCGGGACAAGGAGCTCTTATAAACTTACCCAATGATCAAAGGATTTTTATTAATCTTCCACTTCATACAAAAATGGAGTCACTCATCAACGCAATTGGAATTTGCTTGTAAGTATTCGACATTTTCAACCTTAATACTCCCCTAGTCCTTTCACTCAAAATACTTTCTTTTGGCATAATTAACCTATTCACCAACTTTCCACTAGACTCATGAGGGAGCTCGTAAGGTTGAAGAAACCAACAGTGGATTGGTGTAAAATGTTACACCCCATTCCTAACTGATATATACACGTATGTCCATCAGATACATGTGTACATGCTTAATAGAAATGACATGTTAACTATCTCACCTTCATTGTATATAATATGGCATCATACACTAAACGATCGAACACACATTTTCAAAACCAAAAATATTACCACATTATATCAAAATCCATAATTTACATTGTTTCATATAATACAATACCATCCATGTTTTACGATATTTTCCTATGAGTATAAACAACTTAGTACACACCGCATATAATAAACATGAAAGAAACAACTATGTCCTCAATCACAACTGACTGACCTCTGATCCAATTCTGACTATAATAGTTGTACAAAATATGCTTTTACGGAGTCTTAGAAGCTAGGTTGTCTCACTCTCGAACCTGAAAAGAAATGGTGCAATTTTGACGAGTTTTGCGAACTCAGTAGAGTAACCACCTTTGATGATTCACTCATGTTATAAAATAAGATCAATTATAGCATGTAATCATACAGTTCAAATCCACTGGACAAGTATCAAATACTATCACAAATAAATCATTTCTCAGTTAAATAGTTCAATCGCACAACAACATTCATGTAGCTTTGCAAATCATTCAATGAATTCAAATCATATGCAAATGCTATATGTATGAGGCTTACATTCATTTTTATTTTATTATGACCGTGTGCTTTTTACAATATCTCGAAGCATCGGGCTCAGTCAATCAGTCAGTGACTCATTGATCACAGTGAACTATAGGCTTGAACCACATATGTGGGAGCTTAAAGCTCTTATTAGTAATAGTATCGTTAGCAACATCAATCACAACTTATTTGTATTACATGCATTGGAATGAAATGCATGCCACTATTCAGTAATTAAATTCAATTATTTCCATTTGTAAGTATTATTACAATTCAACAGTCACAGTATCAATCACAATAATAGTAGTCATTGGACTAGGTTCAGCATCCAACATTTCAGTTAAGAATTAGAAAATCATTTAGGCAGACGCATTCCCATTCAATCAGCAATTCTAATATCATTCTCATGCATCAAAATACCTCGAAAAAATATTGTCCAGAGTCCAGTACACATTCAGCACAATTCAGTACAGTTCTATAAGATAGCAATACAGTTCAATAATGTACAAAATAATAAGGTGAGACCATCTTAGGTTACTCACAGTATGCTCCAAATAGCTATTGCCTTGAAGTTTTGATAATGTCTGGATGCTGTCATTCAATGCGCTCCTTTATACAAACAATACATTAGCATATCACAATATTGCATAATTATGTATTCATTAATGCACATGCATGTATACTGAATATGTACAATGCATGTTCATGATAATTTCGGGTTTCTTATCATTAATCTTATCACAATAATCATTTGGATATCCACATGCAATTGATTAACTCAGATTTGTTTAAAGGTACACTTTTGGGTCCATTTTGCACAATTATTTTCATCCTAAAAGTGAAGGAATTTGGTAACACTTCCTTCTAACAAATTATTCCTCTATGTCATAAGTCTCTATTGATTCCAAGATAATTCAATTTGGTTCATTATTTTATGAGTTAAGATTAAAATACCACAGACTATGTACATTTGAAATTTTGGCTAATGTATGATCATGTATTCAAGTTGTACAACCCATATCTCTCAATTATAATATCTAAAAATTACAAACTTTATACCAATTTAAAGATAAGAGAATAAGGTACAACTTTGGTGAAGAAAACTTAGCCTAATTCAGTCTATATAAATAAAGTTTATTCAACAACAACATGATATGATTTCTGTCCCTAATAGTGCTACAACCTAGGCTAAGACTCAATTTCATGACAATTGTGACAGTCTTGGAGACAAAATTAAAATTCGACTTCTTCATGAAAGTTGTAGAAATATGTCTCTAGTTTAATATGAATTAATAATCAACTCATTTAGAAATCTATAGATCAAGTTATAATCATAATACCGAAGCATGTTTACGAAAATTCTCCAGTTCATATCGTTCCAGTAGACTTCTACATTTTCATCCTATCAATCATTTTCAAATCAATTCATATAGCTTTAAATTTTTGTGGAGAGAAAGAAAAATGTCTTAGGAATCTATTGGCATAAGTTTCAAGTCATTTGAAGGTCAGATGAAAAAGTTATGGCGAAAAGAATTAAAGTTGTTTAGTAAAATACTCTAGTTCATAAACTCATACATGCAAACCATCACCTTTTCTCTCTCTAAATTAATAAAATGCAGCTTCTTCTTCTTCTTCTCCTCCTCAACCTAGTTTTCTTCTTCCAGATTCTGCTTCCTACACCTCACAACTAATACATATACTATATAAACCATCTTTTCTACTTCCATCTCAATTAAACCTAACACAAATAAGTCAAAAATCCAAAATTTTATACATACATAACAAAAACTATACTGTTCACATATGCATATTCTATTTTTCTGCATCTGCATCTTTCTTCCATCTTTATTCCACGTTTTTTTCTTCTCACTTCTAAACCATTCATTCTACATTTCTATATCTAGTAAAATCTTTAAACAATTTAGATTCAAATTCACACTTCAAACATCAAAAATCTGAAACTTCATATACTTCCTCTCTCTCTCTACTGCATTTTTTTAGCTTTTGCAATTTTCCATTTTTTCCTTCCCTCATCAGTCCACATTTTCTATAATCTTACTCCTTAAAACACAACATCTCATTATCTATGTTCTCTTTAAATTTAACCTCACATAAATCCATCACTAACATTGCCCAAACATTTACGCATATATAAAATGAAAATAGAGCATGTTCATCAACTTTACTACACTTTTCTTACTTTATATGATGCATTTCTTTTCACTTTCCTCTAGACTTTCACTTCATTTAACTCCTTTCTATACTAAGACCTCACCAAATCCCCATTCCTTACTATCAACTCAGTTTAGTTCATTTAAGCATTTCCAAAAACATTCACGTATATTAACAAGAAAAATAGAGCATGAACACCATGAACATCCAACCATTATTTTCTACACTTATAACGACATTAATAATCTCCATACAACTCAAAATATCACAAGCTATTAATACACTTTATGTTATTTTCCCACATTCACAAATTCAATTCCTCATCTAAGTCATTTAGCATATTTATTCACTGAAACTATACTGCTTAAACTTCTCATGCATATATGTATTTTGACACCGCAAAACATCATCAAAGTTACTTACTTGATTTAGCAAAGTCTTTAGGCAGTGACAGTGTCTCAGTTGCATAGAATCACAACTACTGTTTCAGTGTTAAAACACAAGGAGAGTTTGGTAAGTAATGCTCTCGGCAATGAATAAAACTAAATGTGAGCTATACCGAAGGTAGGCTCCTGTCAATCTTCAGCATACACCACTATGCTTAAACCTATAATACTGACAAGCTGGAAACTAACCCGATGTTGTACCTCTATTATTCCCAGTCTAAGTGAAACTACCCATTTGTCTGAATCCTGACTGTCTAGATCCAGCTGGTAGTCTGGATGCTCGGGTCTGATGTTTACTGAACCTTTTGCTAGAACCACCCTGAGACTCTTTGAGCCTCTTCTGACCAGTTTCTGATCTCTGCTCAGACTAACTGTCCCTCAACAATTGTTCCATTCAGATCGAGGCTGCTCTAAGCTCAGTGAAACTACTCAAATTAGTAACAGTTAGCCCTGTCCGAATTTTCATGTTCAAGCCATCTTCAAATCTTCTGCATTTATCTGCCTCAGTAGGAATTAAGACAGAAGCATACCTCATCAGCTCATTAAATCTGATCTTATAATATGTTATAGACATTCCACCTTGTTTTAAATCCATGAACTCTTTCATCTTCCTATCCATGTATACCTGGGGCATATAATTTTCTCTGAAAGCCCTCAGAGAGTCTCCCCAAGTCAAAGTGCAAGTCCTAGTGGCATTGCTATGAACAGTCTTCCACCATTGATAATTCGGGCCTTGTAGTAAAGAAATGGCACAATCAAACCTCTCATCCGACTCACAGTCCATCTGATCAAATACTCGTTCTATCCACTCTAACCATCCCTCAGCTTCTGTAGGGTCTGTACTGCCATAAAAATCTATTGCTCCCTACTTTCGCAGTTTGTTGTACTTCCTTTCCTTTCTGTTAGGAATTCTTGGAGGCACTCGCTCATGTCATGGTACTGACGACTCCCTACTGGTTCCTTTTGATCTCAGGTCAGCTGAGTGTTCCATTTGATTACCTACGTCGGATAACCTATAACACACAATAACTTCAATTACCCTTCGACATTTCTACAACATTTGACACTTAATATCACCACATATCCCTATGGATGCCAAACCATGCTCTGATATTAAAAATATAACACCCCATTCCCAACTGACATATGCACGCGAGTCCATCGGATACACATGTATATGCTTGATAGAAATGACATGTTAACTATCTCACCTTCACTGTACATAGCATGACATCATACATTAAACTATTAATCACACATTTTCTAAACCCAAAATGCTATCACATTATATCAAAATCTATAATTTACATTGTTTCATATAATACAATACCATCCATGTTTTACAACATTTTCCTATGAGCATAAACAACTCAGTACACACTGAATACAATAAACATGAAAGAAACAACTATGTCCTCAATCCCAGCTAACCGATTTCTGAGCCAAATCTGACTATAACAGTTGCATAAAATATGCTTCTACGGAGTCTTAGAAACTAGGTCATCTCACTCTCAAACCTGAAAAGCAACGATGTAATTTTGATAAGTTTTGCAACTCAACAGAGTAACCATCTTCAATGGTTCACTCATGTCATAAAACAAGATCAATTATAGCATGTAATTAAATAGTTCAAATCCACTTTACAAGTATCAAATACTATCACAGATAAATCATTTCTCAATTAAACAGTTCAATCGCATAACATTCACACAACTTTGCAAATCATTTAATGAATTCAAATCATATGTAAATGATATATAAAACAAAATCAATTATAGCATGTAATTAAATAGTTCAAATCCACTTGACAAGTATCAAATACTATCACAGATAAATCATTTCTCAATTAAACAGTTCAATCGCATAACATTCACATAACTTTGCAAATCATTTAATGAATTCAAATCATATGTAAATGATATATGTATGAGACTCACATTCTTTTTTATCTTATTGTTATTGTATGCTTTTTATAGTATCTCGAAGCTTCGGACTAAGTCTGTCAATCTGTGACTCATTGATCACAGTGAGTCATAAGCTCAAACCATATATGCGGGAGCTTAAAGCTCTTATTAGTAACAATATCAGTAGCAACATCAGTAACATTTTATATTACATGCATTGGAATGAAATACATGCCATAATTCAGTAATCAAATTAAATCATTTCCATTTGCAAGTATTATTACAGTTCAACAGTCATAATATCAATCATAATAACAGTAGTCATCGAGCTAGGTCTGGCATTCAACATTTCAGTTGAGAATCAGAAAATCATTTAGGTAGATGCATTCACATTCAATCAGCACTTCCAATATCATTCTCATGCATCAAAATGCCTCGAACAAATATTATTCAAAATCTAGTACACAATCAGTATAATTCAGTTAAGTTAAATAAGATAGCAATACCGTTCAATAATGTACAAAAAAATAAGGTGAGACCATCTTAGGTTAATTACAATATGCTCCAAACAGCTATTGTCTTGAAGTCCCGACAATGTCTGGATGCTGTCGTTCCATGCTCTCCTCTATATAGATAATACAATCATATATCACAATATTGCACAATCATGTATTCATTAATGCACATTCATGTATACTAAATATGTACAATACATGCTGATGATAATTCTGGGGTTCTTATCATTAATCTTGTCACAATAATAGTTCGGATATCCACATTCAATTGATTAACTCAGATTTGTTTAAAGGTACACTTTTGGGTCCATTTTGCATAATTATTTTCATCATGAACATGAAGGAATTTGGTAACACTTGCTTCTAACAAACTCTTCTCCTATGTCTTAAGTCTCTATTGATACCAAGATCATTCAATTTTGTTCATTA
>JAOQMP010000003.1:24485596-24500792 GCA_027563575.1 Erythroxylum pedicellare | reverse complement strand
ATAGAAATAATTAAATTTGAGATTAGTTATTTTGTATTTTATTTTTAACTAAATATAAAAATAATTATTCATTAAAAATAGGTCAATAATAACTATTTAACTCAACCTGCTATTAAAAAATTGTTAATCAATCATTTAAGGCAACCATGTACGTCGCCTTCTTAGCTCTTCCTAACTGCGCGAAGGACCGAATCTGACGTGGCAAAATTGCGGTTGCGGGCCCGTTCTATTTTATATAAAACGGTGTTTTTTAGGGTCACGTCATTTTCCACGATATCGCGCGAATACGTTTTTTTGACTGCGCTGGGCATCGGTCAGCCCCGTTCGGGCAGCACATCCTCTCTCTCTCCTCAATTGTAGATGAAAAAAACACTCAAGCGCCTCTGTGTCTCTGTCAAAAAAACACACTTCACTAAAAGGTGAATCCAAAAAGGGCAAGTTTAGATCTTTTTAGTTATTTCGGACAAAACCGAAAGCTCTTGTGAAAATGTTTTTGAATTTTTTGATAACTCCTTCTTTCCTTTTTCGGTTTTTGATGTTAGCTTTACGAGATTAAGTTGATGAGAATGTGAGCAAAAGGTAAGTGAGATAGAAACTACGCTTAGGGATACCAGGGTGGTGGCTTACTTTTTTAGTTTTTGGTGTTTTGATGTTTATGGATGTGATTAAGAGATAATGGTGAGCGTTAATGTGTGAACTGAGTAGAAAAGGCTAGGTTTTTGTGGCTTTTCTTTGTGATGGTGAGCTGGGTTTTGGTGTGTCGTTGTTTGGATCTGAGGAGGTTGATGGGTTAAGTGTGGTTGTGTGGGTGTGGGTGTGTGTTTGTGGTGATAATGAAGAGCAAAGTTGGGGCCTTTTTTATGGTGTGTTTGATCTTGGTGCTGTATCCATTATGGCTAGTGTTGGGAAACATGGAAGGTTTGTGTTCTACTGCTATCTTTGGTTACAAAGTTAAGAGCTTGATCTTGGTTTGTACGTTCTTTTTTTATTTTATTTATCCTTCTGTTAATTGGCAAAAGTGGGGTTTTTGTTATTCTTTCAAGTGATTGTTTGGCGTTGCTGGAAGCTGAGTGTTTGTTACTCTATAAAATTGGTCTTGCGTTAGATTGGTATCTTGGATTTATTGAATTGTTCAACAGCTATGCGCTGCTATTCCTCTTACTCGTGAAGTTGTAGGGGAATTGTGTATTTGATGGAAAGGCTTTTTTATTGATGGAAGCAGGATAAATAATGATATTGTTTCCCATTTATGGTTCTGAAACAGGAATTTCAGTTGAAATGTCAACAAAGAGTAATTTACAATGTCTTCCTAGTCGCAGCTTTGTTTCTTCTGTTGATTATTTTATCTCAACCATTGTATCTTTACCTTTTGATGTTTCTAACTATATGTTGTGATGCAGCTAATATGCTTTGTACATATGGATTCTTTGGGCTCCGGATGCGTATGCTATGATTCATGTGCAAAATTAGTGGGCGATATTCTAAGTTTTATCCAATGCTTGATACCGCTGTTTCTTATTTGGCTATCTTCATCTTAAGAAACTGTCATACTATGTGACATCAAATAATGCTTCTATGAACTGTTTATTATTGGCTTATTTCTCTTTCAAGTCTTTTCTACTATATCGATGTGAACTTGCTGCTCACACATTTTGTTAATGGTCTGTTCATTGATACAGGTGATGCTTTACACATCCTGAGGACCAATTTGAATGATCCAAATAATGTCCTGCAGAGCTGGGATCCTACTCTTGTCAACCCATGCACATGGTTTCATGTCACATGCAACAATGATAATAGTGTTATAAGAGTGTAAGTTCTTTCTCATTTATGTTTCTTAAGTGCAAAAGTGTAGCATGATTATACTGATTAATCTTGAGCTTATGAAATCTTTGCATGAACAGCTTATATGAATTTCTTCTCTTGTCAGTGATCTTGGAAATGCTGCCTTGTCCGGTCAGCTTGTTCCCCAGCTTGGATTACTCAAGAATTTGCAGTACTTGTAAGTTATGCTACGTAAGTTGACATTTATATATTGGGGGTTGTTTATCAACTTGCTTCTGAAAAGGTTATTTTCCATTGACTGTTCACTTTCCTACTATTTTGTTTGCATATGATGTTTATGTTGATACCTGTCTTTGTTCACAATCTTGTGTGGTCTATCCTGTTTGATGTGAACTATACTATATTGTTAGTATCCTGTTTGATGTGAACTATACTATATTGTTAATCTTAATTGGCTGGTTGGACAAGATCTTCTGTGGGTTTAGTTCTACTTACACTCCCAGAACAGTATTTGTTACAACTTGAATGCTGCCTGAAATGTTTTAGTCTTCAAAGATCACAAACATCATGGCTTTTCCATTCTCAAAAACATTCTTTTTACAATTTGTTGACAGTGAATCTTTTTCTGGATCCGTTCTTGTCATATGACATTATTCCATTATGACCTGTTCTTTGACCAGCGATTAAACCAAATGGTGACAGGGAACTCTACAGTAATAACATAAGTGGGCCAATACCTAGTGATCTTGGGAACTTGACTAACCTTGTGAGCTTGGATCTTTACTTGAATAGTTTTACTGGTCCGATTCCAGAAACTTTGGGCAAGTTGTCAAGGTTAAGATTTCTGTAAGTATACTTGTTCTAGAAAAGCTTAACCTTCGTTTACTATGGCTGAGAAGTTATTATGATAGTTATATGGGAATATTGACTTTTCATGTAGTATTTCATTTTATTTCTTTATGCAACACACTATCATAACATGAAGAAGAAAATCCAACAACTGATGATTTTACTGGTATTTATTGAACAAGCCATAGTTGTATACTTTGTCAGTTGATGTAGCATATACTAGAAGCAGAGATAAAGAGTGATAAATCATTCGTTGGACTGGTTTCCCCAAACATAGGGGCAGTAACATTTTAAGCACACATGTTGTTAGTGCATGTACCTGACATCAACATTTGGAAGATAATTCTTTAGCTACTTCTTTCCACTAAATGGCTTGATATTTGATCTTAATCTGTTCCTACTCTGGTTCCTCTTTGTGATGTTAATTTGAAGTGCATTTATTGATTTTTATTTAGATCTTAACATTCTTTGTATTCTTGTCACATTGGTGCAAGGATAGCCGGCTTAACAACAACAGTTTGACAGGTCCCATCCCTATGTCATTGACTAATATTACAGCCCTTCAAGTATTGTGAGTGCCAACTTAATTCAATTGAATCTGTAAAAGCATCATGTTCAATAAGGAACACTGCAGAGTTAGATACTGTTCAGACGATAGAGAAATCTCAATGAATTCTCCTGTTGGATTTGAACTGCAGGGACCTCTCAAATAACCGACTCTCTGGCATTGTTCCAGATAATGGTTCCTTCTCCTTGTTCACTCCCATTAGGTTTGCCAACTACATAGAGTGATCTGCATTTGCCAACTGATCCAATCTTGTCTTATTAATTACGTCCTTTTCAAATTGCAGTTTTGCTAACAACTTGAACTTATGTGGACCAGTTACTGGGCATCCCTGCCCAGGGTCTCCTCCATTTTCTCCCCCTCCTCCTTTCATTCCACCGCCTCCAATTTCTTTGCCTGGTAACCATCATTTATTAATATTTGACTTGCATACCCATATGATTCTTATATTTTACTTGGTTAGATTGATATTTCTTGCATGGTTGCACTTGACAGTCATATATGCTTAAACTTGATATTTTGATGCTTGAACCCCTTTACCTCTGTGTAACTAGTTGTGATCCAATTAAACTTGCTATGTAAGGTGAACATAAATTTGGGAAGAGTAGATTTCTTTACTGCTTTCTTTTTACTTTGTCATACTTTGTTTCAAGTTGTTACACGTAATTATGGTTGTGCTTGTGTGTAATAGATTATAAGTTGAACTTGTTGGTCCTTATATTACCAACTGATTAGTTTTCAAAATGTTTTATGAAAATTATTTATTTTTATAGTTGACTGGGTTAGCAAACATTTGAAATAGCAAAGAAATAGCAATTATTTTTACAGGATCACAATGTATCATGTAATTATGGCTAAAAAAACATCTGTTACTTGAAATTTGCAATGAGATGTGATATATAGTTTGTCTGTAGGAATTAGCAAAATAATCAGTCTGAGAGAATGGTGATATCTAATTTGCTGATTGTTATATTGTTCAATTCATTGAAAAATTAGGAGGGAATAGTGCCACCGGAGCAATTGCAGGAGGAGTTGCCGCTGGTGCAGCATTACTGTTTGCTGCTCCTGCGATAGCATTTGCATGGTGGCGCCGGAGGAAACCTCAAGAATTCTTCTTTGATGTACCTGGTTGGTATTCTATTTTATTGAGGAATGAATTCAAACTATTGGCCCTGATTTCTTAACATATGCCTTTATTTCCATGCAGCTGAAGAAGATCCCGAAGTTCATCTGGGGCAACTCAAAAGGTTTTCACTTAGAGAATTACAGGTAGCGACAGATAGTTTCAGCAACAAAAATATTCTGGGTAGAGGAGGATTTGGAAAGGTTTATAAAGGGCGTCTAGCTGATGGCACATTGGTAGCAGTTAAACGACTGAAAGAAGAGCGCACACCTGGTGGAGAGTTGCAGTTTCAAACAGAAGTGGAGATGATAAGCATGGCTGTGCATCGAAATCTTCTTAGATTGCGAGGATTCTGCATGACACCAACTGAACGACTGCTTGTCTATCCCTACATGGCTAATGGAAGTGTAGCATCATGTTTACGAGGTATGCTTGTATCTGTTTACATATTTCCTATCGATTATTTTTCTGTTTTCTTTTTTAAACATATTGTTCTCTTGTGTTTTCTGTGGACTTGTTGCATCAGTCCTTTACGTGTTATCATGTATCAGACTCACATGATCTTATTGATGGATGCTTTTTAGAACGTCCTCCTTCACAACCTCCTCTGGATTGGCCAACAAGGAAGCAGATTGCGTTGGGTTCTGCTAGGGGTCTGTCGTACTTGCATGATCATTGTGACCCAAAAATCATTCATCGTGATGTTAAAGCTGCAAACATTTTGTTGGATGAGGAATTTGAGGCTGTTGTTGGGGATTTTGGTTTGGCTAAGTTGATGGACTACAAGGATACTCATGTCACAACTGCTGTCCGTGGTACAATAGGACATATAGCTCCTGAGTACCTCTCCACTGGTAAATCATCTGAGAAAACTGACGTTTTTGGTTATGGAATAATGCTTCTGGAGCTAATTACTGGACAGAGGGCGTTTGATCTGGCTCGGCTTGCAAATGATGATGATGTCATGTTACTTGATTGGGTAAGCATTTTACTAGAGCTTAGCCATATTTGCTTGATTTGACTCCTGATTGCTACCATGTATTATTGACTTTGTATCTTTTTTTTTGGTATGTCGGGAAAACATTTTATGCTTCTTTGGAAACATATTATTATAATGGCTTGGAGTTGCTTGTAAGGGTGCATTACTCTTCCTAACTGAACATGTTTATCTGAAGCGTAGCATTAATCTTCTTTTCAGTTTTACCCTAGATGGCTAATGTTGGGAATATGATTTGACATTGGTGTGGAATATATTAAAAGATATAAGATTAAGCCTGCTTATTTGGCCGATAAAGAATTGAAGGAGAGATATCCATTGTTTAACTGTTATGGTATCTCTTCTTGGTGAAACATTTCGTCCCATAGTTGTATAGCCACAAGAACTTTGGCAGCATACATTTTCCCAAAAAAAAAAAAAACCTTTGGCAGCACAAATGAAGAAAGTCTAGTCATTTCTTGTGTGTTGCAAATGAAGTCCCTGCTCTACTATATTGTACCTGCCACTTACATGTAAAAGTAAATTTAGGACTTGGCAAGAAACCTTGTATTTAATTTGCCTTTCATTTTCATAGGATAAAGAATAACTAAAGAAGGGTTTTGTGTCTAATGAGGATCTAAAATCCAGAGGTTCAGTTGCAGAAATGATTGAAATGTTCTGGAAAGCTGTGGCTTTTCTTTGTATGACAGCCTAAGTGTCTTCGAATCATACCTTTGTTAATGCTTCCTCATTTTCTCGAGTTTGTATTGGTTTGGATTCATGAAATGTCCATGTATATGATGCATCAAATGTCTGCCTCAGGTGAAAGGACTTCTGAAGGAGAAAAAGTTGGAAATGCTGGTAGATCCTGATCTCCAAAATAACTATGTAGAAGCTGAAGTAGAGCAGCTAATCCAGGTTGCACTTCTGTGCACACAAGGCTCCCCGATGGACCGGCCTAAGATGTCAGAAGGGGTAAGAATGCTTGAAGGTGACGGTTTGGCTGAGAGATGGGATGAGTGGCAAAAGGTGGAAGTTCTTCGCCAGGAGGTGGAGCTCTCCCCTCACCCTAATTCTGATTGGATTGTTGACTCAACAGAAAATCTGCATGCGGTGGAGTTATCTGGTCCCAGGTGATCTTGGTTCAGCAACAACAGAAGAGAGGATATACTTACTATATATATATTTTTTCTCTAGTTGTCACTGTCTGCCCTTTATTTTATGACTATCCGATTCGAATCTCATGTAAGTCCGTTGTGTATTGTATTCATTACATTTGTGCATACGAGTCAAAATTGTTGAGGTGCAAAATTGCTTCATCTGCAACCTGGGATGCATGCCATTCTTTTTGTGTAATGCAGCTTTATGCTCTTAGAATAGTACCACTCTTGTATGTGTGGACAAGGTGTTGGTGAGTCTCTGTATGACCACAATACATCGTCTTCGTCTGCCTGAGTGGAAATTTCTAATGAAAAGCCTCGGGAATTATTGTGATATCAACTCATTGTCGAATGTTTTCATGTTGAAGTAAAATATCTAACGTATGCATGTGCTTCCAATTATGGTTGCACTTTAGTGTTGATTCTTTATGCTCAACCATTCTTGGAGCTCCATTACAATAGTAAAGGTATGGACTGCCTTTTAGCTACTGCGTTATCAATTGCGGGTCCTAAGAAACTGATATGGTGATTGGTTGGTTTGCGGGTGAAAGTAGCCAATGAATAGGCTTAGCCCTTATAATTCAACTCTTTTTTTTTCCCTCCCTCTGCGAGAAGCTCTTCCGGTTGCTACGGTTAAAGCCACAAGTTAATATTTTTGTCTTCTGACGTGAATCAAACTAATGCTAGTGTGCTCTAAAACAAAGTTTCAATCACCAGAGAAATGAATCCTAATAACAAAATTCAAAAGGTGACTTCTCATCCAAATGCTGCTCATCTTCATACAAGATATAGGCCGAATCCATATCCGCAGATTTTGCCCACATCTAAACTTACGAGGGGGAATCCTAAGGCCCAGAACACCGAAGGAGACCTTCAAATACAAAATCGAATTCATTTATTGATGTGATTTCATTTAAATACTATAGAAAAGGATACCCTTCACATTCAATAGCTCATTCGTCCTCTTATTTATAATCGTCCCTTTATTATTTTCTGTAGCCCTAAACATAGCTATTTCAGTCAATAAAACGTAACAGCTTTATTTCAAAACATTTTCATATGACAAAAGGGATCGTACCGTTTCAAGAAGAATCTTAACATTTAATTTAAACTCTAACTTAACTGTCAAATCTTTCATTACAAAAATTTTATATGATATTTATTTTATGAGCTCCTTACCAGATGTGTATCTTACATGGTAAGTAGAGTTTAAGAAATTTCTCTCTCTCTCCTCTCTTATTCATGATGGAATGCCTGACTATATGTATCATTATTTATACTTCAAACTAGTTTCTCGCTGCATAGGAAATCCACATTTTGGAAATCTAATTTTAGTTGTATTGCAGAAGACGTCGGGATAATTTGTGGAACAATAAACACATCAACTACCTAACTTTTGCTAGGTAATTTCATGTTTGATGTCTCCTTGAACCATTTCTGCAGATAATCCTTAGATGAACATGTCGTAGATGACATTTGAGGGATCCATACGCTCATGTTTTCTATTGAGAAGCAACCCATTTTGCTCGCAAGATGCGTGGGGGGAAAGAAGGTTGAAGGAAAATAGGGATCGGTGATAAGAGAAGAAACCAAGTAAACAAAAAGGCAAAACGAAAAGAGATGATAATGCAACAAAACTGAAATTTACAGGTTAGAAGCTTTCAAAGTACAATTACAGTCTTGAGGAGACTCATTTTCATCAGAATTAGTGAGCATCACATCAACCAGGGCCTGTCTTTTTGTAAGATCACCAAATGTTAAACACGTCTCGATGATGGTAAACTTTTTTTGATTCATCTTAACTATTTGTTCCGTTTGCTTAGTAACTATTTTTCATGCTCGAAGATATGCTACAACATTGTATAAAAATAAATTTGAAGATCCTATATGAATATAAGCCTACTATTTGTGTAAATACTAAGCAACATGTATAGAAATGGTGGGTGGAATGTTCTACAATTACAAACAAACCGGTATAATATAATACAACATTCTATATTGGTTTTGTGTCAACTTATAAGTAGGCTGCAAGATTTCGTCTATCATTATTTTCTGGGTCTTTACATCGTGGCAATGCTCCAAAACTAAAACATTCTTTCCATATTACAATATTTATCTTCGAAATTGCATACAATATGAATCTACTTAATCTATAAAACATATGTAGATTCATGCAATTATGAGACCAAAATCTACAAAACTAACACGACAACCGTATGGATGGGTAGATAACGTGACAACTTGATTATAAAATGTTAAAACAATAAATTGTCTAAAATCTTCAGTTACACATTCAATGCACTTCTAGATGACACAATTTCCATTTTGATCATGTACATATCGCAAAATATGACCATCGAGCTCTTTCACCATTTTAATTTGTAGATCTAGCTCAAAAACTTCTATCGCCTGAAAAGTTAAAATCAACATATGCTAAAAGTAAAGTTTGTGAATTATGTAATTCTACAATTAGTCAACAAAGAGTTCACAACGATTCACTCGTATAATATAGAAGTATATATAATCAATAAGCTTAACAAATAAATGTAACATAAACGTATACACTTTTCTGTAACACATAAACATTCAAATATAGAACTCTTCTATAAGGAAAAGATTATGATGTACATAATGTATTCCATTGCCCAAAGAAATGTCATTCTCAGGTCGTTATATAATTATACCTTTTGGATCGCCCAACAGTTATACATTTGAAGGCCAAGAGTTAGCAAATGCACAGTTTTTTTGATCAATCAGTTCTGTCATTTGAGATAGCTATCCATGTTATAAAAAACTATAGAGAAAGATAGAACTTAGCCAATGTTATATTATTCCAGGTTTCTTTTTAGATGTCTATGTCAATGCAATTATTTCACCATGGAAAATTGACATAAACGATCACTTAAACGGTTATGTAGCTACCAGTATATAATCATGCAATCCTAATTTTACAGTATAAAAAGGCAATCAAGAGGCCAATCAAGGGATGTACAAATTAGAGAAGTAAAAGAAGGCATATTCTTTTCCCTTTTGAGAGTGATGAGCAGCTAATCTTCTTCTTTCTAGTTTAAAGGCATATCAAGGCTGGTTAACATGTTTGGGCATTGATCAATCTAAGTGATGTTATTTAAAACTCTTTTTTGAAATTGATTATGATATTCTTTATTTAAAGTTTGGGGTTTATGTATGAACGATTTAGATAAGCTTACTGGATTATTCATGTATGGATTCATTGCCAAAATCATGATTACAATATGTAATTGTTGTAAATCTGATTCATGTGTGGTAAACTAATTATTGTACATCATTAGAGATAACATAACATAAATTAAATAATATGGTCTTTTGTGTTTATTGCTTATATTAACCTCTTTTTTAAATTCGTAATGCAGTTATCACATTATATCTAGAGAGCTTATTTTGGGTTATTTGATAACTAGACGTAATTAAAGATCATGTCTTAATTAGTTATAATTTAGGGAAAAACTTGGATTAATAGAGCATGTTGTTAATCTATTGTTAATAGTTTCCAAGAGAGGTATGAGAATAATACTGCAATTGATTATGCACGTTTATGTGAAGATTGAGATTGAACCGAGAATTGGATTCAAAACCTATTTACTAAACTTTGAAATTTTTTATTGTTTGATTTAATTTGTCATCCATAGTTCAATTTTTATTAATTGCATCAATTTAATTAATCCAAACTTGTTGGACCCTGTTTCCGGAGTCTAACTATCCGGAAGTCATGAAGCGTGAAGTTTTGGGCATAGAGGAAAACTTAGCACTTGGGAGCTAAAACCTTTCGGAAGCAAGGTAGGTTCGTCACGGTGAACTGATGGGAATAACTCCACTAACCCCCTTCGGGGGAAGTTTGCCGTGGCGAACATATGGGAGAAATCCCACATGTTCCCTTTGGGTTAATTACACCGCGACGAACGATTGTAACTTTGCTACAGCAAACTTTGGAAATTATCTTCGCCGTGGTGAAATCGCCGCTTGAAGGTAAAACACCTTCAACTCGAATACGCCACGACGAACTCTTGACTTCACTGCGACAAAACCCACTGAAACAGAAGCCAAAGCCTTCACAACCTACCTTAGTTAATGCAAACTTTAATTCTTTCAACCATCCTCATTTATTCAATCCCAAAGACAAAAATACATATAAACATAAATAATTTTTCTAAACTTTAATCTCATTTCTAAATTAAAATACCCTGCAAGAACAAAAATCATGAGAAAAATGAAATATTTTTCATTAATATCAAAAGATAAGAGTCTTACAAAGCTTTAATGGGCATTTCGAGCCACAATACATCATAATCCAAAAATACCAAGTTTACATCAACTAGAAATGCTGAAAATGCAACTAAAGCCTTGTTTTACAAAACTAGCGTAAAATACAAAAACATTGCAAAAGTGGAGTGATGCCTTGACTCTTGGTTACTCGATCTCGTGCTCTTCACCTAAAGATGGGACGGATAAAGGGGAAGGATGAGCTTAAAACTCATGAGTAACAGTTTATAACGGAAAAATAAGCAAAACTTTTAAAATTTTCATTTGTCGATACAAAGTCTAATTGAATTTATAAAATGCATTGTTCTCAAATTCTTAACCAACATTCACAAATTACAAATCATGTATGCATCAAACTTGTTAACATATCATAAGCACATCAGAATTGTTTGGGTAGATTTATGAATATGATGAACTACATATTTTTACATAATGGTCCTGTGTAGTCATAAACTTGACGCACTATCGCAATCCTACATAGTGATTTTGTGTAGACGTAAACATGAGAGAGTCTATGAAAGAGCTCTGTGCCACTAGCGGGCAGGCGGAAGAAGCCTTTAACTTAGCCAATATGCACGTGACATTCTTGAATAGATTACACCAAACCCACATAACATGTAATTTATGGATTGAAAACAATTTGCCTAATGACACATTTTGGAAACTTGTTTTTCATGAACATGAGATATTTCGAAAATTATTTTCGAAAACTTGATTTTATAAACATGTATTGTAACATCCCGATACCCATGTTAAGGCCAGAGTAGTAATTTATGAGAAATTATTGTGAAATTAGAAAAATACACGTCATGCATAAGTTAATTGTGACATACACATTTATTTTACACATTCATATAACTGTACATGCATTCATTGGCATTTCCGGGTAAATTTGTTTTTTAAGTAGAAATTGTGGATTAAATTGGAGTGTATTAATTGTGATTTGGCAATTTTGGTGTGTTTTGGATATTTTGAAATTTTTGGTGAATTATTTAAGCTGAATTCACCAAAAATTTATTTGGTGATAATAGTTATTATTTTAGAATTTTTGGTGAATTATCGATTAATTATCTTGAAAATTAAATTTGGTGTCTATTAGAATTTATTCTGCATTTTTGGAGACATTTCGGATATTTTGGAGATTTATCAAAAAATTAAGGTATTTTAGACTAGAAAAATATTGAAATAAGGGATAAATAGAAGTGTGACAATTGTATTAGAAATTAATTGACAAATGGACAAATTATAGAGTGACAAATGGATTTATTAATGTGTGACATGTGGACAAAGAGTTTAGTGACAATTGGTAGCCTTCTCTAGAGGACACTTGTAACACATGCAATGGAGACATGTGTCAAGCTTTAAGAGAGACACCTAGTCATTAGGAAAAGAAGGTTTCTACAACCCTTCTTTGATTCAATCAAAAACTTAGAGACCTCCCTTCTTGTTTGTTTGCTTCACCCAAACTCTCCACCATCAAACTTCTCTTCTTACTCATTTATGTATTTTGGTTTTTGGTTAAATTACCAACTTTTCACCGTACAAAATAAGAGCTGAATCACTCCAACCTATTTTGGGTTTTCAGTTGTCTCTCTCTCTCTCTATCCTAGACTCTCTCCACCAAAAACTTGATAAATTCTGGAATTTTGCTGAAGTATAAATCAAGTAAGTAATGCTTTAAGTTTTATGATGGTGTAAATGATTTCTGTTGAGGTTTTAACATTTGTAACTGAATGCATGCATGAATGGTGTATATTTTCATACTTATGGATTTCTGCATACATAAATGGTGTTGATGCGTGTGTGGGTGGTGAAAGAAGAAGCAAATTCGGTGATATGATTAATAAGATGAAGGATTATAATCATTGTAATATGATATATGCAGTATTTTACTAAACATATATCTATATTTAGGGCATAAGTTGATCTTTGAATATCCAAATTGGATGAAGTTTAATTTATAGTAAACTAGAGATATAGAACTACATTTTTCATGAAAGAAACAAATTCAAAATATGTCCATAAGAGTTCGAAAATTTGTCTTGAAGTTGAGATTGGTGTTCTGACGAGGTATGAAAACAGTCTGCAGATTTTTTATTATAACTTGAATGATACTAAACCAAAATGCATGAAATTGATGTCATTGAACACTTTAGACATTGTGGAACATTTGTTTAGTAGAAGGTATTGCCTAAATACCTCATTTTCTAGGTCAAAATGGTCATACAAATCTGACCCGAAATCTACTTAAGATAAAAATCTAGAAATTTGATTGGTTTCATGAATGATATTTGAAGTTGAAGAGGTTTAATAAATTGAAACATGCTTAAATATTTTGATGATATCTTGGTCTGTATATTTTCAAATGATTTGATTCTTAATTCATATTAAATTAGAGACTTATGGCTACAACTTTCTTAAAGAAGTCGACTTTTAATTCTATCTCTAAGCATTTCAAAATCTGGCTTGAAATTGAGTCTTGACTGAGGCTGTAGCACTACCAGGGACATAAATCATACCCTATGATTATTGAATAAATTGTATTGATATAGGCTAAATTAGACTGAGGTGTCTTCATATAAGTTGTAGCTTGTTCTCTTAGCTTTAAATTGGTATAAATTTTATAATTTTTGGATATCTGAGCTGAAAGATGTGAGTTGTACAATTAGAGGGTATGATCATGTACTAGCCAAAAGTTCAAATGTGCACAGTCTGTGGTATTTTATGCATAGCTCATAGAATACTGAATCAAATTGGATGATCTTAGAGTCATTAGAAACTTAAGACATGGTTGAATAATTTTTCAGAAGAAAGTGTTACCTAATTTTTCCATTTATTTTATCAAATTTAGTATGCAAAATTGACCCATATGTGTATTAGAAGAAAAATCTGAAGTGGTCAATGAAATTATGAAATTGTTTTGACATTGTTTTGTTTTAGTTCAATTATAAATATACATGGTATTAATGACGGCTTTGATATCTGAATGAATTGTTGATAAGGATCATAATAAAGTACCCTGGAATTGTTAGTGAACATGCATTGTGCATATTTTATATATAAGTATATATGCATAAAGGAATACTTACATTAGTGCAAAAATGTAATATATTGTAAATGTGTTGTGTATGTTTTAGAGGAGCACATCGGAGCCAGTCAAGCATTGCCGGACTATCTAGACAATAGCTTCTTGGAGCGTACAGTGAGTCAACCTAGATGATTTCCTAGGATTGCTTTGATTTGAATTTAATTTGATTTGTTAAACTTACAATATTATTGAACTGTTTGTGAGTTGTTTATGGATTCCGGACCTAAGGTCTGAGGAGTTTAATAGTTGGGCATATATTGGAAGTGTTTTGATTTGATATGAATTTAACATTTGATCCTTAACAAAAGTTGAATGTTGGACTTAAATCCGATGACTGTGAAAGACTTTGTCTAAGCATTTGCATAAGATTGTGATATATGACATATTCAGTATTTGATGCATTTCATAAAATGCATGCTCAGATAAAGGCGTTGTGACTTGAGTAGCCAATTTGAAGCGCTTCCACGTAGAGCTATACTCCGTGATATATGTTCTGCACATAAAGCTATGCTCCATGATCCTGTTCTGAGTGGGCCCTATAGGCCACTATTTGTATAAGTATGTGATAGGCACTCAGTCACAACAATAAGAACAAATGTGAGTCTTATGCATATAGCGTTCATATAAGATTGAAATTCATGAATGATTTGCAAAGTTATAATGAGTGACCATACGTTATGCTATAATGTGTGAGTATCTGAAAAATAATTTTATGTTATGAATGAATACCTGTGATATATGTGATGTGCATATGTAATCCGGTGAATTCATCAATGATGGTTCACTCATTAAGTTTGCAAAACTCATCAAAAATTACAATGTAGCTTTTCAGGTACGAGATAGGAGACCTAGTTCCTTAGTCAGGACTTAAGGAATCTTTTGGATAAAGAAATGGCTCAGAGGTCTGTCAGTTGATACCAGAAGTGATATAGTTTTTGTTATTTTTGTAGTTTTGCTAGAACCTGTATAAGATTTAGTAAATATTTGTTTGATGGAAACAGTTTAAGCTTTATGAATGAAGTGAATGGTTTAAAAATTTAGTGACTTTCGAGTATGTTAGATGATGCCATGTGTAAATTGGATTTGTTATTGCTCCAACATACCACTTTCATAAGGTATGTACTTGAATGCCCTTCGGGTATTCGGGTATTTACCTTGTGGTAGTGGGATGTTGCATCTTGAGATTTTGAAGATTTTAGAGTTTTAACAAGTATCTTGTTAATCCTTATGAGTGGTAGAAATATAAATCAAATTTGGTGATTTTTTTGTCATTACATGTTGGACCCCGATCTTTGAGTGGAATTTAGAAATATTAAATGAACTTGAATGAGTGTGTTAGTATATGTATTGT
>JAOQMP010000003.1:24455026-24465140 GCA_027563575.1 Erythroxylum pedicellare | reverse complement strand
AGTGTCTGCATGTTGGAATTATTAATTGAAACATGTATTAAGGAACATTCACTCAAATAAAGAGTTTATAGTGATATCATCACTTCTAGATGTTTTACAGAGATTGGTGATTAAAATGGTGGTAGTAGTTTGATGGACTAGCTACCCATCAAGTCTTAACACCAAGATGAGATCCTATGTGTTAATCGCCATATAGAGTGAAATGGGAGATCTAGAAGGAAAAATCAACATAAGGGCAAAATGGTAATTTTACCCTTGATTGTGCAGATGGCTACAATAAGGTTCATAATAGAGTTTGCATTTGGACATCTTATTTGAAACATGTGTTCTCATAATAATTAGTAATTCAAGAGTTCAGCTAATTGTCTTTAGTGAAATGACATTTGGTTAATAAGCTGGAATTAATTATATAAGATTAAATTAATTCTGGGCTTATTGAAGCTTGACTTATATAGGTCCAATTAGATTCTCCACTTGGCTTCAAGGAAAGGTTATCAAACAAAGTAAGGAATATAAATAGAGGTTACCAGAAAGAAAATTAAAAGGAAATGACTGAATTAGATTCGGAATAATAATACCGGAACAATTTAATTAAGAGTTAGTTAAATTGGGTTTTAAGCCTATGATTAAATGATGGGCTTACTCTAATTAAGTGTTAATTAGAAGCACAAAGTAACCATTTAATATTGGGTTGGATTTTGGTTTGATTTAATTAATTAGATTAATTAAATTAAAACAATTTTTATAAAGACAAAAAAGGAGAGTAAAAATCGATCTACAATAATGTAGTTTTCCGTTTTGAATAGATAAAGTGGTTTTTTTTAATCACGCCTCATCATCATTATATGGTTTAACGGTGTCCTCATTAAATGTTTTAATGGTCTTATCATTAAAGGGTTTAACGGTTAGAAAAACATGTCAACCTTTGAGCATTCTTTGGATTAAAGAAGGAGTAAGTTCATTTGTTGCTCTCTTTCCCTTCTTTCATCTTGCAACCGAAAATGAGAGTATCATTTTAGTTTTCTGTCTTTTCATCTAGCCATATTAAACAAATGTGAATGTCTCATTTATGGCCAGCTCTTTCATTTTTGATTAAGAGAATAAAGTGGTACAAATGTTGCGTCTCCTTCTCCTTTGTCGAAATTGGAAATGAGAAGAATATCATTTTAGTTCTTTCAATAACTAAGGAAAACCTATTCAATATTTCTTCTTCTGTCGCACCAAAGGATCTTGTTAACCAAGTTACAAGGAGAACAAGTGGTAAATAGGATTGGTTAAGGATACAATAGCGAGAAATCAAAGCTATAACAAAGGAGTCGGTAAAAATTTTGATCTTGTTCTTATGCTATTTATTTTTCTATTACCGTATCATGTCTGGATTAAACATGTTGATTTGGTTATTATGCTTCTGCTGCATTTTGATTTTGGAAAAAGTTTTTGAAATCTACCATTTAGTCAAATCTAGTATGCTTTTGTTTTCGATCCAACATTAATGTCAAGTTTATTAACCCCTATCACTTGCATACACACATTGATAATTATTTATTCAATCAAAATTGTAACTATCCCTAAGTAGGTTTTTATGAAAATTCAAGCTATTTACAAAGTCGATAGGCTTATTTGACAAAGCACTTTGTTTTTTAATTTTGATTGACATGCATCTAGCCTTTTTACCCAAAGATAAACATTTATGATGAATGTCAATCCAGTTACTTAACTAGATCACGTTTTTATTAAGCAGCTTGGTTGGAATGTCATTATAGCCTTTTGACGTGAAGGAAAACATTTGTGATGAATGTCCCCCGGTTACTTAACTATATCACATTCTCAATTGACTACTG
The DNA here is from genome assembly GCA_027563575.1 of Erythroxylum pedicellare. Classification (NCBI taxonomy): domain Eukaryota; kingdom Viridiplantae; phylum Streptophyta; class Magnoliopsida; order Malpighiales; family Erythroxylaceae; genus Erythroxylum; species Erythroxylum pedicellare. The sequence continues at coordinate 24,463,299 of JAOQMP010000003.1, read as the reverse complement.
GCTCTATTCATAATTTAAAGGCTAGTGGAATAGTTATTTAATTAAAATTAAAAAATTTTATTATTATCTACCTTATTACTTTTAACTAGCTTCTGAAAAGATACTAACGATGATACTTATTCGATTGGCCTAAAGATATAAATGAATGTAACAAATTCTTAGGGTGAATAAACTAACATCATATGCTAATTAACACGTATGTTTAACCAAAGTAACCTAGGTCACTAATTTCACGAGCTAATAAACCTTCACAAACTAAAAGAATATGTTCAAAGTTAAATTGATTTTGTGAAGTCCTAGCATTCACCCGAATCACATCATGCAAACCTAAACAAACTAACATACAATATGTGAAATTCACATTCAAAATAAAAGCATACATGCACACAACCCTCCCCACACTTAGACAACACATTGTACTTAATGTGAGAAGAGAAAAACAACACATAAAGTGAGAATAAAAATGAAATAATACGGAAACATAATGATAAGTTAAAGATATAATTGAAAAGATAAGGGTTGAGTGTATAGAACCCATTATGGTGATTAAGGTGGTGATGGTGACAGTGTTAAGACCAAATTTGCTTAACATCGAGAATGTTTTCCTATCATATAAATGATTTAAGAGAGTAAGAGAATTATTGATCCAACCCATTCCAACTCATTATAGCATTGAAAACAAATCTAACTGCACAATAATTTAAATTAACTACTAAACGTGCTAGTTTAGGGTCATTAGTTTGACCTTGCATCCTTAGAACTTGTTCAATTGTTTAAAAGGAAGGAAATTACTTCCTTTTCCTTAGAAACCACTCCTCTGAGATATGGTTCACAATGATGCGCATTAACCTTAAAGATCTCCATATTTGAGTTTTCCAATTCATGGGCTCCATCAGAAAACACTTAGGTTACCGTAAAAGATCCAATCTAGCATAATTTAAGTTTTCCTAGAAATAGCCTTAGCTTTGAACAATCTAGCATAATTTAAGTTTTCCTAGAAATAGCCTTAGATTTGAATTGTATAGCAAGACCGTATCCCCAGCCTTGAAATATTTGGCCTCAAATGAGAATCATGCAACTTCTTCACCTTTTCTTTATAAAGTTTGGTGTTTTCATAGGCATTGTGGTGAAACTTATTGAGTTCATTGACATGCAAAAGACATTTTTCACCTGATTGCTTCCAGTCAAAGTTTAGGAGCTTCGTTGCCCAGAATGCGCAATGGTCTAATTCTACTAACAAATGACATGCCTTACTATAGACAAGTTTATAGGGGGTAGTGCCAATTGAGTTTTGAAAGCTATTCGATAAGCCCATAAAGCATCATCCAGTTTCAATGCCTAATCCTTTCTCGAATTATTTACCGTCTTTCTAAAATACACTTGAGCTCTTGGTTTATAACCTCTACTTGTCCACTAGTCTACGGGTGGTAAGGGGTGGCAATGTGATGGTGGACCTTGTATCTTTTAAGGAGAGCATCAAAAGATCTATTGCAAAAGTGTGCTCCTCCATCATTTATTATAGTTCTTGGCATCTTAAATCAGTTAAATAATCTTTTTATAAACTTTTATACAACTTTCCCATCATTAGTTGCAGAAGCCATGACTTCAGCCCAACGAGATATGTAATCCACCCATACTATAATGTCCAAGTTCCTTATGGAAGATGGGAAAGGCCCATAAAATCTATGTCCCATACATTGAAGACTTCAACCTCCAAATTGTTAGATAAAGGAATCTCATCTTTTTTTGAGATGTTGCTTACTTTTTGACAGCAACTGCACTGTGCCACGAAAGCTTGAGTGTTCTTGAACAAATGTGACTTGTAAAATGCACATTCGATTATCGAGATGCTGTTTTGTTTACTTCATAGTGGCCAACGTATTGAGTTTCATGACACTGTGTTAACATATCCAACATTTCTTCATCTGGAACACATCATCATACTATACCATCAACACATATTTGATACAAGATTAGTTCATTCCATAGATATCTGGTGCATTCATGCAAGAACCATTTCCTCTATTGATATGATAAATCAGAGCGGAGTTTTCCACTGGCAACATAATTTCGATATCAGCAAACCATGGCGTTGCCAGGCTATTAAGTACATTAAGGTTTCATCAGGGAATTTCTTATTAATATCATCACCTTTTTTGCGATTCCCTCCTTCTAGATGTTTAATCGATCTGTGACCAATTTTTTTTCTCCTTTTTTTTCTTGTATTTTGATATCAAATTCCTGTAAGATGAGTACCTATCGAATAAGCCTCAATTTTGCATCTTTTTTGTTAAAAAGATATTTTAAAGCAACATGATTAGTGAATATGATCACTTTGACCCTAGAAGGTATGACTGAAACTTATCACAGGCATACAACACGATGAGTAATTCCTTTTTTGTGGTGGTGTGGTTAAGTTAGGGTTTGGTGAGGTCCTGTTTGAGTAGTATATCACATGTAACTTTTTGTCTTTTCATTGACCCAACACGTAACCAATAGCTTGGTCACTTGCATCACGCATGACCTCAAATAGGAGTGTACAATCAGGTGGTGTCAAGATTGGGGCTGATGTTAATGCCTCCTTTAATTGATTAAATGCGGATAAATAATCATCATAAAAAAGGAAGGGAAAATCCTTGACTAACAAGTTTGTCAAGGGTCTTGCAATTTATGAAAAATCTTGAATGAAGCAACAGCAAAAACCAGTATGACCTAGGAATCCTCACATTCCTTTAATGCTGATTGGAGGTGGGAGTTTTTCTATAACCTCCATTTTTGCTCTTTCCACTTCGAATCTATGGTGAGAAATTTTATACCCTAGCACTATTCCCTCCTGCACCATAAAGTGACATTTTCCCCAATTTAACACTAAGTATGATTCTTCACATCTTTGGAGTATCCTGTCTAAATTGGTTAGGTATATTTCAAAATAATCTCCAAAAACTAAAAAAAATCATCTATGAAAACTTCCATTATGTCCTCAATCATATCCGCGAAGATACACATCACACACCTTTGAAATGTCTCTGGGGCATTGCATAATTCAAAAGACATCCATCTATATATAAAGTTACCGTAAAGATATATGAACGTGGTCTTTTCTTGGTCATCGAGGTAGATGAATATTTGATTATACCCCGAATAACTATCCAAGAAGTAATAGAGTGAATGACTATCCACTCTTTCCATCATTTGATCTATGAATGGTAGACGGAAATAATCCTTTTTGTTCACCTTGTTGATTTTACAATAATCTGTACACACTTTTCATCATGTGATTGTTTTTGTTGAAATTAATTCCCTGTTTTCACTCTCCATTTCGGTATTCCACCCTTCTTTGGTACACATTGTACTGGATTGACCCATTCACTATCAGATATAAGATATATTATCACTACATCTGAAAGTTTAACTAATTCTTTCTTGACCACTTCTCTTATGTGAGGGTTTAACCTACGTTGACGTTCCCTCATTGCTCTATATTCTTCTTTGAGGTTTATTCAATTCATACAAACATTAGGGCTTATACCTCAAATGTTGGATATCTATCATCCTATGGCCTTGATTCACTTCCTAACAACTGCTACCACCTTACTCTCTTGGTTCATATCTAATTGATTGGAAATGATGATGGGTAACATTTAACCTTCACCTAGAAAGGTATATCTGAGATGTGTAGGCAGAGGTTTAAGCTATAAGGAGGGTGGTTTCTCTATGGATAATGGTATGGGAGCTTCATTTCAGATTAATATGTCTTAGTGAGTTTGAACACCTGACTCCTTAATCTCATCCTCTCCTTCAGACTCAGCCTTGTTTATATTCTCAACATCATTTTCTATCTCCAATTTAGTTGACTTTACTTCTGCAATGCAATTCTCTACTTGTTCTTGCATACTTGCATTCATAATTTCAATTTCATACACACAATGCTTTCCTTTGGATTCTTTGTGGCCTTGTTCATATTAAATTTCACTTGATCTTCACCAATCTGAAGTGTCAATTTTCCTTCATGGACATCAATTAATTCTTTTCTTGTGTTCATGAAAGGTTGCCCAAGAATTAGCAGACAATTCTTATCCTCTTCAAAGTCAAGAACCATAAAGTTTACAGGGATAATGAATTTATCCACTTGCATCAAAACATCTTCCACCATTCTAAATGGTCTTTAAATAGATTGATCAGCCAACTGAATTAACATTAATGTTGGCTTGACCACACCGAGCCCTAATTTTCTGAATATTGACAAAGACATCAGGTTGATACTTGCTCCTAAATCATAGAGGCACTTTATGAATTCAAGGTCACTAACCATATAAGATATTGTGAAAATCCTTAGGTCTTTCATCTTGAATGGCATCTGACTGATGACTATGGAACTACAAGTACCAGTTAAAGCTATCATTTGGTTCCTTTCCCACGTACGCTTCATTGATAATATGTCTTTCAAAAACTTAGCATAATTAGGCATTTGTCCCAAAGCCTCGACAAATGAAAGATTTATTCGCAACATCTTTAGTTTTCTACAAACTTCACAAATTGTTCATCTAATTTATTCTTTTACAACCGCTAAGGTTATGCAGCTTTGGGTAGGTATGGTGGAGGGGCAACATAAGGTGGCTACTCACTCATATTCACTTATGTCTCCTTTTCTTGGTCTTTCTCAATAAGAGGAGGGGTTGCAACTTTCGTATTTATGGGTGGTTCTAGTTCTTTCCCACTTTTAAGTGCGATAGCTTTAAGTTTCTCCCTCAGTTTTGCTTCAGAAGTGCTTGGGAGATGCCTCACATTTCTTGCAGACAGAGTGTTGGCCAACTGTCTCATTTGAACCTCTAAATGATGTATGAAAGAGGCATGATTCTTTGTTAATTGTTCGAATCTACCTTCCAGATTCTTTTGAGCATCATTTAGGCTTCTAAGCTTATCTAAGATTTTATCCAATTTAGCATCCATGGAATTTGGTTTTTCCTATGGGAATCTTGGAGGCTCTTGAGGTCAAAATTGATCTTCTATATTGTTTAGCCAAGAAAAGTTTAGGTGATTCTTCCATTTAGGATTGTTAGTGTTTTAATAGGGATTGTTCCCTCCACCATGTCCAAACTGTGCTCCCATATACTTAAATTGCTCTACTTTATTGTCCTGTATTAGGAAATAATCTATAGTGTAATGGTTGTCATATTCGCACATCTCACATCTTTATTGAATGACCTTAAAAATGATTGAATATGATGCTTTCATATTGTTTAGCTATCGGGTTAGGTTGTCAATCTTTACTTCCATCTATGCTATTTGGTTGACAACTTTAGCTTCCTTCTACTCTCGGATGGTTTTGTATTGGCTACTTTACTTATTCGTCCACAAACAGCTATTACTGACCATTTCTTCTAGCAACTCCTTCGCTTCATCAATAATCTTTTGCATAAGCGATCTGCTCGATGCTACATTTATGGTATCTCAGGTGAGTTGACTTACTCCATTGTAGAAAGTTTGTAAAATGAATTCTTCTGGTAGTTTGTGGTGTGATCATCTCCTTTGCAAATCCTTACATCTCTCCCACGACTCGTAAAGTGATTCCCTATCACTTCGTTGGAATTTCATGACTTCTTTTATCATCTTCGTCATCTTAGTGAGGTGAAAATACTTGTCTAGGAATACATGTACCAATTGCTTCCACGTTGTGACATTTAAGGGGCTCAATGAGTGATACCAAGCTTTGGCTCTATCCCTTAGCGTGAGCGGGAAAAGTCTCATTTTAACAGCATCTTCTAACATCCCATAATATCGGAACGTATCACATATTTCCAGGAAAATTACAATATGTGCATTGGGATCCTCATTAGTCAGTCCTTAAAATTGCACATTCGTTTGTAACATGTTCAATAGGGTCAGTTTAATCTCAAAAGAAACGGCTTGAATTGGTGGTAGGGTTACTCCTTGATTGATAACATTGAAACCTGGTCTCATGAAGTCTATGAGGGTTTGTGGCTGATTACCTTAACGTCCTGATTGATTAAGCTATTGTTGAAGTTCCTCGCCATTGGTTCCTTTATTTCTTCTTTTAAGCATTTGGCTCGTCGAATGGCTCGTTCTAAGTGAGTGATGTCGAATGCTAAGGTTTTCATGATCTAACTTGTACTTCGAGTAACTCTTGTATTCATGCTTTTGGACAGACACAAGATGGTGAAAATGCCTTAAATTACAAGAACTAAACTAATCCTATTACTCCCTGGTAACAACGTCAAAAACTTAATGATGGACAAGTTTTACAATTTATAAGCCTTTAAAATACTACAAGCGTATAGATCGTGGGTACAATGTGTGAGGTGTCGATCCCTCAAAGAGCGGTATACTAATTCAATTTTAAGTTATCTAAGTCCTTAAGAATTATGAAAATGAAATAAAAAGTAGATAGAAAAGTAAACACCTGAAGATAATGGGCAAAAAATTAATTTATAAATTAACACAGAAAGAAATTAAATTGAGCTATACTAAATTCACAATAAGAAATCACACAAGAAGAAGTTCCAAAATGAGAAATGGGGATTTTTCCTATTATTAATGCTAACCTAGTCATTTATGTGTTAATGAGGTGTCAATTTTAGACTATCGAAGGGAGGATTACTCACTCTTAAGTTATAATCACAAACCCTAATTAATAGTCCCTAATTAGGTTGAATACCAAACATGTAATCCCTTAATTACGAACAACTCTAACCTTAATCAATTTTTAAGACTTCTAAAAAACAACCGTGTCTCACACGAGATCTCTCTCCGTATAAAAACTGATTTGATCAATTGTGTGGTCTATTGGATCGCTTAACATTCATTAACCTAACCTAATCATTTTGCATTCAGTTCACTCTCTCGATTTATTACCGAAGCATGAAGTTACAATAATTAATCACAACACCTAATTAATTAAACACAAAAATAACTAGATTAATATTAAATCAAGTTAAAATTGCTAAAGAAAATTAAAACATTATGATTAAACCCAAATCCATCAATATATTCATATCCATCTCAACATTCAATGAAAAAGAACACAAAGATGAATGAAATAATTTTGGAAAGGGATTGGGATGCCTCAGGAAAGCAGCAGTAGTAGAACCCGACTCCTCTCTCCTCTTTTTCCTCTTCTCACTCTTCTTAGAGTTTTCCCAAAAGTGGCAAATTGGAGAGCTCCCTTAGGGTTTCTTCTTCATCCTTTTTATACTCTTTTCTATTTTGGGTAACCCTAAGGTTTTTCTAGGTTTGCAAAGTTCAAAAAGTTCCTAAAAAACTTAAATTTGGAAGGTTATCCGTGTCTTTCCTCGCTCAAATCACGATCGTGGCACTTGATTTTCCTTTCTTTAACGATCATGGCTGACCAGGCCACGATCATGACGCCTTCTAACTGGTTCTGTTACAATCGTGGCCCTAGGTTTGGCTCTGAGGCTTCTCCAAATTTCCTCCATTCTTCTATATTTTCCTTGAAACACTAGCAGACACATCAAGGCATCTCAAATACGTAAAATTAATGTAACACTCCTCGCAAGACACATACCTGACATCTTGAGTGATGTCCGAGTGTGAATCCTGCGAGGGTGGCATGTTAGAACAATCAAACACTTGAAACTCAGTACAAATCTTTCACATTTATTATATACTATGCAGAAATTGGTAATCAAATTCGAGCCCATTCTTTTGTTTATTATTACACTCAAGATCATTCTCATTTATAAACCCTTTTCCACTTTAGAAAGTTATTACAAAATAAAAAATTCAAATATACATGCTACAATAATTATGAAAGACTCAATTTAACACAAAAATAAGAAAATACAAATGTAGAAGCAAACTGATCTTAACCTCTACCTCTTATTTGAATATAGTGGTTTGCCCAATGGGTAATTCTTTTGACCCTGAAAATATTGCAAATTTTGGGTGAGTTTTGCAAACTCAGTGAGTGACCATCCTCGATGGCTTACTCAATCACACAACACATATAGTACAAATATTCACATAATATACATCAATTCATTAATAATCATATGAAGTCACGTATAATCCACATTCATTAGAAATATATCTCACATACAAAAATCAGTCAAATTATTCAAATCATACACATCAAATGCATATGTAATGCTTATGAAACTCACTTTCAATTTGCTATTGTTGTGACCGAGTGTCTATAACTGTCCCGTATTCATTGTTGATATCGAGTTTATTAATAACTTTCCCATATCCATTGGAGATACTAGGCTCATTTTACATAGTAAGCCTTTGGCTCG
>JAOQMP010000003.1:24423129-24454926 GCA_027563575.1 Erythroxylum pedicellare | reverse complement strand
AACCTATCCTATTGACATGATTTTTCCCTTGATAAACCCCTTTGAGCTTTAGCCTTTCTTTTTGTATAGACCACATTATATGCTTTTACACTTAACCAAATGTCCTACCCAAGTATGAAGCTAGTGGAACATTTGTGATTGTTGAGTTTGCGGATGTTAAAAATTCTAAATGTAGAGTTGTACATTTGTGAGGGTTGGTTATAAAATTGGGATGCTATTTTATGGCCTATTATCGAAATTCCCATGTTGATGTAGTTTATTTTAATTTTTATAAGGAAAAGAAAGAAAAAAAGAAAAAAGAGAAAAAAAGAAAAGAAGAATGAAAAAAAGTAAAAAAAGAAGAATGAAAAAAATTGTTTAAAATAAATGTATCAAGGAAGAATTGCATATGTGCTAAAAAGTTGTTTACAGTTTATGCATCTTCCTAGAGTTGTAATGGATGTGTTATTCGAGCATGTTGAATATGAGGTAAATGTTGGCTTGGAAGGTTCACTCTTGTGACTTCATTGGCATAAATTGTATGAGTGATTCCTTCAGATTGGTATAGGCTTTATGTGGTTTATGTATAAGAGCTGAATGAGGTTATGAAATGTAAATGTTACATTCGTCATAACTGACGGTACCTAGTTTTTGATGAGTGTTGCTTTGTTTCATTAGCTTTGATGACTTTCATACTACTTAACCTAAATATATCTCACCATACCTTTTCCCACATTACAACCTTAAAAAGTCCTTTGATTCATGATTTTGCATGTGAACATTAGTGGTGGAGAAATAAAATGCTATGCAAAGTTGTGGATTGTCATAATCATGAATGGTGTTGAGTATACTCGTTGATATATTTTAGTCAAACACATTTTCTGAGTCTACCATTAGATTGCTGAGTTTTTGAAGATGATGAATCTTAATTGAGCATGCGTAAATGCTTGGAATGTTGATTTCTTGCTATGATTTTTGAAAGTTACTTGTCTTTATTTATAATTATAAATTCTTAGAAAATATGAGAATTGAGTAAATGTTTCGATTCTTTGAGCTTAAATTGGATGTTTTGCCCGAGGACGGACAAAAGCTAAGTATGGGGGAAATTGATATGTGTTTAATTGTAATATATTTAATCATTTACGCTTAGCGATTATTGACATGAAAATGCTTAAGATACTCACTTTAATTCATATATGATTTTAGGTACAATTTTGAAGCAAAGAAATTAAACTGCACAATTGAAGCAAGAAGAAGCAAGGCATTCCATGCCAAAACGCTACACATACGAGAAACAAAACGACAGCGTGATGGAAAGGAGATAAATGGCAGTGTATGAGAAGAGAATAGAGGAGAGATGCAACACATACGTTTTATGGGGAATGCATATAACCCTACGTTTTATGAAACACAAAAAGCACCTGCATTTACGCAAACAGCACCTGCATTTACGCAAACAATGTTTGTGTTAACACAGACCACGTCTGCATTTCAAGCATACGTTATGCATGAAACGTAAACGTTTGGTGGAGAGCATCCCAGAAGCAGGATGCGAGCGTGGAAGGTTTTAAATGAGGTAACCTTTGTTCGTCTAATCAAGGCTAAAATAGACACAAACATAGTGAGCAGCCACAGGAGGAGAAGTGCAAGCGTGGGCATGAAGCTGTGTCTGCCTTGCAGTCTGCAGCTTATTGTACATGGGCAGTTTGGGAGGGCTGGTAGCTGTGACTTCGGCTTGGCAGACGAGGACCTTGCAAGCTGGAGAGAAAACAGGAGGTGGAACATAGACATTTATTTGTTAAATCATCGTTACAGTGGAGAGCTACAGTAAACAGTGAGAGGCTTGGTGTTGCGGCAGTGAAAGGATTTTTAGTTAGGGATTGGAATGGGAGCTAAAGCATTTTTTTGGGAAAGACCTATGAAAGGATAAATATCTCGACACCATTTTGGAAGCGACATCGATGCCGACGACTTGGGTTAAGTATTTTTTTAATTATTTTTTTGTTTCTTTCTCTCATTAGGAATTGATTGTGTTATCCTATGTTAATTGATTTGGGTTTTATGTATGGATAATCAGATTTTCGTTATTGTTTGATTATTTGTGTATGAACCCATTAGGGATTGTGAATTGATAATTTTAATGTGTTCATTAAATCGTTAATTTCAAACCTATTGCTAGAATTTCGATATAATCCGTAATTGTTATGTTGAAATTCATGTGTGGCGACGAATGATTCATAATCATTAGGGATAACATGACTTAGGTTAAATGACGCATCGTATGTGGTTGTTGCCTTGATTAATCATTTTTCCTAATTCGTAATGCTATTGCCTAATTAAATCTAGAGATCGTATCCTAAGTTGTTCGATGGTTAGGTTTAATTAATGATCGTATCTTGATTAAACAAAACCTAAGAAAAACTCGGGTTAATTATTAACCCACGATTAATAGTTGTTTGGAGAGGTTTGAGAACAACAAATTAATAAAGTATGCTTAATTAGGGTGTAGGCTGAGATTGAACCAAAGAATCGGGTCCTTACCAAATTCTTCACCTTTATCATTTTTTTGCATATTTTCTTTAATTTGTTTTTATTAGTGAGTTTTATTTTATTTTCTTATTTGAAAAATCCAAAACCCCCTGTTAAGTGTAAACATTGGTTAATTTCATTCCATAATCTTTACATACACTCTCTATGGGATTGACCTAGACTCACCACTGTTATAGTAATATGTCTAGTTATTTTATTTTGACTAGCGTAACGACGCGTGGTCAAAGATGTGGCCAGCCTAGTATACATGCAAGATATTGATAATTGATTTAAGTAATTATATTCTTCTAACAAATAAGAAAAAGTGATTGCCTCCCTAACTCCCAATTCTCCTTTGGACTTTCTCAACTAATAGAGAGAAATATGTTTGTGTAGCACCCCACCCTCTCAAGACACATACTCGTCATCCTAAGTGATATCTGAGTGCGAATCCCGCAAAGGTGGCATGCTAGAACGGTCAAACTCTCGAAAAATCAGTACAATTTTGTTTCAAATTTATCTTACACGTACGTGAAAATCAATTTTCAAATTTAGGCCTGTACTTTTATTTCATAAACATCGAAAACACAATTATTATTACACTTTGATCAATCTCATTTATAAACCTTTCCACTTTGGAAAGTTATTACAAAACAAAATATTCAAATATACTTGTTACACTAACTGTGGAAGACTCAATTTTATACAAAAATAGGAAAATACTAATGCAGATGTAAACTGATCTCGACCTCTACCTCTCACTTGAATGCAGTGGCTATACTCTCGTTTGCCCAACGGGTAACTCCTCTGAGCCTAAAAAAATATTGCAAATTTTAGATGAGCTTTGCAAACTCAGTGAGTGACCATCCTCGATGGCTCACTCAATTACATAACACATATAGTTCACATATTCATATAATTCACATCATTTCATTGATAATCATATTGAATCACATACACTTGTTCAGTCATTTCACATTTTACATTCAACACATACCATATTCCGAAATCACTCAAACCATTATAATCATTCATATCATGCATATGCAGTGCACATGAAACTCACTTTCAATTTTTTACTTTGTTATGACCGAGTGCCTAATTACTGGCTCATATCTCTTAGTGGATACTAAGTTGTATCAGATAATGTCCCATATCCCTTAATGGATACCGGATACATTCACAACTGAGCCTGAGGCTCTTTTTCACAGTTTGAGGTTTAAACTCTTTTTTGATGGCTACTGTGGTTACAACTGTCTTTATCTTTTATGTAGTCATGTAATGGAAGGCATCACGTTCACATATCTTCAATCAGTCACATAATTTCGGGTTTACAATCACTTTCACATTCATCATCGGACTTTAGTCCAACATTCAACAATTAAGTTGAGAATACACTTATTTCTTCTCACTCACATACAAGTAGCCCTTTAATATGACATTTATGCATCAAGTCTCAAACCTTCATTATTCGGCATCAATATAAGCAAATCATATTCATATCAATTATATCACATTGCATAATAATCATAATCGTAGTCATTTAATGCAGAAATTGAAATAAGAACAATCAATAAAATGAGACCATCTAGGTCGACTTACAACACGCTACAGATTAGCATTAGTTTCCATGATCTGGAAACATTTAGATGTGAACATTTGTTCTGCACATCAACATTATACAATACACACATTGTGCACACACATTAATAACTTTGCACAATTATAAGCATTTATTTATGCACAAATGTTTATATGGACTATGTACAATGCATGTTCAATAATAATCCCGGTTATATTATTAAATTTCACACTTTATCCACATTCTCATTTTATAACTCAATTCTTTGTCGTTTCTTTTTTAGAATTATTTGCACTCAAAATAATCATTTCTCATTCAATTTAACTTGACAACCATTACTCCTCTCCTTTGAATCACAACTCATTTACTGATGTTATTCCAACATTACAAGATCAAATATTATCCAAACTCTCTTTTCTTCTTATAAATTCTCCAAATTTCTAGACCTTCAAGTCTGTTTTATATGGACATTATGATAAAGAAAACGAAGTAATTTGGCAACACTTTCTTCTAAAAAAATGTTCCCCACTGTCTTAAGTTTCTAATGACACCAAGATCATTCAATTTGGTTTAGAAATATGAAAGTTATACCCTAAATATTTTCAGACTATTCTCATTCTAAAACAGTACACCATACTTAACTTCCATTCAGATATTTAAAGTCTTAAAGACTGAATTAAAATTCGATTTCTTCAGATAATTTGTAGCACTCTGTCTCTAGCTGAAAACCACTTAGTTTTTCCTCACTGTTGCAAGCTTATCTCAATTTCACTGTTCATTGATTTAACGAATAAGCATGGGAGTTTTTGGTCCATGAAATTATTCACACCTACTCCTAGTCTAACGCAGATCTCTCCACGCCTGTGCCAGCAAGCCGCACTCCAGCAACCAAGCTACCTAGCTAAGCTGTAGACGAAGCTTCTCCATGCCTGCGTCTGAGCCTATTGCACCTCCTTATCTAGCTGTTATTGCACTGTAGCGTCTAATGGGACAAATAAACATTGCCCCTCTTAAATCTTTATAAGACACCCGCTATTCTCTTCTCTGTGTTTTATCAAAACGCCTCACATATTGCCTTAGAACGCAAACGAGTTGTGCGCACAATGCATTGCATAATACACAATGTTTACGCTATGCACAGACATTGCCTACGTTTTCCCTGCTCCTTGCTTTTGCGTTTTCTTCATTTGCAATGACGTTTTGTCTCTTTTTTTTCAACAGCTTGTTTTTAAATTTTTCTTCTTTTTTGTGATTCATTTTTCTTGTCTTTTAATTTTCTTTTCCTTGATTCATAAAGACAAGTAAAAATTGATCTTCAGAAAATAGCCTCAATGCAGTGCTTCTGACTTATTTTAATTTATTTTCTTCCAAATTATACCTAAAATCATATATGAATTAAAGTGAGTATCTTAAGCATTTTTATGTCAATAATCGCTAAGTGTAAATGATTAAATATACCAACAATTAAATACATATCAATGCTTAAAGTCGATTAGAACTATACATTGATCTCGTGTCCCTATGAACTCCCAAAATATATGTTCTAAGCATATCCTCAACATTTAAAACTATTGACAATTCAAACATTTGGTCACTTGTTTCTACATCCTTAGTAGTTAAGTACTATTTCAGCATATTCCTACTAGGATGTCTAGCTTAGGTTATTACTTGTGCTTTCTCTGGTAATCTCTTTGCTCAATCATCTTTATTGAGTACACATACTTCTTATTTCAATCTCAAAACATCATTTCTCCTATTCAAACTCAAAATTCATATTCATTTTGAATTTCTCTGTAAGATTCATAAATTTTGCACCCTCAATTTGGGGCTTCGCTAATCTTTCATGCAAACTAATTTTAAATTCCAATGTAGATAATAATAATTCATTTTTCCCTAAATTTAACTCGACATTCTATGCCTTTGATTTCACTAGGTTTGGTAACTTCACTATCTAAATTGTAATACACTGCTATTGGATTTCATGTTCAATGCGTCCGATTACAATATTGGTTTTACTAAGAAATACTCATTTGTATAATCAAAATCTTCAAGTAACTTATTCTTTGTGTCAACCTTATATTTAGTTCTTTTAAACTCCATAATTACCTCAAACTTTATTGACTGAATATTTATATATATATCGAAAATGTTTCTGTACATATAATATCTCCAAACTTTCATAACAAGTTCAAAATCATATATCAAAATTCAGCTCATGAGGCTTTAATTGTCCCTATGTACACAAAATCACTTTATAATGTTGCAACAGATTACGTCTTAATCTATGATGTGAAACTTCATTATATATTGTAAATCTCCAAATCCAACTGGCATAATTAACATTAGGGTTATAGTTCCTCAAAATTCTTTTTACATTCATCACTTATACGATTTACACAATTTTCCTCAAACATTTTTTTGTCAGGGGATAAGATCAGTAAAAACCCCTTGATGGTCTCTGGTAGTATCCAACGTATAGCTAGTTCTAAAGAACTTCGAATCTCTCATATATTCCTTGTAGTTTCTCACTGTATCAACACCTCTAGTTTCTTTGGGTCTCGCAATATGCCATGTTCAGGTATTATACAACGCATATTTTATTTGATCAAGCTAAGATTCACTCTTATTAAACTTGGCATATAATTGTTTCTATTTGCATGATATGTAAGATTTCCTCAAGTATTCAAAATGTTTTCTTTACTTTTCAAATACATTCTAAATACCATCTATGATCATAGTCACTAATTGATATAATTTTGTTTGGATTACTTTAATTTTCAATACCATAATACTATCGGGGGCATTGTTAACTCTAACAGGTATAATCCAAAACTCCTTGTGCCCATGATTAATTCTTTAAGTATCTAATTCCTTAATGAGGTAGTATTATCTCAAGTTATTTTCGATTTCCCAATTGACTTCTTCTTTCGAATGATTTTCTTAATTCATTCGATTTCCTCTGATTTCACATTGACCTATTCTAATGTCTGTTCATTCATACTAGTTTCTCCACACATTTCGATTTATTTGAAATCTTATTTTCTCATGTTGGTAACACATTCATCAGATCTGATTTGTATGTCTGATACTTAACGTCACCTCAAATTCAAGAATCCAATCACAAAGTTGGACACTTTACATTAAAAAAATGCATACACTCTCAATAACATATTCTATATCTTATGCTTGAGTCTCTATTAGGATTAAGACTCCAATATCATTTCTGATTTATTCCTTCATTGATCATTCTTAAGAATAAACTATCTGGTTTGCTTAATCTAATTTGGTGAAATTCTTCTTCGAAAGAAGATTCCTTATTTCTATCATCTATCATGTTCATGTAACCTTTATTAATCCACTGTTTCCATCACTACTTATTAGAAATTCTTAGTACCTCAAGAAGATCAATTTCTATTGGTCCTTACAAAGTCAAAATGTTCTAGTTACCAAAACTCGATGAAGTAGTAGACACGATTTTTGTCACATATGCTTAGGTGTGTATCATCAAAGTCATCCCATTCTATCCAGAGATTTATTTATGACAGATACCCATTTATCTTACAATAGTAATACTTTTATCTTAATTGATCCTAGATAATATTTCTCTCTTTATCCTTACCACGATCGAGTTTTCCTCGTGTTGACATATTCTAACATCAACTTTACCCCAATTCTTCAAAATTCACCTCTTCTAGTGTTACATCAAGTCATAATGATTCAATTACCACATTAGGTACATTAACTCTTCTCAATTGATGCATCATCTTTCTCTTTATGTCATTTCTATTTCATCTTCCTATTGTCATTTATTTCATCTCCCAGATGTATATCCTTAATCAATTCAGAATTATAGATGTATAATCATCATAAAATTCTGATCTCATTTTTCACTAATATATTCTTACGTTAGATCCTAACTCTTGTCACATTAATCAAACAACCACTTCGGTTCCAAATTCATCTCCTTAAGATCATAAAAATTTCTGTTTTCATTACATTATACTTGTACACTTTAATCCGTTCATTTGTACTTATCTCTTTATTTTCCTCAAATAATCCATGACATTGCATTCACATCTTTATCACATTCAGGGATATATCACCACAGGACAATACTGATGTAGTATTCAATAATACATCCACCAATATAAATACGTTGAATCATTATCTGTCATATTTACTTATTTACTATTTCTGATTTCTAAATATCCATAAATTCTCATTTTCTCACATTCTGAAAGAGCATAACTCTTCTCACTAATTCTATCAACTCAAACTCTTAATACATGCTCATGTGTGTGACTCATACACATGCGACTCAGACTAGGGATTAGTTGCTATTGTCTGCTATGACATTACAACAATGCATTTATCTTAACTTATATTTCGAAAACACCCATGTAAGATACTAATTCTACGCTCTGATATCAAATTGTAACACCCAACCCTTGCAAGACATGTACCCGACATCCTGAATGATGTTTGAGTGTGAATCCCACAAGGGTGGCAAGCTAGAACAATCAAACACTTGAAACTTAGTACAAAATTTTCACATTTATCATACATGTATACAGAAATCAATAATCAAATTCAGGCCCATTATTTTGTTTATAACGTCAAAATCACATTTAATATTATTACACTTAAGATCACTCTCAGTGCTAAACCCTTTTCCACTTTGGAAAGTTATTACAAAACAATATATTCAAATATACATGTTACAATAATTACGGAAGACTCAATTTAATACGAAAATAAGAAAATACAAATGCAGATGCAGATGCAAACTGATCCTGACCTCTACCTCTTACTTGAATGCAGTGGCTATACTCCTGTTTGCCTAACGGGGTAACTCTTCTGAGTTGGAAAACTATTGCAAATTTTGGGTGAGTTTTGCAAACTCAGTGAGTGACCATCCTCGATGGCTCACTCAATTGCACAACACATACAGTACATATATTCACATGATACACATCAATTCATTAGTAATCAGATGGAGCCACATATAATTCACATTCATTGGAAATATATCTCACATATAAAAATCAGTCAAATTATTCAAATCATACACATCAAATTCATATGTGATGCTTATAAGACTCACTGTCAATTTATTATTGTTGTGACCAAGTGCCTATAATTGTCCCATATCCATTGTAGATATCGGGCTCATTAATAACTGTCCCGTATTTATTGGGGATACAGGCTCATTTTGTTGGACCCTGCTTCCAGAGCAAGCATTCGGAGTCACTAAAATGGAATAGTATTTGCTCTTGACCATATTGAACTTATTTAGAAACAAATGACATAACTTTCTATGTAGATGTCGGATTAAAATGTTCCTTGGACGGTTCGAAAGAAGACTTCAAGATTTATAACCTTCATGAAGACTTGAAGATAAATTTTATTGTCAGAAGGGTTAAAAATGGAGTAGACGATAGGATTAGATGAAACTAATTGAAAAGTCAGACGAATTGAAAAGGCAGATGAATTGGAAAAATTGCCATAACTTTCCCTACAGATATTGGATTAAGGTGTTCTTTGGATAATTTGAAAGAGGACTTCAAGATCTACAATTTTCATGAGACCTTAAAGACAGATTATGTCATCTAGATAGTCAAACTTGGACCAGAAGATGTTCCGGTCAACATAAGAAGAAGCAAAAAGTCAACTTAAGATGAAGTGACTCGTAAGACAAAGCAGAGTCAACTTAAGACGAAGCAAAATCAACTTAAGATGAAGCAAAGTTAACTTAAGACGAAGTGACTCTTAAGACAAAGCATAGTCAATTTAAGACGAAGCAAAGTCAACTTAAGACGGAGCAACTCTTAAGATGAAGCAGAGTCAACTTAAGATGAAGTGACTCTTAAGACGAAGCAGAGTCAACTTAACACGAAGTAGAGTCAACTTAAGATGAAGTGACTCTTAAGACGAAGCAGAGTACTCTCCTAAGCATCTCCACTCATAAATATCATAACTTTCGACTCCGATGTCCAAAAATTTCATACTATATATCGTTGGAAAGCTAGAAAGATAAGCTACAACTTTCCAGAAGACAACTTTAACTAATTTTGCCTCAATTAGTCCAGTGTTTCCCCTAAATTTGGCACAAAATTTCTACACCTAGAAAAGACTTGGATTTTGAAATGTATAACTACAAAAGAAACATTTACATACACTTGTGAAACTTTTCAGTTCTAACTCATTTGCCATATCAAAAGAAATTCATACATAACTTTAATACATAATTAACATTATAAACAAAATCTTTACACATAATTCAACATACATAGGATGCTTATTGAGCTATCCAAAAGTGATCGAACTAACTTAGTTACACAAGTTTCTGATATCTTGGAGTTTTCGATGCCTTGCAAGGATTGCTAATCTTTTTATTCTGCACCTGAGGAGGGAATAGTGGGGTGAGCTACACAGCTCAGTGGCTAATATATTTATAGCCATTGACAATTGACCATAAATTCAAGCATATATATATATATATGCGTATATTCAATAATTCCAGCACTCTTCAATTTAGATTAATACGTAGAGTACATAACATTCAAATGCATCATACATGACAAATTAAAGATGCAATGCACAACAAATGGCTCGAGGGTTCTATGGAAATAGAATGGAGAACCCGGAGTTTACCCCATGAACAGAATGAGTCCA
The DNA here is from genome assembly GCA_027563575.1 of Erythroxylum pedicellare. Lineage (NCBI taxonomy): Eukaryota > Viridiplantae > Streptophyta > Magnoliopsida > Malpighiales > Erythroxylaceae > Erythroxylum > Erythroxylum pedicellare. The sequence continues at coordinate 24,444,161 of JAOQMP010000003.1, read as the reverse complement.
ATTTCAGAGCTCATATACCATAAGCGGGCAGCCGGGAGAAGACTCTTGTCAACGTGCACATGATGAACAGAATGGTTCCACTCTCGCCCAAAAAAAGGCACAAATTCATTTTCTCATATGCTCATACTTTTATGCTTTATCTTCATTTTCATTTAATGTAAAATCATGACCTCTTTTAAGGTAAGATATAGTCATATTTCATCATGCATTTTTTAACATTTACAAACAAGTCAATTTCAACATACACACACAAGCAAGAATTTGCCCAATTACACTGTAACCATAAATATGTTACCCACTTAATTAGCTTGCGAAATCCAAGTCAAGCTTGCCTCTCCCCTTACTCTTGGGTAGGATTTCCTTGGTTTTCTACAATAACTAAGGTTCCATTCAAAACAACATTCCAATAAAATTCATAAACTTAAGAAAAAAATCACAAATTTTCAACAAACACAAATTGAACTCAATTCTAACCTACCCATAGCCCATCTAGGTTAGAAAACCTAAGAACTAGTTTAGAAACCCTAAAATCAATTGGATTCTCCTAATCCATCTTCCTCCAACACAAACTTTTCATTCTCTACACAAACCCTTTTTCCTCTCTAACTCCTTCATCCACAACATAACTCATTCCTTTAATAAAGCAAAAAGAAAAGATGGTTAACCTACCTTAACAACTTTGATTTCTCTTATTTTCTTCCTTCACCGTCTCTTCGTCTCTCCTATTTTTGTTTTTCACTCTCCTCCCCCTTTAATTCACGTTTTTTCTCTTCTTAACAAGCAAGACAACATGTTCTTCTTCTATTTCTACCCTTAATGAGTCTAAAAGGTCTATTTTACCCTTCCCTATAAACTTATGTTCTTTTATGCTTAAGTGATCTCCTAAAAATGTCCTTGAACATCCTTATTACATGAACACTTTAATTCCACTTACTCATTCAATAAATCCCACTAACTTTGCCATAGTTATAGCTCCAAAATTAAATCTATCAAAACTCCAAAATTATTATTTATTTTTCTAAATCATGCTTAACCTAAAGACAAATTTCAGGGTCCAACACATTTTACATAGTGAGCCTTTAGCTTTTATACACTTTCTAAGCTTAAAGCTCTTTTTCAAAGCTTTAAGCTCTTTTTCACATCTGAGCTTTAAGCTCTTTTTTGGTGGCTACTCTGGTCATAAAAACCTTTATCTTTCATGCATTCATGAAATGAAATGCATCACCTTCACATCTTTTCAATCAGCTACTTTATTTCACTTTACACATATCATCGGACCTTAGTCCGGCATTCAACATTAAAGTTGAGAATCACTTCTTCATTTATATGCATATTCACATTTCTCTTGGAAACTCAGTACGACATTTAACAATCAATTTATTTATCACATATTTTGTCCAATTCACATATAAGGAGCACTTCTATTATAATTCATGTATTTATCAAACTCCTCGGATAGTCAATGTCCAGAATTAGAACAATCACATTTCATTTCAATGGAAATTCAAACCAGAAAGTTAAAACATAACAAACAGTGAATGAGACCATCTAGGTCAACTTATAGTACGCTCTAGATTAGCATTTGCTTCTGAGTTCTGGAAATGTCTAAATGCGGACGTTTATCCTTCACATCCAAATTATGCAATATACACATTGCACACACACACATTAATAACTTTGCACAATTATAAGAATTTATTTATGCACAAATGTTTATATGGACTATGTACAATGCATGCTTAATGAAAATCCTAAGTATATTATCAAATTTCACACTTTATCCATATTCTCATTTTATAACTCAATTACATGTCATTTCATTTTTCGCATTATTTGCTCTCAAAATAACCATTTCTCATTCACTTTAACTTGATACCCATTACTAGTCTCTTTTGAATCACAACTCATTTACTGATGTTATTTAAACATTACAATATCTAATATTATCTAAACTCTCTTTTCTTTTTACAAATTCTCCAAATTTCCAAACATTCAGGTCTATTTTACATGGACATTCTGACAAAGGAAATGAAGTAATTTGGTAACACTTTCTTCTAAAAAAATGTTGCCCATTTTCCTAAGTTTCTAATGACACCAAGATCATTGAATTTGGTTTAGAAATACGAAAATTATACCCCAATTATTTCAGACTATTCTCATTCTGAAACAGTACACCATACTCAATTTCCATCCAGATATTTAAAGTCTTAGAGACTAAATTAAGATTTGATTTCTTCAAATAATTTGTAACACTATGCCTCTAGTTTACTCAAAATCACAAATCATCTCTCAATAAACACACTTTCCAATTAAATTTTCAGTACACATAAACCAAGTTTCTCAATAAAATCACCTTTCACATATATAAGTCAATTATACCTGGAATGTCAATGAATGCATGTACAATCATTTTAATGTGTGCAAAAATTTTAATTCACGTGCGTTTATGCTAACAATATGTATGAGCATGAAAAATGAAATTTTCTTAATCTCTCATTAATCTTACATGTACCATATTTTTGGGTTTTAACTCTTAATATAGGAATAGAATATTACAATTAAAGCTCAATCATGTGCTCTAACCCACAAAACTTAAATATCTAACTAAATAACATAATCGTAACCTAAACATGCACTAATCATCCAGTTTAAGAACTAAACATATTATACAATCTACCACTATCATTGACGTGATCCTTGTCTACTTATAAAGCTACCTGCTCGTTTGGGACCCTAATCAGCCGGTAATCATCTCTTATCTCTCCTTCTCTCCTAAATAACATGTGTATATACAATATAACATCTAAGTTGAAGGTGACCATGGTACTAATATGTGCTTAATTGATTATGCATTTATTCCATAACACTTAGTGATAAATGATATGAAATGCTTCTAATGTTCACTTTAGTTTATATTTAGTTTTAGGTACAATTCAAAAGTGAAGGAGCTAAAGTGAGTTGAAAGAACTATATTTAAGCTGCTTTCTGAAGGTTCACACTTACTTGTCCTCATAAAGCAAGATTGAGACTGATTAGAGCAAGATGAGAGAAGAAAATGCATGAAGATGATGATTATATGTCAAAAAATCAAAAGAAGAATGACTTGCATAGGTGTGAGACACCTCTCATGCCCAAAGTTCATGGGAAGCAAATCATAGGTGTAAGACACTTCTCACACTTGTGAAAAGTCACTCATAGGTGTTAAAAGTGACACCTGTCCCATTTTTAACCTAGTTTTGACTATAAAATGAATGTTATTTGACAGTAGTAGACATGTTTTCATTTGGGTTTTTGTTTTTGAGAGAGAGAGCTCTCAGTTTTAAAGATAAGGAAGGGCAAAGCTCCATATCTTTGGAGACCTATGGAAAAGATGGACGGCTGAGCTTCCCGATGCTAGCTCAGAGGTCATATTGATGCTAAAGAACCTAGTTAAACATTTCTCTCATTGTTTGTTGTTTCTCGTAGGAATTGATTATGTTATCCTATGTTTAATGTTTGGGTGTTGTGTGAGAATGATTGAATGATCTATTTGATTATTTTTATTTAAGAATTCATTGCTCAAATCTTCAATACAAATCAGAATTGCTATGTTGAGATTCGTTTGTGGCAACTAATGATTTTTAATCATTAAGGATAACATGATTAGGTTAAATGGCCAAAGCTTGTGTGGTTGTTGGCTTAATTAATCTGTTTTCTTAAATCTTAATGTAGCTATCCAATTAAATATAGAGATCTTGTTCTAAGTTTTTTGATAGCTAGGTTTAATTAACAATCTCTTTTTAATTAAACAAGACCTAAGGAAAAATCGAGGTTAACAAAGCATATTGTTAACCTATGTTGTGTTTAGTTTCTATTTCTTTTAATTGTCTTTATATCTTGATTTTGGTTACAAAATCTTGTATTTTGATCCAAATATAAGATAAATTGAGTAGAAATGGTGTGAAATTGCATGAATGTTAATTGGATTATTTTTTGAATTTTGCGTGAAGGTTGAAGGGAAAGTTCACGTAAATTTTGCACGAAAAGGAAAAAAAGAAGAAAGGTGGTGACATATTTGGTGTTAGTCATGAGGATGACTTAACTTGTTACCCCCGTGACCTATTTTTCCTTTAATTTATCAACTTATTATGTGTCATGTGCAGGAGGGACGGGTCAAGAACCTAGACCTAAAACAAACTACAAATAGAAAGAGTAAGGCAGGTGGCAGCACATTCCATCATACATATCTTTCACACAATACAAACTCATTAGAGGACAAAAACTGAGAGAAAGAAAGGAGGAAAAGAGAAGAGAGAGAGTAGTCAGGTGAGGTGAAGAAGAAGAACAACAGAGAGGTGAAAGCAGAGTTAGCATTCGGTCACTTGGTGATTATCAACTAGAAGCAGAAGATGAGAGCCAATGCAGAAGGCTTGAGAGTTGCAAAAAACCACAAATCCCTTATTTAATCCTTGTTTGCCTATTTTGTTCCCATCTATTGCATTATTTCTTTATTGTTTTACTAGATTTACTCCTCTAATAGTTGATAGACTTATACTCCGTTAACTTTTGGCAATCCATTACGGTCATTTACTTACTTTATTGCTTAAATACTTCTCTTATACTGATAAATATGGGATTGAAGTATTTAAATATGATGAATCTTGTTATTTCCATAAAGGTCTGATCCCTTTTTCTTGAGGACTAATATAGCTATTTTAATCAAATATGCATGATTGAGGGATTATGTGTTGTCTTATGTTTGCTATAGTTTCTGAATTGAATAGATATAATAGTATGATCAAACTTTGCATCATTTTGGTATTAAATGAAGGATCAAGAGTAGAAGTTTAATATGGAACGAGAAACTATAGACGCTTAGGTTAAGAATTAGAAATACATTAACTAAAGTGGTAATTAATAGTCTAGTTTTCATAATTAATTCAAATGATAACTTGTCGAAGACAAAAATTAGACTTAGTTTGTTATTCGAGTTGTTCTTAGAGCCCAAATGTTAATTTTAATGAGACAACTACTCAGTCATTTATGCTTAGTCATGTATAGGAGATTAAATTAGTGAAATTAATTCTCAAGATTCTTCCATTTCAATTAATCTATTCGTTTTTGCTCCCAATGAACTCAGCTTGCTTTTTACTTTAATTTGGTGTTTTTCTTTAAAGCCTGCACTCAAAAAATTGGGATAGAGAGTTTAGGCTTGCATCTGTTTTTATTTTTGTTCAAGGTTAATTTAAGTGAACCAATTTCACCTCCATGGGACCCTGGATAATTATTGCAACTACCTTATATACTGGCGAGTAGGATAGCCTAGGTATTTTTAAAACTTATCTAGGCACATCAATTTTTTTTAGAATCTGCACTTAATTTAATTTTGATTGTTTTGTCGATTGATTTGTTTGTTCATGCATACATTTTTATTGTGATATTTCATTGAGTTGTTTTAGTAATTTTCTTAGTATTTCACTATTGTTTTTAATTGGTTTATACGAGGAAGGAGGTCTTGGGAAAGCAAACTTGCTCCCTTTATTGATAACATGCTGTAGATAAGAGGACCTCGAAGGGACATTGAAGGCAATCTCTAGGAATCCTAACCTGAAGATTAAGAGATGAGGGAAAGGAATCCTGTAATGAAGGAGTATGCCAATCCACAAACCGGTAATTGGTATTGCTACTTTATGCATATGTTTGGAACAGGCTTGAATTGAAGAGCATTCTCTACAACATGCTGCCATCATTTTATAAGGTTCCTAATAAAGACCCTTTAAACTTCATTCGAGAATTCTATACCACTCTCTAAACATTTTCGTTAGATGGACTAAATGAAGATCAACTTAGGATGAGGTGCTTGCCATACACATTGAAAAGGCATGGCTGATGACCCTTCTACCTGATTTACTGACTATATGGGAGGAGGTATACAACAAATTCATGGAAAAGTTATATTCCCATAAAAAGACTTCTAAGTTACAGACGAATAAAGCAACCTTCACTCAAGTGGAGGGAGAGCCATTCCATAAGGTATGAGAACGCTTTAAACTCTTGTTCATATAGTGTCCATACCATTATTTTCCACTATACATGCAGACTAGTTCTTTTATGCAGAACCAGTTCTTTTATGATATATGATGCAACAATGTCAATACATAGTGGACAATGTAGCAGGAGGAGCTGTAAGAGAGAAGATAGCTGAAGAAACGTATGAAATCTTTGAAATATGGGGGGCCAATTCTTAACAAACGATCATGAGGGGAAGTAGAGTTAGAGTTTATGAAGTGAGCTCGAATCAAGAACTGGCTATGCAGTTAGCTGAGTTAACAAGGCATGTAAAGATGCTAACTACAAGGCTACCTTAAAACGTTCCAAATTAGGAGGTATGTGGTATATATGGAACTTGTGGTCATGGAGCTAACATTTGTTCGTTTTCTTGTGAGCCTTTTGTAGGTGGGGAAGAACAAGTGAACTCACTTAATGGATTTCAAGCAAAGGAGTGAAATGATTCATACTCAAACACCTACAACCCTAGTTAAAGAAACCACCTTAATTTTTTATAGAAGACCAATAATTCACCAGAACAACTCTAACCATAATACCAAAATTTTCAAAGGCTAAATTATTATTAAGGGTAATCCTCCCTTTAGAACCTACCAAGCAAACCTTCTTTTGAGGAAAGCTTGAATGTATTTATTTAGGTCACAACTCAAAATCAAGAGACGAATAATAAGAGTTTCGATTATTTAAAGGCATCTATGAAGAGAATTGAGATACAAGTAGTGCAACTTACTACACAAATGCACAACAATTAGAAAGGGAAGTTGCTTAGTCAACCCTAGCAAGCCTAAGTAGTCACTGTTTTGAGAAGTGGTAAAGTAATAGATAATTATGTTGAAATCCCTTCTAATTTGTCTAGTTCAGGTAATTAAGAGGAGGAGAGCTCCACAAACGAAAAATGTGAGAAAAATGAAGAAAGCAATAGGCACGACAACCATTCAAGTTACATTCAAAAGTTGAAAAAATGGGGCATACAACTGAATACAATGAAGAACTAAGAATATAGAAAGCAACTAATCCTTATAGACTACTAATCTTATATCCAAGTTGCCTTAAGGAATTGAAACAAAATAAGCAATTTTATAATCTAGATAACATGTTTTCCAAATTTAATATTACTATGCCTTTGTTATGTATGATCAGAATGTTCCAACTTATAAGAAGTTCTTCAAGAAACTAAACACCATGAAATGAAAGTTTAAGCCAAATAAGAAGGTGATGGTTTCAGAGGTTGCAAGTACGATGCTACAGTAGAAATTGCACCCCAAATTGAAAGACCCACAGAGTTTCCTTGTGCAAGTATCAATGGGTAATGGTGATGAGGTTAAGGGTACGCTTGACCTTGGGGTGATTATAAACTTTATAACTCAATCTATTTATGAAAAATTGGATCTAGGATTGTTAAGACCTACAAACATGTAGCTAATAGGTCAATTCATTATCCGAAAGGAATAATGAGGGATGTGTTAGTGAAGGTTAAAGAATTGATTATCCCTGTAGACTTTATTGTCCTATACATAGGGGGTTAAAGAGAAAGGGAAGGAGCACATCATACTCCTAAGGAGGCCTTTCATGGCCACTACCAATATCTTGATTGATGTGAAGAACGGGAAACTAAGCATGACTGTTTTGTGTGAAATAGCATAATTTTCAATTTTTAATGTTGAACCTATTCCTACTAGTGTTTCTAAAGACTATTCTTTTGTTGATCAAATTAATATTGCATATTTGGAATTTTCCTCGTAGGAAGAAGAAGAAAAGAAGTTGGGCTTGGTGAAAGAAATTGGTAAGTGCTGTCAATTGCTGGTCGCTGTAATTGAGGGAGAGGTTGGGAAATTCTTTGAGAAAAATCCCAATAAAGAGAAGAAAATAGTGGAATTGATCACTTTGAACGATCCACCTTGAGTATGATGGTTGAGGTGTCTAGCTAAAGACATTAAAGAAACGCTAAATGGGAGGCATCCCATATAATTTATGTTTATTTTCAATTAGTTGTTTGATATTTCTTTTTAGTGAAACTCGGCTTAATCTGTTTTCTTACTTATTTCTCAATCTCTTCTATTTTTCTTCCTCGTAGTTGTTCACCGCTCCTCAATGTAGTACACCATGCTTATTACCATACTTCACATTACATCGACGTAGCCACCACCCACACTTTCATATCCTATTTCTATCCCTTATCCTTTTATTATTTTTACTACTTGTCAACTTAATATCTTTAGTTTTAATGTTTGTCCTTGTTCATGTTATTTTGTATCTTAGATCCCTCTTTTACTTTTTTATATCACATTTGGGACAATTTGATGTTTATGTTGGGGGGGAGTATTAGTTTAAAAAATTATTTATTGTTTGTGTGTTGAGCGTTTGTTTTCCCATTTAATAGTTAGAGATTCATGGTCATGACATAAACCTAATCAGGATTATAAATGCATAATATGAGTGAAGAAGTATACTTGCATGTTTGGACTAATTATCTAGGATTTTGATTAAAAGGACAATAACTTGTTTTGATAGATGAATGAAACTTTTCATTTTGTAAGAATTTGAGCCTTTTTGAACTATTAAACAACAAATTCAAGTATTCTTTATTTAGAGTGTTCTTTTATGATTAAGGAACTCTAGAACTTACTTGCAAATATTGGTTAAGATCACATAATCTTATGCAAATGTTGAAATGATAAAGGCAATTAGGGTTTACCCCTTTTGTTTAAAAAGCCACCATGATGTTTACCTTTAGTGAACCCCCCTTTAAGCTTAATATGAAAGGTTTTCTTTCTTTAAACCCAAAATATGAGCCTTGACCTTAATTATTTATTCTCTTCATTATACCTACCATAAGGCAAGTTGAGCATTTGAATGCGCATGATTGAGTTTAGGGAATAATTGTTTGAATAAGTGTGGGAGAATTATAGGATATAGTTGGCTATTGAGTTAGGAATGGGTATGGTTGTAGCAACTTGTATCTCACCTCTACATATTTCTCTTCTAAACTTAATCTTATTCTAAATAAATAAATCAAAAATATAGTAAAAATCAAAAAGAAAGAAGAAAAATAAATAGAAAAAGAAAGGAAGGAAGAGAAGATAACCTAAAAATGGAAAGAAAGAGGAGAGATATAAAAAGGGAGTGGTAATCTTGTTATCTTGAAAGGAAATAATTGAATGTTTTATGCTTCATTGTTTATATTACTTTGAATGCTCAATTTGTTTTATGGTTTTAAATTGTGACTTTCCTTTTTTCCTACCCCTAGCTTGACCCTATTACAACTAAAATAAGGACGTTCAAATTGATGTTTGTGTTTGATATGAGTAGTAGAGGTTGGATTAGTAAGCAAGCCTATGGTAGATGACTTACATGAAATGAATTATGAATGAATTTATCCTGGCTTTGAATGCTTGAGAGGAAGGACAGTGGAGTGCGTATCTATTACACTTGTTGATGGTTCTTTGAATTGAAGTACTTGATTTTGGCTAAATATATGAAGAATAGCTTGTCATGAAGTATTATGAATTTCAAGTTCTTAAGTTGTGTTTATTAAAATGATCTTTGATATTTTTTACTATTATTTGGGGAAATTTTTGTTTTTTTTGTTTGTTCTTGTATAATCTAGTGTTATTTATTATTTTTTAGGACAAGCATAGTTTAAGTGTGGGGGAATTTTTATGTTTAGTTTTTATTCTTTTAATTACCCTCATATCTTGATTTTAGTTACAAATCCTTGTGTTTTGATCTAAGGATAAGATAAATTGAGTAGAAATAGTGTGAATATTGCATGAATGTTAAATGGATTATTTTGTGAATTTGCATGAAGGTTAAAGGGAAAGTTTATGTAAATTTTGAATGAAAAGATTAAAAAGAAGAAAGGTGGTGACATAACTTATCACCACCGTGATAAGTGCCCTCATGGGGTGACTTAACCTGTCACCCCCGTGACCTATTTTTCCTTTAATTCATCAACTTATTACGTGTCATGTGTAGGAGGGAAGGCTAAAAAACCTAGACCTAAAACAGACTAAAAATAGAAATAGTAAGGGAGGTGGTGACACATTCCATCATACGCATCTTTCACACCACACAGACTCATTCGGGGATAAAAACTGAGAGAAAGAAAGAAGACAGAGAAGAGAAGAGATAATAGTCGAGTGAGGTGAAGAAGAAGAACAATAGAGAGGTGAAAGAAGATTTAGAATTTGATCGTCTAGGTGATTATCAACCAGAAGTAGAAAGTGGGAGCTAATATAGAAGGCTTGAGAATGGAAGAAAACCACTACAACTCCCATATCCGCTCCTTGTTTATATTCCTATATGTTGCATTATTCTTTGTTGTTTTACTGGATTTACTCCTCTGATAGTTAATAGACTCATACTCTGTTAACTTTTGGTAGTCAATTTCGGTTATTTACTTGGTTTATTTCTTAAATACTTCTCTTACACTGACAAAGATGGGATTGAATTATTGAATATGATGAATCTTGTTATTGAATATGATAGACTGATCTCTTTTTCTTGAGGTGTAATGTAGTTATTTTAGACAAATATGCATGAGTGAGGGACTATGTTGTTATCTTATGTTTGCTATAGTTTCTGAACTGAGTAAATGTAATAACATAATCAAACTTTGCATCATTTTAGTATTAAATGAAGGATCGAGATAAAAAGTTTAATATGGAATAAGAAACTATAGACACTTAACTTAAGAATTAGATATATATTAACTTAAATGGTAATTAATAGTCTAGTTTCTATAATTAATTCTGATGATAACTTGTTGAATATGAAAGTTAGATTGAGTTTATTATTCGAGTTAATCTTAGATCCCAATTGTTAATTGTATAGGGATGATTACTCAATCATTTCCCCTTAGTCATGCATAGGAGATTAAAGCAGTGAAATTAATTCTCAAGAGTTTTTCACTTCGATTAATCTACTCATTTTCTCCCAGTTAATTCTGTTTACTTTCAGTTTAATTTGGTGATTTCCCTCAAAGCATTCACTTAACGAATCGGGATAAAGTGTTTATGATTGCATATGATTTTATTTTTGTTCAAGGTTAATTTAAGTGAACCAATTTTACCTCTATGAGAGATGACTCTGGATAATCACTACAACTACCTCGTATAGTTATGAGTATGATAGCATAGGTATTTATAGAACTTATTTTGGGCACAACAAGACCTAAGGGAAAACTAAAGTTAACAGAACTTATTGTTAACCTACGATTAATAATTGCTAGGAGAGGTATAAGATCAATAATTCAATGAAATATGTTCAACCGTATGCAGACTAAGATTGAACCAATGTCTGGGTCCCTAACGAATTCTTCACTTTCATCACTTTTAGGTTGTTTGATTTAATTTTCTTTTGTTAGTTTAGTTTCATTTTATTTTCTTATTTGAAAACTAAACCAGACCCTCATAACTTAAACACTAATTATTTTTATTTTAAAAGCTTTACACACACTCTCTATAGAATCGACCGACAATCACCATTGTTATAATTGCAGGTCTAGTTATTTTGAGTAGTGTTATGACACACTACCAATATCGAGCATCTTTATAGGTTGTAGCCTCTCAAAGAGTCCTGTCCTCTTATAAATTGCATCACAAAGGGCTCGATAAATATTGTCCCTATCTTCTTCTCCTTACTCTGAAGCTAAAAAATTAAGCTAAAGGGCACCTTAAGTGTATCAGTATCTTATTGTTCGTATTCCATAGAAAAACACATCAAGTTTCTCAACAACTCCAAAACTATCAGGTCGTATATACCATTCCTAGTTGATGATGAGCCATAACTGACGGGTATACATCCCTATGAAAAACCTATCGGAAGACTCCTAGTATTCTTGTGCCTCCTTGAAATCCTGATGGTCAAGGCCCATCATCATAAAGAAGTCTGTGTAGCTCATCCTCATCATCTCTACAAGTATCCTGAATTAGATTGTGTTTGGATGGTCTCAATCTTAATGGCCCTTTCCACAAAGAACCTGGACACCACCTCGAGCTTAAACACCCAGTTCGTGGGCTCCACGATTTTAAAGAATCGAGACTATGCTCTAATGCTGATCAACTCTCGAACATGTTGGGCTAAGTTGATATGCTCCAACACTTCCCAATCAATGCATTTGTAGGTCCCAAATCCCTTCTCCTTAAGCCACTAAACCTACTCGACATTGAATAGTAACATCTCAAGGTACACTAGTGAATATATTATATTCGAAAGTGCTGATGGTAAGTAAGTTCCACTTGGGCTTCTAAATGACCCCTCTCATCTCTGTCTCTTCCTCGATACCTCCTTTTCTCTCCGTTGTTGCGTGACTTCTGTCTGTCTTATCATTGTACCTAAAACTAAATAAAATGAAAAATATAAATCCGAGAAATTGGATTTCCGCACACTTAATTTGTATGCTCACTACGTTATGTGATAGGAAAAAACATATAATTAAAAATTAAATTAAACTAAAAATAATCTAATTAATAAAATAATTAGAAATTAAAATAGTAATAAAATTAAGAATTCAATCAACCAATAAAATTAATCCCAATATGCAATTACTATAGCAACTCCTAAAATTGAAAATTCAAGTAAATAATTTAACAAATAAACCTATACTAATCAAAATAAAAACCTAATTGCAAATACTAAATTGTGAAGAAATTAAACTAAGAAATCATATCTAATTGCTAGAAAAACAACAAATTAAATCTAATCTAACAATATCATCATAATTCATCATACAGTGAGCAAAATTTGCATACCCAAATCAAATTTCATCTAATTCTCATGTAATTAATCAAAGTAATCAAATAATTAATATGAAAAAGGATGAAATTCAACTTGTAATTGAAATTAAGCACAAAACTTAGTGAAATCACCCTATAATGCAACAATGGTGTAGCATACTATTTTAGGGACGAAAACCCTAAAATTAGCCAAAATACCTAAAATTTGAAGTTTAATTCATATAAAAAACAAGGAAAAAACTTACTTGAATGTTGCAAAATCACTCAAAAAAATGTTAGTATAGGCTAAAGAAGGGAGAGGCGCATCAAGTGGATGGCAAAATATGAAGATAAAAAGGGAGAAAAGAAAGGGGATAGGTTTTTAAGGTGTGTCACAAACTCTCATAGTCGATTACACAACCATGTAAGTCACTGTAAATGTGTGAATTCTAACACATTGCATGTGACTTACATGATCTGATGCACAGCCTTGTGTGTGACCATATGAGTCACTGTAAATGTGCAACTTTTGACACAAGCATATGTTATGACACACTTTAGGTAACTTAAGATACACAGGTGTGTCTAATGCCCATATAACTAACTGTAAACAAGTAGGAAAATTTTTAAAAGCTTTATGTCTGTAGACAACCATACTAAAATATGGTCGTCTTTTTTAAATGAAATATGGTTGTCTACAGACATAAAGCTTTTAAAAATTTTCCTACTTGTTTACGATTAGTTATATAGGCATTGGACACACCTGTGTATCTTAAGTTACCTAAAGCGTGTCATAACACATGCTAGTGTCAAAAGTTGCACATTCACAGTGACTTATATGGTCGCACACAAGGCCATGCATCTGATCATGTAAGTCACATGCAATGTGTTAGAATTCACACATTTACAGTGACTTACATGGCTGTGTAATCGACCATGAGAGTTTGTGACACACCTTAAAAACCTATCCCCTTTCTTTTCTCCCTTTTTATCTCCATATTTTGCCATCCACTTGATGCGCCTCTCCCTTCTTCAACCTATACTAACATTTTTTTGAGTGATTTTGCAACATTCAAGTAAGTTTTTTTCTTGTCTTTTATGTGAATTAAACTTCAAAATTAGGGTATTTTGGCTTCCATTAACCATGTAGGTCACTGCATCTATATAAAACATATTAAAATGAAATTTATGAATACATGGGCATGTACATAATTGTGTACACTTAAAATTTTCTTAAAAATTGAAAATTTTCATTCAAAGTCACTAGAGTTAACAGCACATAACATAAAAAATAAACATAATGAAATGAAAATGCTTTATGACCCACATAAAACACTTTGAAAATAGTAAAATCATAAACTAAATCTCAAAAATAAACAAAAACATAATTAAATAAAATAAAAATATCCTTTTTTTGAAAAATTAAATAATTAGATTGAAAGGGGAAAGTTTGAAGTTCAGTCCTAGGAGAGTAGTATTACTCTCCTACTTCAGACAACACAAAGGATATTGTAACTTGTAAGGGATAAAACAACAATACATCAACACACTACAAAATACAAATCACGTAAACAAGAATGACAATGTAGTAAGTGGAAATGCATATGATGCAACAAAGCACACATGACAAATCATTGAGTGCTTTTTATGGGAAAAACTATGTCCTCGTGAATTACGGTAACGGGGAGTTCTTCATCTTCAAGCTGAACGACCGTGGTAAGAATGCACAACCTAAATTAGATCATGCATTTTTTTCTGCTACTAATCTTTGGTCGGTCTATTCAAGATTAAGGACCTTAAGATTCCTTTTATTTGTCAAAGGTGGAAAGGAGAGGAGTCTCTGTCAAAGTGTATACCATTGTTGAAGGCATTCTTCATCTTTGTCCTGGTGTTAGCTAACAAGGTAAGGGATTGCTTCCTTAAGATTTGTTTCTTTATCCTTTTCTTAATCAATGTTGTTTCTAGTTAGGTTTTAATCTTTAGGTGAACATGTTGCGTTGCTCTCATGGTACTGGCTAGAAAAGGATATGTTGTCTCAATTTGTGCATCTTTCCTTCATCTTTATCGGTGATAAATGCAGAATATTGAGTCATCACAGGAGATCGACCCTATAAGGTATGAACTAGTGCCATCCTTAGAGATATTTGCACAAAACCTTATGTGTTCTTTTGATAACCCAATGTTCTAGAATCTTTGGATGCATAGTGTAAGTAATTTTTGTGTTTGTATTGTTTCTCTATTTTGGATTTAGTTTAAGACTTGTTAGGGTCTCCAAGAAATTACTAACTGCCAACTACATTTCTCCCTAGGAGTTTGTTACATTTTTAGGCCAATCAAATAAGTGACATCTTTAGTACCTTTTTATGAGAATTATTAGCTAAAAAAAGAGGTAGGTAATAATAACAAAAATAAAAATATGTAAATCATAAACAGATAACTATTCCACTAACCTTCAGGTTATAAAAGAGCTAGTAGCTAGTTGAGAATGTGATACAGCTGAGTAACCGGATCAACATGTATCATAAATGTGTGCCTTCACGTCAATAGGCTATAATGACATTACAATCAAAATGCTTAATAAAAACATGACCTAGTTAAGTAACCGGATCGACATTCATCACAAATGTTTGCCCTTGCGTAAAAGGCTAGGCTCATGACTAAAAAAATGTTTTGTAAAAAAAACCTACCAATCTTTGTGAACAACTTGAATTTTCATGAAAACATACCTAGAGATAGTTACACTTTTTATTGACTTAATAATTATCAATGTGTGTGTGTGCAAGTGATAGGGATGAATAAACTTAATCTTAAGGTTTGGATTAGTTGTATATTTAGTCCAAGGTTGTGACAAAAGCTGTTGTGTCAAGATCGTGGCCTGCGCGACAGATATTGCATCCCAACTTTTCGAACTTCATTTTTCAGGAACATTTCAAACCTTTTGGGCACAAGAAAAGCCTTAGAGTTGCCCTAATTAGAAAAGACTACAAAGAACAAAAGAAGAGACAAAAAAGGGAGCCTCCACTTTTGCCATTTGGGAAAGCTTCAAGGAAGAGAAGAAGAAGATAAAGAGCAGGAAGACAAGGAGAGGGGAAGTGGGTCTTCCGATGTTGCTACCTTTCTGTGTCATCTGATCCAAGTTTCTTTCTACTTTCCATCTTTATTTTGTTCATTTAATGTATGAGATGATAATGGATTGTATGATGATGGATCTTGGATTGTTGATGATGTTCTAACTTTTCTTTCGGGATTTTACCTTGATTCAATGTTAATATAGTCGTTTCGTGTTATTTTGATTGGGTTTTGTGATTAATTGTAAAACTTGCATATTTTGGTAATAAACCGAGAGGATGAACTGAATAACAATGATTGGATTGGATTAATGAGAGTTAAGTGATCTAATAAACCACGAGATTAATCATATCAGTTATTGTGCAAAGTGAGACCCTGTGTGAGATTCGGTAGTTTATTAAAGGGTTTAAGATCTAATTAGAGCTGTTGGTCTTGTACTAATTGAGATATTGCAAATTCTATAATTTAATTAGAGTTTATGATTTAGGGTTCAATGATTATAACTCGAGAGAGAGTAATCCACCCCTACGATAGTGTAGAACCGACACTAATTCTCGCTATGGTTAAGATTATCTCCTGATAGAAAGATATTATGCTTCTCAATGTTGATTTTTAGGTCTATGTTGGGTTTTGGGCAAGCTTTACCATTTATATCTATCAAATATCGCAAGTGCACGGGTTGTGAGATGTAGTATGTGATGGGTTGATCTCGTAAGGATGTGTGAAATAATCTAATCCTAGGTTATCTAAGGCTCGGAAAAATCCCCTCTCTAATAATTGTTAATCTTCTTGTTGATTTCTATTGGGACTTTTGTTGCTCGATTTCGATTTCTATTATGTTGAATTTAAAAATTAAATTCTTACTAATCTTATTCTCGTGTTTACTTTCCTTGCAATTTTTATTTCAGTTTGTTAATTTTTCCGAGCCTTAGATAACCTAGGATTAGATTATTTCACACATCCTTGCGAGATCAACCCATCACATACTACATCTCACAACCCGTGCACTTGCGATATTTGATGGATATAAATGGTAAAGCTTGCCCAAAACCCAACATAGACCTAAAAATCAACGTTGAGAAGCATAATATCTTTCTATCAAGAGATAATCTTAACCATAGCGAGAATTTGGAAAACATTGTAGTGTTGAAGTTTTAGGAGACCAACTTTTGAATATCTTAGTATTCTAATAACAGTTATAAGATCACCAATAAAGATTGTCAACCTATGCTTAATGTAACGCCCTAACATATACCATAGAAGTATTATAGCAAATCTATGGTGTATTAAGAGGTGAACACATAATGAATTAAGTACATCTAAGTATAGTAAGAGATATAACGGTACTTAATGTAAAAGATAAGGGTAAATAGATAATTTGTTCGCTTCGGCATGGATATACATATTTAAATGTGAAATATGTATGGAAATTTTTATGTTTGCTTGGATTATGAGCGTGATGTGAGGGGAATCAATAAAAGAAGAATTCCATAAGCAAATGGGATGTTTTTGGTTAAATTGAATGTATTTTTGTGTTGCTCTTGCATGATAAGACCGAAGTTAGTAGATTTAGGATGTGTACCTCACTAAATAGATAGGTTCCACTGAATAGATTTCTGTAATTTGGCCATATCTTGTTCTATAGACCTCCAAATTGGATATTTCAATTGTAGATTAAACTAGAGACATAGGTCTAAAACTTTCATTAAGGAATTGAAATATGATTCTGCCTCTAAGAGTTCTGAATTTTATTTTGAAGTTGAGTTCTAGCTACTGTATTTATTTTCGAACAATCTATAGATTTTGGGGTATAACTCCCGATATAATTAACCAAATGGTATGAAATTTATATCATTAGAAACTTAAGACATAGGGGAATGAAATAGATTGATAAGATTGTAGGCTAATTTGGGAATTAAAGGAAAAATAAGAACCAATATGTAATTTTCCTAAAGTCAACTCATAGAACAATAAGATTAACACATGTGTGCCCATTAGAATTGTAACAAATGGTCCAACAAAATTGTAATACATGGTCCAATAGAATTTTTAAGATAGTATAATATAATTTTAACACATGTTTCAATAGAATTGTAACATGCAATCCAATGGGATTGTAACACATGGTCCAATAAGATTGTGATATATGGTCCAATGGGATTGAAACATGTGTCTAAAACTAGAAAATTTATGAAAAGGCGTATGAAGAGGGATGATGGATGACACTTTGATGGCTTAACTTCAAATTTTTCTCCTCTCCATTTCACCTTCTTCATCCCATCATTTTTCATTTAGCAATTCAAGCAAATTCAAAGAGGAAGGAAAGAAAAGGCAATAGAAGAACTACTTTGTCAATTTTGAGGTTTGAAACTTGACTTAGTTAATTTCTGTATTTGTGTATATTTGAATATGTAAAAAGATTCATTTTGATGTGGAATGGTTATTGGGACGATGCTTTCGTGTTATTTTGGTGTTATCTTGCGTAGAATTAGTTAAATATGACAAGAGGGTATTGTGTAGTGGAATTCTATCTAGGAATTGTTGAACTAGTCACATTGTTTGGGTCATAAATCAACCTACAAACTTCTAAATTTTATGATTTCAGTTGCATATGAAAACTAAGACATAGAACTAGAAATCTCTACAAGGGACTTTAACTTTAATTATGAATTTATGAACTTGAAAATTGAGATCGAAAATGGTGACCTGATGTTGCCCCTGTTTTGAAGCAACTTGTGATATTTGGTCTATATCTCATGAGTTAGGAGTCTAAATAACTTGATTATTAGTGCTATAGAAACGAGAGACACAGAGGGAGAAATGTCAAGAAGACCTAGAAACCCAATTCTAACATTATGTATATGAATATTAAAGAATAAGCAGTGGTATGAATAAAGAAAGTGTTTGTCACGACCATGACGTTGTTTTTGTTTCCAATTTTTACCGCATCTTATTCGAACCTTTATGAATGTGTATGAAAATTTTCAAACACTTAAAAATAAATAAAATAGGACTTACCACATATGAATTGGAAGACTAAACATTGGAATATAATATTGAGCATAATGCATTCCAAAGAAAACTCACATATACATAAATGATTTGTATGCATATTTATTGCTCATATGTGTATAGTATGATTATAAAAGTGTGATTTTGGCACCCTTCTAATAGTAGTAAGTTATGACTTGCATGTATGAATACAGATGTAGATTTTATGATATATCATATAACTTGTTAATATATGAATTGTGAGATTGGAAAATGGTTAAAGGAAATGTTACAGTGCTTGCTCTATTATCTTAGTGGTAGATAGATGGGCATGCATATAGGGCTACAGTGCAACTACTACAGTTTGAGACCATCGGTGGCCACAATTTGATACCTTCGAGTATCCATAGTCTGGTACTTTCAGGTATCTACAATTTGATACCTTTGAATATCGACAATTTGATATCTTTGGATATCTAGAGCACTTATTATTCACACCCACAGAAAATGTGCATACTTAACACAGAAAGGAAACTTAACAGTCATAAATAAGAAATATAACATGACAACATGAATAATTGGTATTGATGAGCATTTATATTGGTTGAAATGATGAATTGTAATGATGTGCAATTATATTAATGATTGGTATCAATGAGTATTGAATATCATTATTTGGCTTATAAATATGCATGTTCAGTATATGGATAATATGTTGAAACATATTTGCATTATGTACTTTACTTAAGTATGCCATCATTGTTTACATAAGTATTGCATATCAATGTTTAAATTATAAATATGAATTTATTACATATGAGTTGTGATATTTCTGAATGAGTTTGCTTGGCAGATGACTGCTGTGAGTGGTCATCTAAATTAAGTGTTTTTCTTACTAAGTTTTCAAGCTTAGTACGAGTGTTAGTCTGTGTAGATCCAAGTCATAGGAGTGAGGTACAGGGAATATCTATAGGACCCAAGGCCAATAGATAGAAGAAAAAGTACTTTGGGAATGTGTTTTTAGTTATAGATGATTGCACAAGTAATAAAAAAGGAAATTGTATGCTCTTTTTTAAATTGCCGTATAAATGTAAAGATATGTTACTATTGTTAGATTATAATGCTAAGCATTGGGGAGTTTTCTAATGTGTATATGTATAGCATTGAATATAATTGTATGTTTATGAATGCATGTATAAGAATTTGGTTACTATATGTGTGGATAGTTGTAGGTTTCGTATAGGGGGTGTTACACTTAATTCCATTTAAAGAAGAATATAGAGATAAAACAACAAGAATCTCTTATATGCTAAAGGATTCAACTCATTCCTCTATCTTAGGTAATATTTGTATGCATTAGAGCTCTCACCCTGTCCTCTCTTGTAGTATAATTAAGGCAATAAAGAAACCAATGTAAAATTTCTTATGGACAAGGGATCTAACCAATACATCAAAGGTAAAATAGAAAAATGTATATACCTCTAAAGATGAAGGAGACTTGGGGATTAACTTGATTAAATTTGTAAAGGCTAATAGAATATAGAAGATTCATATGGACAAGGAATCCCTCTACTTAAGGTGGATACATACTCATTTCCTTAATGGGGAGAACTTTTCGAGCATCAAACCTTAAGTAAGCACATCCTAGACTTTACTTTTAATATTGAAACTAAAAAATATCATGAACCAAAACATAAAATGTATCAGTTATAATGGGAATGTTAAATCCTTCTAGTTTAATAATTGGTATATCCAAGGTCCTTTATATAACTTCCTTGTTCCCACAATTTTAAGTATATATTGCCAATCAATGCTAAGATTAGGGAAGAACTGAAAGTAAGAGTCTGAAGTTACCAGTTGATAGGGTTCTCATCTATAATGTCCGATATATCATCATACAACCCCAATATTACAAGATAAGATTTAATCACATGGATAACTCATAGCTAAAGCTTGTTTACAAATCAAACCTACCTAGGATAATTCAAACTTTCCTCTCTAAGGGCCTATTTGGTTAGATATTAATTACTGGAATGAAATGGAACAGAAAGGAACGATTTATAATAGATTATAGGATAATATAGTAAAAAGTTGTTTAGGAATGATAGAAGGATTCATAATATAATGTAGTGAAATGTTATTTGGAAGATGGATAAAATAGAATGTAATGTATAATAAATGACTATTATAGCTTTGATATTAAAATGGTTG
>JAOQMP010000003.1:24395764-24417601 GCA_027563575.1 Erythroxylum pedicellare | reverse complement strand
GGGGAAGATTTAGATAGTTTTGCATTAAAATTTTAAGTTTAAACGGTAGTATAGGTTTTGGCCATATTTTGATTTATTGTTTAATGTTGATGCCGCACCTTGCTTTTGCAAACTTGATGATTTTCACTTGTACTTGCATGTTTTATTCCAAAATCCCATAAAAATATGAAAATTTCTAAAATCAAAAATTATTTTCTGTTTTTGTATAATTTTGCATCTTAAGTGTTTAGTTTTGTCTTTTAATCTCCCAATAATTGATAGAAGTTCTATATATTATGCATGAGATTTAGTTGATAATGGTTCAGGCATAAAATTGATGAATGTGTTTTTATGTAAGTTTTCAAGTTTAACGAATGACCTTGAAACTATGCCATGTTGACTTAATAGATGATTACCCAAGTGAGCTTTTAAAACTTCAACATATTTCTTTGATGTGTCTATTCTTTTAATGGTATAATTCTCTAAAATTTGCATGATATCTTGATAAGACTACATCTTACATCTTATTCATGAATATGATAAAGGCATTTGGTAGTTAACCAAAAAGCCAACCTAAAGCATGATATCCAATAGTTAGCCCCTTTGTGCTTACTTATCTTTTCTTTGCTTACCATGTTTAACTTAGCCTTGTTGTTCATTTTTATCTTTCTACAATGTTGGTAGTAGAGCATGATTTTGGCAAGCTGAATATGAGGAATGGTTGGAATTGGTGAGTTTATGTGGTTTGAATCAAAATTATGGCTTGATGAGTTAATGAGTATGTTTCGGCCAAGAAAAAAAGAAAAAATGATGATGAATGAAGTTGTGACATATGAAGATAAAAAGAATAAAAGAAAAGTGTGATTGCCTTGTATTTCAGTTGATTATATATTTATAAGAATGAAAAAGATCAAAGAAGTTGAGTTATGTGCTTTGAAAAAAAAGAATGGTGTACTTGGATGTATACACGTGCATGAATTCTTTGCTGTGTTATTTGCTCTACTCCCTTTGGTTTTAGCCTTTTCTTATCCTTTTTTTTATCTTACTTTTAGCTAAGTCTTGTTACAACCTTGATTAAGTCCTTTTGATTCATGTTATGCATGTATATATAGTAATGTATTTGAGATTGAAAAGCAGGCTTATGGTAGAACATATCTATTGTTTGAATTTTAAGAGTTAAACATATGAGCCCTTAAACACAGGAGTGTTGGAGTGTTTATCAATAAGAAAACCTATTATTTTGATATGGAATAGATTCCCTCTAACTCCTTTATGCTATTTAGCTTTTTTCTTACATTTAAAGCGAGTTCATGAATTTTATGTTTTGATCATAGTTAACTAGGTTCTAGTTATAATATTTGCATTCTTTGATATTATTGGGAGGTTTAGAGAATGTTATACACTTAAGTAGTTTTTCTTTCATAGTGTGTTTTAAGTTTGATTTTTCATGAACTTAGTTCTTTTCTTTTATTAGTTTTCATTTTTCTTTTCTTTTCCTTACTCGAGGACGAGCAAGAGCTAAATGTGGGGGAATTTGATACTCACATTTTCTTATCTTTTTAGTACCTTAACACTTAGTATTTGTTCCCATTTTCTGTACAAAATGATTCACTTATCTTACTTTGTGCTCTACAGGTACTTTTGGACATGAAACGAAGAATATGAGCTAAACAAGGTAGAATTAGCGCAAATAAAGTTCATATTTGGAACAAGGAGGTCAAAATGAGCAAGAATGGTCAAAGTTGCAGAAATCCTAATCCTACAAGGATTAGGAATCCTAATTGCACCAAGAATCCTACTTTGACTAGGATTTCCTATTTTGACGATTTGTGGAAAAAGGTAAAATCGGTGACAAAAATTATGGATGTTGAGTAATCCTAATCCTACAAGGATTAGGAATCCTACTTTGACTAGGAGTCTTAGTTCCACAAGGATTTCCTATCGGCAGTGTAAAATGGATTTTGTCAATGCAATCGGTTTTGTCAACAAGTACACAACCTCAGCAGCAAGCTTTTGGAAGTTTATAGAAGATTTGATGATGTGGCATCCCTCCATTGGTCATATGATGATTTCATCCACGTTGTCAACCACCTCACGATGCCACATCACCCTCCTTTCCACCTTGGATGTCACAGATGAAAGCCTACACCACCAACTCATGCATACATGTGTGTGGAAGCTTTCGCCACCATCTTTGAAGTTTCCAAATCCACCTTAAAGTTTGATCTCTCTTCCACCTCCTCAAGACCAATATAAATTGGGCCAGATATCAAGTTGAATTCGGATTGGATTTCTTTTCCACGGAGTAGTGGATTTCCAGAGGAACCTTTTGACAATCTTTGGCTTACATATAAAGATCTAACCGTTGGATTGGGTTGACCTTTTGTGTGAATAAACATAAATCATTGATCTATTTTCACCTAAAATTTGAGCCGTAAATTTTTTTCCGTTTAAGAGTTATACAATGTCGAAGTTGCCCTTGAGAATTTGACAGAATAGTAAAATCCGAGTTTGGAAAAGATTACAAGTTCAACTCCCTTAAGGATGTGTACACCAACCTATACCTCTATATATAGAGTCCTATTAGCTCATTAAAAGGGATTCATGTTTTCTTTCTTCTTGTGCTAGGGCGTGACCTATAGCTTCCTTCTCTTCATCTTTCTCTATTAGAATTAGGTTTCTCTTATTATTGATCTTGTTGAATACACTATGAATTTTTCTAGCTAGATTTCTTTTTCCAATTGTAAGAGGTAATAACTTCTAAACCATAATTTGATTCAGGAGAACTTTTTCTTAATTATTATATGTAAGATTGTGTGATGACTATGAATTTATAATTGGATCTTAATTGTCGAATCATGTGTGCTAGATTAAAGTCATGAATTTGATCTTGTTTATGTGATTTGAATGCTAAGTTGATTGTTTGAGTTAGAAGTTGCCGAATTGATTAATTGCTAGTAGCAAAAACTTATTAGATTTAAATAGAAGTTATCAAATCTAATTCCTTTGATTATAAACTTTGTTTTGACTTATAGATAGAAGTTGTCATGATTTAAATTTGAGATCTTTGGCCAAAGTTTGAATTGGTCTTGCATAAGTTTGTGTTGATTAGAAGTTATGATGCATCAATTTATATTTGATGATTAGTTTACTTAGAAGTTAAGAAACTTGACATTCGAATTGGTTGAACCATTGTCACATACAAATTACATATAGATTATCTTTTATGTTCCATGATTGAATTGATTAGGTGTTTATTGGTGAACTCTCTTGAAATTGGAAACTTGTTAAAGTTGACTTCTCTTATCTTTAACATTCTAAATTCTGCTGAATCCTTTAGCATTAATTTACTTTAAGATTTAGATGTTTTCTTAGTTAATTTCCTTGAATTTTTTATCCAAAACCCTCCCAAATTTGTGTGTGTGTTCATTTTTCTTTCGTAGCTTTGAGTCTGTTTATTCTTGAATTTATTTATTAGTCTTAAATATTAAGTTAATTGTTTGAATAATTAAAGAAGTAGTATTAACAGGTCACGTAATTTGCATATTAAAGTACATTAAATCACATTATCTTTAAGATTTCCTTTGTTTTTGAATCTGACCTTAGTTGCATCCTTTAGATTAGTTAGTTACACAATAGCACAAGCATCCACACAGCTTTTAGGAGTAATTTGGTCACGTAAATTAGCTTTAGCAACCAAGTTAAAGTTCTGATCTTGTTCTCTCATGATTTGGAGCAACCAAACTTGCTAAAATAGAGTTGATTTCAATATGATCTTACCTCTAAATTGCTTTACTGTGACATACATAGGTCTATTCTTGTTAGATTTCATTGGTTTTACATATAGGACATTAGTTTATCATTCATATAGTTTAAATAACTTGTATAGATTACATTTAGTTAGATTATTCTCTTGCTTTAACTCTGTCCAGTATTTCTTGATTATTAAACATATTGATTTGTTTGAATTGAGTTGGGAGTCATACTTTATAGCTCTCCATAGGAACGATCCTTACTTTTCCATACTATTTGTGCTAACTTTTAGGGTTAATTTGTAAGGCCTAACAATACCTTATCAAATTTTGGCACTGTTGTAGGGGAACTAACTTCAATTTACTCCTTTCAAGCTTATTTATATGTTTATTAAGCTCTCTTTTGTAGGTTGCATGACCAATCTGTTTGATCAACAACTTATTGAAGAAGAAATCAAGCAATTTTAACCAGTCTGCCCATCTCGACCAATCACCACTTTAATCCCCTCTTTTTGATCCCTTTCTCTTACGTGAATTGGAGGAGAGGACCACTTCATTTTATCCTATCTTTCAACCTAACTTCGAACAAGGTGAATCATCTTCATCGGACGGAGTATACTCTGACCCCAACACCTCTTCATCATCGTCTTCGACTTGATCATTCGAAAATCCATTTAATATGGCAGGTTAAACTCAACGTTCTTTGAAGGAGCTTGCCGCTCCTAACCTTTATAACCATCCCTTATGTATTAATGTGGAGAATGCTAACTTTGAGTTAAATTTTGGTTTTATCCATCTTCTTTCTTGTTTTAATGGTCGTACAAGTGAAGGTCTACATTTACATCTCAAGGAGTTTCACATGGTTTGTAATGGAATGAAATCACATGGCGTGGAGGAGAACCAAGTAAAATTGAAACCTTTCCCTTTCTCCTTAAAGGGGGCGGAAAAAGAGTGGTTGTTCTCTATCCCTCCCAATTCCATCACCCAATGGAATTACTTGAAATGGTTGTTTACGGAAAAGTATTTCCTAGCATCCTGTGTTGCTAGCATTAGAAAGGAAATTTTTGGTATAAGACAAGCTCATGGTGAAACATATTCAGATTATTGAGAAAGGTTTGAAAAAGTTTGCATGCATTGCCCTCATCACTAAATTCATGAACAATTGTTCATTCAATACTTTTATGAGGGGCTTACACCCCAAGATAGGAGTATTATAGATGTCAGTCATGACCACACACTTTCTTATGTTTTAATCGCTGTATATGGACACAAATAATGCAATTTGAGTTTGTTTCTTTGTCTGTTCGGGTAGGCCGTATCTACACAGCATACGCTTCAGCTACTGTAAAAAAGAAGCTGCTCACATGCCTTGGTGTAAACTTAAAACTTCTAAGTAAAAAAACTTCAGCACCATACAACAATTATTCCCTAGAGGCAATAACTTTGAAGATCTATATAAAAAAGCTGCAATTATTCATCACCAATTCTGGTCCAAAGGAGTAGTAAAACATCGGTCGAATGAAGGTGGAATAGCTCCTTCATCATCTTTGTACGCATGACACGATAAAGAGAGTTGTCCAACACGTTACAAGGTTGGTTTCCAACAGCTGTGCATTATGTTATCTCTTACCATCTTTGTTTAATTAATCCATTAGCTCCTTACATCATCCACGACAATTCTTGTCTCCTAGATATAACAAGTTGTTTTGATCTTGTCTCACCAAAATGACACACATGCACACCATGTATTGGTCTCACATGTAATGAATTTTATGTCCCTCACATTTACTCCTTCATGAACGTGGCAGTCTGAGGTTTTCGTGTATTCTTATTCCAAAATAATAAGAACTTCTTTATGTACGTGACAATTTCCAGTTATGGCTTATTCACATGTACATGTATAATTTCTTGTCCAATATAATTAAGTGGCTTAACAAAAATTTGTCCAATTTCGATAAAATTTTCATGTCCATTTATTAACATGTTGCACCTAAACATATCAACATATAAGTTAGATCGATTTACTTTAAGTATCCTTAACTATAGCTGATTCTCTCACGCTTGGTTTACTTGGTTTATGTCCTTATGATTTAACCCAAAAATGCTTCCAATTTTCTCCTCGATAATTTAAAATAAGGTCAATCTTGATCTATCACAAATCCATCCGATCAAATTTATTTTTGTCTATTTCTATACCAGTCAATTCCAATATTTTTTACCTATCATTTGACTTTAATACTTGTGTCAAGCATTGTCAAATCATCTAGGTTTAGGTCCCCAATTAACCTTTTAATGAAAACAAAATTTACACTCACCTGAATCGTTCACACGAAATAAAATTTTATAAAAACACGAAAGGAAAAGTTTGGGTTTTACATCTTATCCCCTTTTGTTAACCATTGAACTCTAGACTTCTACTTTAAAATGGAGCTTCTAGCATTGATAGCTAATATATGATTACAAAGGGTGATTTGTTCATCGTTGATCAAAGTTAAGCTTGTAGGACCTGTATAAAGTTGAGATTGTACTTCATAATTTTTATTCCTAATAACATTGCATCTATTTTTAGTAGTCTTCAATTGTAGCTTCTTGAGAACTAATTTAATGAATTGAAACTTCTTAAAGCATTTATATTGTTCAAATTAATCTATATCCTGATCCAAACCCCTTTTAATGATTTCTTGTAATCCCTCAATCTTCAAAAGATAAATTAAGAATACGTAGGGAGATAAAATATTATAATTGCTAGAGAAGTTATGGTAGATAAAATATTATAATTACTAGAGACCTTATGGACTTTAATTGGAGAGTGGTTATAGCAAAAAGAACTTTTGAAATTTGACAGACTCTTTGAAAATTGCATCAACCAATGTTCATTAACAAGAGGCATATCTAATTTTTTCTTCATCAACCACTTTCCTTGTTGTTTATTACTCTAAGTGAATTATTTTCCTCAAAAGCCAGGTCAGTCATACTAATAATATTCAAACAAGACCTTAATTCATTTAAGGGGATTTTGATGCAATTATCACTTATGCTTTAAAAGAGAGGGGGGTACATTAACCAATAACCAAGGAATATACATGTTAGATCCTCTCAAAGCAAGATCACTCCAAATATAAAAACTCTACATCCCAAATTCAAAAGCATAAATGAAAGTGATAACAAGATTGCAGTTATTCCATCTAAGTTTAATGGTCAAATGGATAGCTTGCTCATTAATAGAAGAATCAAGGACATTAATTCTATCTGTATCAAATATAACACTACTTCTTCCCTTTTAATGAAACTAGTGATTAGAGATGATTTTCCAATCTTTTTTAATAAACCAAAGCTCCTTGTAAGAGGATTCCTTAAGCTTATCTTCCGAAAGTGTAAAAATCATTAGTTTAATATAGGAAATATAATCTACAACAACATATTACTTAAGGGGCTTATTAATCTCCTTCATATTCCATGCCAATATAATCATGAGGGAGAGTTAGGGATAGAGGAATCACCCTTAGAACCTTTGCTCTTAACCTTTCTACTAGATCTCCTTCTAACAGTAGGAGATTAGGAATTAGAATTACCTATAGTAGTAGAACACTTCTTGATGTTACGTACATTCATATCTATCTCATTGTTAGCAGAAGTAGTAACAAAAGAGCTTGTAGATGTAGTTGAGCAGAGAAAGGGCCTATGTATCTGGTTTGAGCTAGTTTCCTTTACAAGTTAGGTCAAATTAGTTTCATTAACCATTAAAGTATCGAAATAATTAGGAACATGAAGTTTATTAGAGATAACAATTGATGAAGTAACCCGGTTCTCCTTATTGATTGAACAATTAAGAGCTTTAGTATGTATTATTGTCATTAGAGTTAAAAGGGGAGTTTGGTCATTTTCATAAGTGTTAGGATTAAAGGAGTTCTGGGGTACAAATCCCATCAATTCATTGTAAGCACTTTTTTGGAATATCTTTCCATTCTTTCTCGATCCTTTCACTCGATTGGTAGTAATAAGCTTCCAATGATAGGTGACCTGCAGAATGTCCTCAATTAGTTTCCCCTACTCATCTGCATTAAAAGAATAACAATAGGTAGTTATTGGGAGATTTCCACTTGAATGCAAATATTGGCAAGTCCTATTCTCTTTAAGGAAGCAATGTATTTGTCCATATAAGAGGTTGGACTAAGTAGCTTCTTAGACATCGATCCAATAGTGGACCAACATTCAAAACGAATATTATAAATGATGATCTACACTGCAATATGTTTGAGCTTTATTTTATCCAGCTTCACTCCAGTAGAGCATCTCTTTAAGAAAATTGGCTTGTCCTTTATGTGCCAAGGATCATATTTAAGCACTTTGTTTGCCTCGTCCATGGAACTAAATTTGAAGATAAAGTGTCCCTGAGGATCAATGAGTATCTTCACTAGTCCTATGTTCTTCTCCTATACTACATAGCTGAAAATGTAGGTCTTTTGTTGAAGAAGAAACCAATAAAGATAGAATTCCTTTTGAGACTTCTTCATAGAAAAATGTCTTTAAGTAGTTGAGCAATGGTTTTCCCTTCTTGGAGGAAAGTAACCTAACTTCGTAAATGGGGATGGGTCACGTACTATATATAAAACCAAGTTTTCCTAGAGTAGCCATATGAAAAGTTAGTAGCGAATAGGGAGCTAGAAGCTGGAGCATTAGAGTAGAAAGGGATTCCTTTGAATAAGGCATATGATTTATGAGAGATGGTAGGAGAAAGAGGAGAGAAATTTCCATTATAAACTTGTTTGGCAAGAGCAAGAAAGCAGAGGAAATTCTCCTCCTAAAACTTTGGTCAACCCAAAATCTGAAGGTTCAGAAGACGAAGGGGCCAAAAAAGTACAAGGAAAAACTTCAAATTACTGTTCTTAAAAAATAAACAGATAAGGTGAGAGTAATAAAATGAGAAAAAGGTAAATGAGAAGATTAAAATGCCACCAGCTTGTAACCAAAAACAAAACCACGAGGAGAACAATAGGAATTAAAAGAAACCAAAAATAATAGGAGTCAATAAAAGCAGGGAGGCGGGATGCAAGATCCTCTATTCTTAAATTTGGTGTGCCCTCTGTTTCGGTCCAATCTTAGTCATCCAATTTTTGTGAGCTCCATTTATTGAATGGATAGATTTTTTATAGAACAGAGTAATAAGAACATGTAATCTGGTTCTAGTAGGTGGTGGTTAAGTAGGAGGGAGTGAATAAGTAAAAATGAACAAAGAAGGAATCTATTGTTTAGAGAGAAGTAGCTCTTTCTCGTACTAAGCCATTTTTAGGGGCCCAAATTACCACTGTTCAAAGTTAACTAGGCCCAAGTTTTTTTTCTAGGAAGTCTGAAGTTTACACGGAGGCACGTGAGCACCTTTTGCTTTACAATAGCTGAAGCATATGCTGTGTAGATAAGACCTGCTTGGACAAACAAAGAAACAAACTCAAGCTGCATTATTTGTGTCCATATGCGGTGTAAAACACACGCACGATCAAAATTTAAGAAAGTGTGGGGCTATGAATGACATCTATAATACTCCTATCTTGGGGTGTAAGCCCTTCATAAAAGTATTGAATGAGCAAATTTTCAGGAATTTGGTGATGAGGACACTGTATGTAAACTTTTTCAAACCTTTACTAATAATCTGGAAACGTTTCACCATGAGCTTGTTTTATACCAAAAATTTCCTTTCTAATGCTAACAACACGAGATGCTAGGAAATACTTTTCCAAAAGCATCCGTTTTAAGTCATTCCATTGTGTGATGGAACTGGGAGGGATAGAGAACAATCACTCTTTTGCCACCCCCTTTAAGGAGAAAGGGAAAGCTTTCAATTTTACTTGGTTCTCCTCCACGCCATGTGATTTCATTCCAATATAAACCAAGTGAAACTCCTTGACATTTGAATGTGGATCTTCACCTTCAAGAGCATTAAAACAAGGAAAAATATGGATAAAACTAGATTTTAACTCAAAGTTAGCATTCTCCATATTAATACATAAGGGATGGTTATCAAGGTTAGGAGCAGCAAGCTCCTTCAAAGAACATTGAGCTTGAACTGTCATATTAAAGGGATTTTTGAATGATGAAGTGGAAGACGATGATGAAGAGGTGTTGGGGTTAGCATATACTCCGTCCAATGAAGATGATTCGTCTTGTTCGAAGTTGGGTTGAAAGAGAGGATTAATGAAGTGGTCCTCTCCTCCAATTCACGTGAGAGAAAAGGATCAAAGAGAAAGGATTGAATTGGTGATTGGTCGAGATGGGCAAATTGGTTGATGTAAAATTGCTCGATTTCTTCTTCAGTAAGCTGTTGATCAAACAGATTGCTCGTGCAACCTAAAAAAGAGAGCTTAATGAACACATAAATAAGCTTGAAAGGAGTAAATTAAAGTTAGTTCTCCGACAATACCAAATTTTGATAAGGTGTCATTAGGCCTGACAAATTAACCCTAAAAGCTAGTGTAAGTAGTATGGACAAGTAGGGATCGTTCCCACGAAGAACTATAAAGTAAATCCCATCTCAATTCAAACAAATCAATATGTTTAATAATCAAGCAATAGTGTACATAATTAAAGAAAGAGAATAATCTAACTAAATGCAATCTATACAAGTTAGTTAAACTATATGAATGATAAACTAATGTCTTATATGTAAAACCAACAAAATCTAACAAGAATAGACCTATGTATGTCACGGTAAAGCAATTTAAAAGTAAGATCAGATTGAAATCAACTCTATTTTAGCAAGTTTGGATGAGGTAGTTAGAGCTAATTTACGTGACAAAATTACTCCTACAAGCTATGTTGATGCTTGTGCTATTATGTAGCTAACTAATCTAAAGGATGCAACTAAGGTCAAATTTGAAAACAAAGGGAAATCTTAAAGATAATGTGATTTAATCTACTCTAATATGCAAATTATGTGACCTATTAATACTACTACTTTAATTATTCAAACAATTAAATTGAAAGCAAAATTAACCTAATATTTAAGACTTATAAATAAATTAAAGAACAAATAGACCCGAACTTATGAAAGAACAAAGAACACACACACACAAATTTAGGGGGTGGGGTTGCATCAAAAATTCAAGGAAAATTATCTTAGAAAACAACTAAATCTTACAGTAAATTAATGCTAAAGTATTTGACAAAATTTAGAATTTTAAAGATAAAAGAAGTCAACTTTAACAAGTTTCCAATTGTAAGAGAGTTCACCAATAAACACCTAATCAGTTCAATCATGGAACATAAAAGATAATCTATGTGTAATTTGTTTGTGACAATGGATCAACCAATTCGAATGTCAAGTTTCTTAATTTCTAAGTAAACTAATTTTCAAACATAAATTTATGCATCATAACTTCTAATCAATATAAAATTATGCAAGAGCAATTCAAACATTGGCTAAAGATCTCGAATTTAAATCATGATAACTTCTATCTATAATTTAAACCAAAGTTTATAATCAAACAAATCATATTTGATAACTTCTATCTAAATCTAATAAGTTTTTGCTACTAGCAATTAATCAATTCGGTAACTTCTACTTCAAACAATCAACTTAGCGTTCAAATCACATAAACAAGATCAAATTCATGACTTTAATCCAGCACACATGATTCAACAATTAAGATCATATTATAAACTCATAGTCATCACACAATCTTACATAGAATAATTAATCAAAAGTTCTCTTAAATCAAATTAGGTTAGAAAAAGAAATCTAGCTAGAAATATTCATAGCGTATTCAGCAAGATCAATAATAAGAGAAACCTAATTCTAAGAGAAAAAGATAAAGAGAAGGAAGCTATAGGTCACGCCCTAGCGAAGCAAAACATCGTGAACCCCTTTTAATGAGCTAGTAGGATTATATAGAGGTATAGGTCAGTATACACAACTTAAGGGAGTTGAACTTGTAATCTTTGCCAAACTCGGGTTTCACTATTCTGGTAAATTCTCAGGGGCAAATTCGACATTGTATAACTCTCAAACAACAATAAATTTTGAGATAAAATTTTAGGTGCAAATAGCCCAATGATATAAGTTTATTCACACAAAATTTCAGCTCAATCCAATGGTCAAATCTTTAGATATAAGCCCAAGTTTGTTGCAAGGTCCGTTTAGAAAACCACTAGTCCGTGGAAAAGAAATCCAATCCGAATTCAACTTGATATCTAGCGGAGTTGGAAGAGATATCAAACTTCAAGGTGGATTTTGAAACTTCAAGGACGATGGAGGAAGCTTCCATACACATGTATGCATGAGTTGGCGGTGGCTTCCACGTCATCAAATCTTCTAGAATCTTCCAAAAGGTTATTGTTGAAGTTGTGTACTCGTTGACAAAATCGATTGCATTAACAAAATCCTTTTTGCGCTACTGATAGGAAATCCTTGTGGAACTAGGATTCTTAGTCAAAGAAGGATTTCTAATCCTAGTAGGATTATGATTACTCATCATCCATAATTTTCATCACCGATTTTACTTTTCACCACGAATCGTCAAAATAGGAAATCCTAGTCAGAGTAGGATTCTTGGTGCAATTAGTATTCCTAACCCTTGTAGGGTTAGGATTTAAGCAAATTTGACCATTCTTGCTCATTTCGGCCTCCTCATTCCAAATATGAACTCAATTTGCGCTAATTCTACCTTGTATGGCTCATATTCTTTGTTTCATGTCTAAAAGTACTTGTAGAGCACAAAGTAAGAGAAGTGAATCATTTTGTACAGAAAATGGGAACAAATACTAAGTGTTAAGCTACTAAAAAGATAAGAAACTATGAGTATATCAAATTCTCCCATACTTAGCTCTTGCTCGTCCTTGAGTAAGGAAAAGAAAAGAAAAATGAATACTAAGAAAAGAAAAAAACTAAGTGCGTGAAAAATCAAACTTAAAACACACTATGCAAGAAAAACTACTTAAGTGTATAACCTTCCTCCAAACCTCGCAACAATATCAAAGAATGCAAATATTATAACAAGAACCTAGTTAACCATTATCAAAACTTAAAATTCATGAACTCACTTTAAATGTAAGAAACAAGCTAAATAGTATAAATAAGTTAGAGGAAATCTATGCCATATGAAAATAACAGATTCTCTCATTGATAAACACTTCAACACACATGTGTTTAAGGGCTTATGTGTTTAACTCTCAAAATTCAAACAATGAATATGTTCTACCATAAGCTTGCTTTTCAATCTCAAATATACTACAGAATATACATGCACAACATGAATCAAAAGGACTTAATCAAGGTTGTAACAAGGCTTGGCTAAAGGTAAGATAAAAGAAAGGATAAGAAAAGGCTAAAAACAAAGGAAGTAGAGCAAATAACACATCAAAGAATTCATGCACATGTATGCATCCAAATACACCATTCTTCTTTTTCAAGCACATAACTCAACTTCTTTGATCTTTTTCATTCCCATAAATATATAAGCAACTAAAATACAAGGGAATCACCCTTTTCTTTCATTCTTTTTCTCTATATATGTCATGACATCATTCATCATCATCATTTTTTTTGGTCGAAACATACTCATTAACTCATCAAGTTATAATTTTGATTCAAACCATATAAACTCATCAACTCCAACCATTCCACACATTCAGCTTGCCAAAATCATGCTCTACTAACCTTGGCTAGAGGGTAGAAAGATAAAATGAACAACAAGGCTAAGTTAAACATGGCAAGTGAAGAAAAGATAAGTAAGCACAAAGAGGCTAACTATTAGATATCATGCTTTACGTTGGCTTTTTGGATAAGTGGTTAAATCTAAAATGCCATTATCATATTCATGAAAAACATGTAAGATGAAGTCTTATCAAGATATCAAGGAAGTTCTAGAGAATTATATCATTGAAAGAATACATACATCAAAGAAATATGTTGAAGTTTCAAAAGCTCACATGGGTAATCATCTATTAAGTCAACATGGCATAGTTTCAAGATCATTCCTTAAACTTGAAAGCTTAAAACTTACATACAAACACATTCATCAATTTTATGCCTTAATCATTATCAACTAAATCTCATGCATAATATAAGAACTTTTATCAATTATTGGGAGATTAACAAAACTAAACACTTAGGATGCAAAATTATGCAAAAATAGAAAATATTTTTGGATTTTTGAAAAATTTTCAAAATTTTATGGGGTTTGGAATAACACATGTAAGTACAAGTGAAAATCATCAAGTTCAAGCAAGAGCAAGGTGCGACATCAACATTAAACACAAAAACAGAATATGGCCAAAACCTATACTACCCTTTAAACTTAAAAATTTTGATGCAAGACTATTTAAATCTTCCCCTCGCACTTAAACACAACATTGTCCTCAACGTTGATATAAAGTAATTTTACTTCCACCTTCAATTTGTTATGATCTTGCATGCATGGAGGGCTAGGTTAACTTGATGAATTGAGGTGGAACTTGAGCTAAACAAGTAATTAAAGTATTGATATTTATGGCATGTTATAATAGAAAGATTATGATGATTGAATTGGTATATATTATACATGATGTTGATGTTGATGTTGAAGATGTGCTAGAAAATGGAGAATGAATGGGTGCTTTTTTGTATGTTTTTACATGTATGAAAATAGTAGTTTATGGGCTGTTGTATGGATGATTTAAGTTGGGATTCATAGTATAATTGATGAGGAACTCATGCTAAAGATAGGTGTTATTAAAGTGTTTTCAAATCTGGAAAATTAGAGTTGTAGGTGTGTTTATGAAAAAATGACTGTTAATGATGTAAGTGAGCAGAATTTTGTAAGCCTTAGTGTAACTAATATGAAAGTTAAATTAACCTGAATTGAAGTAACATTAAAGGAAATGAAATCTGAAAAATTTCAGGTGTTAGTGATATCTCTAAGCTTGTAAATTTCTTGAAGTATTAAAGGTAGTAAAGTTACACACGTTAGTGATGTTGATGAGAAAATTTGAAAATTTAATTTTAGCCTTGTGTATATGTTGAACCAGATGAGAAATTTCACTCTAAGTTGGTATGTTTGGACTTGATTAAGGCTAGTAATGAGCCTAGATTGTTTCTTGATTAATTGGTTAAGAGCTTGATAAGTTAATGTAGTTAATTGATTTCATAACCTAAAGAATGGATTGTTTTGATATGGTTGAGTTTAAATATGGAAATTATGATTTATTAAAGGAATAAATGAGTTCTTTTAATGCAAACTTCATCTTAAGGACTTTAGTAATATGTACAAGGTATGGATGAATGAGCATTGAAGATCATGAGGTAATTATGAATGAGAATTGGGTAAATGTATGAATATATATTGCTGGAAAAAGTTTGGTGAATATATAGATCTAGCTTACTGAAATTTCAAATTTAAAGTAACAATTGTGTGTGTGTTATAAGAGGCTTTTGATCATGAAAAAGTTCAGGGATAAGTGTAAAGTATGGTTGATGTATTTGGAGTAAATCAAGCTAACTTAAAGGTACAAACCTGATTGCAAAATGGTAGTATACAAAATATGATGTTTGAATGATCAATATTTATGAATAGTTACATACCCAAAAAGGTCAATTGAGATGCATTAAACATGACACATATATATGTGCATGATTGAATATTCATATGATTGATTAACTTAGTAATGTGTGAACCATATGTATGTATCATAATTAAAGTTAGCATCCAGACATTGCCAGGTTATCAAGGAAATAGCTTAACTGGAGCGTACTGTGAGTTAACCTAGATGTTTTCTCACTATGACTAAATTGTTCTCGATTAACTTTTAGATATTGAGCTGTTATTGATATGATTGTGATAATTCTGGACATTGATCGTCCAAGGAGTTTGATATTCGAGATTGTATTGGAAGTGCTTTCTAATTATATGTGAATATGGAAAATGTGTACTCAATTGAATGTTGAAAGCCAGACTCAGATCCGATGAATGACTATGCACAACATGATAAATGACTATGCACACTGAATGAAAGTTATTGATAGCATAATATGTGAATTTATGCATTCCATCACATTATTATGCATGATTAGATAAAGGAGTTGTGACCAAGTGCCAGTGTAAAAAAGAGCTTAAAGCTCATAAATGTGCAGAAAGAGCCATAGACTCAGTTATTAATAAGCCTGGTATCTATAATGGGTACATGATAGAATATGAATATCAACAATGGATACGGGAGAGTAAATAAGTGGTTGGTCACAATAAAGTAAAAATAAAAGTAGAGTCACATGTGCATTTGCATTTATATATATATATATATATATATATATCTTTACATGTATTATGAGAATGATTGCGAAGAATTACTGAATTGTGTTGATATAATGATATGCAATGTTTGTGTACATGTTGATGATATGAAAGATTGAGATAAATGATTGGATTATTCTGAAATGATTATATGAAATGTTTATAGTTCATGCTATAATGTTGAATTATGATGTTTATTGTGATCTGATATTCAATATTGAATGATGTGATACATATGCTAAATTGGGAAATACAATTGTGAATTTTGTTTATGCTTGTGATATTTGTGCTCTGACTTGAGTGAGCACATTAATGATGGTTCACTCACTGTTCTCAAACTCATCAAAATTGCAACGTTGATTTTTAGCTACAAGGGAGACCTAGCTTCTAAGGTGATATAATAGAAGTCTATTACTGTCAATTTTGGAAACAAGAATGGCTTAAAGGTCTGGTCAGCTGATACCTGTAGAGTCTAGATAGAATACTTTTGTTTAGCTTCCCCTTTGATTTTGAACTTTTTGTATAGAACTTTAAACTCCCAAATGTTATGTTATGTAAATATATGGATTATGAAGTGTAATGCTACAATGTAAGTTATGTTTGTGAATGAAATAGGAAAAGTTGATATTTTGAATACTTGTGTTATGTATGATGCCATAATAAGTTATGTGACTGTTCTAACTTGCCATTCTCATAGAGTATGTTCTTGAACATCCTCTGGATGTTTGGGTGTATGCTCTATGGAAGTGATATGTTACACTTGTTGTGTTGCTTTTCATATTAAAGAGTTCTCTTTTCTATTTGTGCATACACCATTTCATGCAAAGTTTTGACAAACTCAGCTTTTTGTTTGCCATCCAAAGTAGCTTTATTAATTAGTAAAGTTAGCAAATGATGATTTATCAATTATTAAAGGTAGCAAATCCACAGGAGTTAATAGATTGAACCTATACACAACCTCAAATGGAGAATGGCCATTTGTATCCATTTGTAGCATGAAAACTTTGATTGTAAGTAAATTCCACGTGTGGCACTGCTCCTAATTCTTCAAGTTTCTTTGAAGTATGGCTCTAAAAAACGTGGAGAGAGTCCTATTTGCCAATTTCATTTTTCCATTAGTTTGTGAATGACAAGTAGTTGAATACAACAGTCTTATACCCAACTTGTTTCAAAACGTTTTCCAAAGGTGTATAAGAAACTTCACATCTCTCTATCACTCACAATTTTCCTTGCAATGCCATGTAATCTCACAATGTTGTGGAAGAATAGCCCCACAACATGAGTGGGATCATCTATTTTATGGCAAGGAATCAAATGCACCATCTTGCTAATCCTATCAATAATAACAAAAATAGAATCTCTTTCCCTTTTTTTCCTTGGTAAACCTAAGAAAAGTCCATTGATATATCAACCCAAGGCTTATTAGGAATATGAAGAGCAATATATAGCCTATGAGGCATTAGTCTAGATTTAAATTGTTTGTTTGTAATGCATTTCTCACATATTTTATCAACATCTCTTTTCGTTTGTGGCTAGAAGAAATGATCACTTAACACATCCAAAGTCTTTTTAATTCCAAAATGTTATATTAACCAGCCACTATATGCCTCTCTCATAAGCAATTCTCTCATTTAACATTCAAGAACACACAACTTGGTTTCTTTGGAAAAAAAAAATCATGCCTAAAGAACTTGCCAAAACCCGCTTTCTCACATACCCTATAAACATTAGCCAAATCAAGGTTAGAATTTTAAAAATATTTAATGTTCTTAAAACCTAATAATTTTGCATCAAGATTAGAAATTAGAGCATACATTATATAGAAAGAACATCAGTAACCACATTTTCCTTGCCTTGTTTGTACTTGATGATGTATGGAAAAGATTCAATAAACTGTACCCATTTGGCATGCTTACGACTTAGCTTTCATTATTCTTTGAGATATTTCAGGGACTCCAGATCAGTGTGAATAATCAATTCCTAGTACCGGAGATAGTGTTGCTAAGTCTCTAACACTCTCACTAAGGCATTAAACTCTTTATCATAAGTTGAATATTTAAAACTTGCTCCATTTAACTTTCACTAAAGAACGCAATTGTTATGCCCTCTTGCATTAAGACTCTAACAATACCTATTCCACTTGTATCACACACAATCCCAAAAGTTTCAGCAAAGTTAGGTAGGGCAAGCAAAGGTAATGCACTAAGTTTTTCTTTGAGCAAGTTAAGAGCATAACCTTGTTCCTTAAGCTACTTAAATCCCACATTATTTTTTATGCATTAAGTTAATGGTGTCGTAATTATAGAGAAATCTTTAATGAATCTTCTACAAAAGGTAGCAAGACCATGAACTACATCACTAACATAAGGTTTTGGCAATTCCCTAATTACTTTTACTTTCTCCTAATATGTATTCCTTTGTTAGTCACAATATAACCAAGAAAAGTAAGTTCATTAATGCAAAAGGTGCATTTATTTAAGTTAGCAAATAAATTTTGCTTCCTAAGGGCATCCAAAACAACCTTCAAATGTGTTGACAAGTATATCATTAAAATAATCAATAACAAATTTACCGTTAAAACACGTAAAACATGGTTCATTAGTCATGTAAATGAACCAAGTGCATTGGTTAAACAAAAAGGCATCACCAACCACTCATACAAGCCATGTTTAGTTTTAAATGTAGTTTTCCATTCGTCACCCACACACATTCTTATTTAATGATATCTAGATTTTAACTTAGGCTTTGAAAACATATATGAACTGCTTAATTCATCCAACTTATGATCTAGCCTAGGGATAAGATGTTTATACTCCACTATGATTTTATTGATGCCTAGAGAATCACCACACATTCTCCAAGAACCATCCTTCTTAGACACTAACAAAATTGGAACCACATATGGACTCAAGCTTTCATAAACATATCCTTTTTCCATAAGCTCACTTACTTGCTTTTGGATTTTGTTGGTCTCTTCAGGATTGCATCTATATGCTAGCCTATTTGGTATACTTGTTCTTATAATGAAATCAATTTGGTGTTCAATTCCTCTAATTGGTGGCAAACCATTAGGAATTTCTTAAGGAAAAGATCTTCATTTTGCTACAAAAGATCAATGATAACAATAGGCAAACTCCTATGAATTTTGTTAGAAGAAATCAAAACATCCTTGTACATAAGTAAGGTCTGCCTCATAGTTAGTGCTTTCTTCACATCACCCATTTTTCCATAAACACTCATTTTTCTTCCATGTAATTCTTCCTTGTTTTCTCTATCCTTGTGTTTCCCATTGCTTTTATTTTTACCACTCA
Organism: Erythroxylum pedicellare; assembly: GCA_027563575.1. NCBI lineage: Eukaryota > Viridiplantae > Streptophyta > Magnoliopsida > Malpighiales > Erythroxylaceae > Erythroxylum > Erythroxylum pedicellare. The sequence goes on along the minus strand of JAOQMP010000003.1, from coordinate 24,398,302 downwards.
ATGCACCATTTTCCCTTTTCTCTCTTTCTTACTCCCTCCCTAAATTTTCAATCAATAAAGATGCAAGTTCTTTATATTTCTGCTTTATGCGCATTTGGTTTTTAAAAATTACCTTTGGTGATAAAGCTCTGATTTAAAACTTCTATCCATCCATTATCAAAGAGTAACAGTTCTTGAATCCATCATAAATCACCTTCCTATCATATTTCCATGGTCTTCCTAACAATAGATCCCCAAAACATAGAGGTATCACACCACACCACACCTCATCCTTATATATACTAATGGAGAAAGAAAATAATAGTTGTCGATTCACCTTCACAACACTACTATCATTTAACCATTGTAATTTATATCATTTTGGATGTTTCATAGTAGGTAATTTCAGTATCTCCATAAGCAATGTACTTGTAATATTTGTACAACTTCCACTATCAACAATTTACATTAGACAACTTATTAGCAATTAAAAAATGAGTTTGGAAAAAATTTCATGTTGTTCACCATGTTTATTATTTTCACGTTGTAAACCAAGTATGAGTTGAACAACCATTATTTGTCATCTAGCATATGACATCAATAGCATCTTCTAATGGTGGCATGTCATTATCACCATCATCTCTCTCACTTTTAGATTCAACAACCCCATCCCTCGTAATCATTACCCTTTTATTAAGACATTCACGTGCCAAATAACCATATCCCCAAGAAAGTAGTTTGATTTCACTATTATCTTTGCTTCCTATTTCGTTATTAATCTTACAATCATCAAATTTAGGCTTAACAAAAGGTTAATCAACCTTTTTACTCTAATTTGGTTTCCAAGACAAAGAGGACCCTCGATACAAACGGCGTTCAAGATGCTACAAGAAGCAATCTAGGTGATTTAGAATTGATTCCAAGTATGGAAAGTTTTCAGGTTCTAAATAAGGGAACTTCACCAAATTTGGAAAATGGAGCTCAAGTGCAAGGAGATGCCATGGGAAATCATATTGAGGCTGTTTAAGAAAAACAAGATCATTTAAGTGCCAACATGGAAGGTTTTCCCAATATGGAAAGTTTTGTCGGTCCGGTCACAAGGTCCCGAGCAAAGCATTTGAAGGAGCAACTCCAAATTTTTGTGTAAAACCGTGTTGAAAGTAGGCTGTCCAAATATGGAAAGTCCATATATGGAAATGTTTTGTAGCCTAAGTATGTCTACATAATTAGGCTAACATACTAGTTTGGGGTGTTTGTGTTTTTGAGCTTGTTGTGGGTCAAATTTGGGTTTGTTTATTATGGGTTGTTTTTATTTGTCTCCTTTGGGGTTAGAATAAGTGAAGTGGGCCACATTTCAAGAGGGCCACGTTGGTTTTTAGTCACTTCTTTTTCAGACTTGGATTATGGGTTCAATTTAGATTTTTAAGTTAGAATACACGGTCCCTTTGTTATTTTACTTAAGCCCATTTCGAAATCCATTAGGTTTAGGTTTAATTAAACATGTCTTAGGGTTTTGTGGATGTCATATTCACTCTCCATCTTATTCTCTCCAGCAGCCACCTCTCTCTCAACATTGAAGATTGTCTTTTCATCTCACCCACCTTCTTCACCACGTTTTTCCACATCACCCATCTTCTTTACTACCTTGAAGACATTTATTTCAGTTTTTATTATTTTGTCTTAAATTGTAATTCCTATAACAAGGCCATTTTTAGTTGTAATGCAAGAACAGGTTGTAATTCGAAATTTCAGATATGAATGAAAAAGAGATTACTTTCTTTTATGTTTATGCACAAGGTGTTCTTATTGATTGCAATTTAGTTTATCTTTTGTCATCAATTTTAATTCCTATTTCTTGTGTTCCTGAGTGCTTAACTGATTGGGGTTCAACGGGAATTCTAAAAATTAACTTGGGTTCTTGTCTTAAGTGTTCTTAGGTGTAAGAACAAATCCTAATATGAATTGCTTTGTTGAGAAACTAATTTTGATTTCATTGGTAACGAGTTCTAAGGGTCGATTAAGGGTCTTGGGGTTTTGCATCATTTGGTATCAGGGCATTGGTTCCAATCAAGTAAGTATTTTTTCCTTATTGATTGAAAAACAAAAAAAATTCGTTCTTTTAAGCTTGTTTGCTTCAAAATCAAACTTTCAAGATCTTATATATCAAAAAACGTGCAATTGAGCTGAACAACTATTATTTTCAATTTTTGTTGGCTTCCAATATACTGAAAAATGTTAAAAGTTTAAGTGGAAAATGTGATTCTAGCTGCTGGTTATGTGTTTGAAATTTCAGAACTGTTTAGGTATAATTAGCGTAATTTTGAGGCTGTTCATTTCTAATTCTTTTCAATTGGATTTGGTTGTTGGTCAAATCCATACTTTACACTTTTCGTTGTTTGAGTGTTTTGAGTGATAATTTGAAGTTCCATTTGGGAATTTCAAGTTTCTGATATTAAATTCTAGAATTCGTCATTTGCTTGCATCCTTTAGTTTTCTGTTATTGAATCTGTCCATTTGCATCTATTACAATAAAAAGGCTGTAATATTGATTCATTGCTG
>JAOQMP010000003.1:24357686-24378901 GCA_027563575.1 Erythroxylum pedicellare | reverse complement strand
AATATTGATACAGTTATAAAAAATATTTAATGTAATTCATTTTATTTTTAACTTGTACGAATTTTTTGTTATTCAATAGATCATTTCATTAAATTTTTATGTTAATCATTTTTTAAATTCCTTATTTATAGATACAATTAAATTACTAATAAAAATCATTCATTTTAAAATAATCAATGAATTATATATTTCCAATCATATTATACTACAGGGATACTTTAGTCATTGACACTGTTTTTTATATTTTGTCAACTGCAACCAAACACATTTCTGTTCTCGAGACGAACATAGTTTTATCTGTTTTGTCCATCACAACCAAACACCTCACTGTCTCTAATTTTTGTTCTGTTATATCTCCAAATTTTTGTTTCGTTTCTTCTCAGCATATCGATCACAGTAACCATATGCAACGTTAAGGAATAAAAAACAAAAGATTTAAACCAAATCTGATGTATAAGAGATGAAGCAAGACAAGTGTTCATGGAGGAAAATGCCATTAAAAGTTGATGGTAGAGGTAGTTTATGGCCTTTTTAATGAAGGCATAGTGAACAACTTCTCTTTAGGTGACATCAACAAGTCTGAAAGATTTCGTAACTTGTCTTGGTGTAAACAACTCACAAGGGAAGAAATTAAAAAAGTCTTGAGGGAGATGAAGAGTGGAAGGACAGTATGATCGGATAAGATACCCATAAAGGTATGGAAGAGATTAGGCGTCGAAGGTTTTGGTTGACTGGTCAAGCTTTTTAATATGATCCTTGAGTCCATTCAAATGTCGGATGAATGGAGACTGAGTATGTTAATTCATTTATATACGGACAGAGGGGACATCCAAAATTGTAACAACTATAGAGGTATCAAACTACTTAGTCACACTATAAAGTTGTGGGAGAAGCTAATTGAGAAGAGAGTCAGAAAAGTGACTTTTATATCGGCAAACTAATTTGGTTTTATGCCAGGTTCACAACAGAAGCGTTACATCTCTTTATAATATTACAGGGAAAAAAGGGGAATTTGTACATGCTTTTTATTGATTTAAAGAAGGCGTATGATATAGTTCCTAGGAAAATCACGTGGAGGTATTTGGAGGTTAAGGGAGTTCTTATGTCCTATATACGAGGGATTAAAGATATGTATAAAGGGGCAATGACAAGAGTAAGGATGATAGGAGGAGACATTGAGAATTTTTCTATTGGCATTAGGCTATACCAAGACTCCACATTAAGCCCTTTTTTGTTTGCAGTAGTGATGAATAAGTTTACCAAGACTATTTAAGGAGATGTGTCTTGGTGTATGTTGCTTACTAACGATATTGTCTTAGTGGATAAGACGAAGAAAGGGGTTAATGTCAAGTTAGAATGTTGGAGGGAAGTGTTTGAGTCGAAAGGTTTTTAAATGAGTAGTACTAAGATTGACTACTTGGGATGCAACTTTTTGGTCCACCAAGTGATTACTGATGTGGATGTAAAAATTGGAAGCTATATCACAGAAGGAGTGTTTTAAGTACTTAGGGTCTATCATATAGAGAAATTGAGAGATCGATTAAGATATAGTCCATTGTATCAGATCAGGGAAGCTCAAATGGTAAAGTGCATCAGGGGTCTTATCTAACAAAAAGATACCACTTAAGCTTAAAAAATAAATTATATCGAATGGCGATTAGGCTAACTATGGGGCAGAGTGTTGGCCCATCAAATAAATACATATTAATAAGCTTTTGGTGATGGAGATAAGGATGCTGTGGTAGATGTGTAACCTTACTAGAAGAGATAAGATTAGGAATCTTATGGTAAGAGACAAATTAAAGGTTGCTGGTAGTAATGACAAATTGAGAGAGACAAGGCCTAGGTAGTACGAACATGTTAAAAGGAGACACCCTGACGTTTCAGTGAGACGATACGAGAAAAAATACTTAGAGACTACAAGAGGAAAAAAGGAAGACCTAAAAAGAATTGAGAGAAGGAGTGATCAAGAATGATATGGCATGGTTGGATCTTACTGAGGACTTGGCCTGTAATAGGAAACTTTGGTGTACTAGGATATAGGTAAAAAATATCTCTTAAAGAGAACATTCACAGTATTGTATGTTATATGAATTCGTGTACTGTGATTCTATTGCATAGTATTTACCTCCTAGCTAGTTTAGCTTAGTTAGTTTCCTATTTAGCGTAATTAATGTGTTGACAGACACGTTCGGATTTACTCATATACAGGTCTTGTTTCCTTTTGGCCTAGTTGGAGTTTACTTTTATACGGGTCTTTTCTAGTATGTATTCTTATCCTACCATATATTGTTAATCTTTGAAATGTTTTGTATAGACGTTATTTCATATTGTCTTACCTGTTTGTATTATTAATATTACTATTATTCCTCTTTATTACAGATGTTATTTTCACTTCAATTCGTCTTCTTATTTTATCTCTTTTCTATGCATCTTTTTTTAGATTGATAGGAACGAATACCGTAACTCCACTTGAGTCTAGACTCTGAAGTTTTGACGAGATAGGAATAACCCTCGAGGTTGATTTGCGATTTTGATAGGGCTATCATTGGGATTTCTAATATATATTCAAAAAATCTTGTTCTTAGATTTTGTCTAATTGCTCAATCTTAGTTGTTAGCCGTACGCTAGCTGTTGCGTCTTGTGACTTCACTTTTCAAGCTCAAGTTTCTAAGAAAAAATTTTGCATTTGAGAAGCTCCTCGCCTCTGTCACTAATTAAGGGTGTAGCTTTGCTAGTTTCCCATGTACCATCTGCAACTTATCGATTATGTTTTGTCGCAACTACTAGATGCCTTTCAATTACAATCACAATCAACCATCTGTGACTTCTTCTTCTTCTTCTTCTTATTATTTATTCTCCCTATTTGTGGATCATTTAGAAATAATCTCTCTACTAATTAGTAGATATAAGATTGTGTACTTTTGGACATTTTAAGACCCTACGAATTATTGAGATTACTACTGAGTATTGTTGCATTATTTATTTGCATTTGCTTATTTTTATTATCTTTTTATGTTTATTTATTTATTTTTTATGTGCATATGATTTTAGTAATATCTTCATGTCACATTATTTACATGTAAGTCTATACATGACTCCCGTACTTTTTGTGTGGCTTAATTTTGTATTACATGCTTTTGTAATCTTAGGTTAACGACTTTTCTAAAATTATTCAACACTCATTAAAGATAAAATATAAAAAAAAAAGAGAAAGCAATTCGCGGTATGAATAAATAAAAGAGTATTATTTGCGTAATTGAAGGATTAGAAAACAAAAAATGTTTGTCTGTCTAATTTTAATCAACTACTTAAATTATGCTTAAAAATATAGAAAATCAAAAAATTTGATCTGATCGATGGAGCGGGTGCGCTAGAGTTTTAATTTTAGGTAATTGTTACCATTTAACAATGTAGACTAAATAGAGTGGACCCTACTTAAATACGTTTCTTCTTTTTTGTTTTAAATTTCAACGCCCTCATCTTCACTTCTTCTTCTTTGTTCTTCTGTCTGCTGACTCTTTTTAAGTCTCTCCATAAATTCAGGGACAAAAGCACTCCAGCTTGCTTCTTTCCTTTCTCTGTTCTCGGCAAATTTCAATCCCAAGAAAGATACTTTAATGTCTTCCTTTTTTTTGCTATATTTGAATTCCAACGTATGATTCGAATAACCCCTAATCCTTGTCTTGTTCTTTTGGATTGCTTTCACAGTAAGTCACAGCCATTCTTTGGTTATGTTTGATTCTTATTGCAGAGTTTTTTCCTTTGTTTAAGCTATACAAAGATGGAAACTTCTTTTTGGGTGTGATATGATTACTTGTCATTTTCTGGGGCTGTGGGATTTTGTTTCGAAGACCTGATGCAACTCGTCTATAAAATTTACCTATTTTTCTTCATGGCTTTGCTTTTTCCATTGTTTTTGTCTAACTAGAATTGACAGATTCAGGATTGGGGTATCTTCTTCTTTTTTTTCTTGTTGCGTTATTATTTTTGTTTTGCTTAGTTTAGTTTGCTTTGATTGCTACCTGAATCAATAGGTATTGATCTTGATTGCTCTAACTTCAGTTTTGGAGTTAATGAGAACCGATTATGAAACTTGCCCCCTTTTTTTTTTCCTCTTCTTCTAAATATATTTTGTGTTGATCTCTGTAGCTTTCCGTTTTATTTTGACCTTAGTTGTTAATGGGACCCCCTCTGTCTATGAGATCAATTGTTCTCTTTTCTTTTTCAATTACCTGGGGAGTTTCTTTGTTTTCCCGGAGAAAACGACGGAGAAAACGATGCTCTTATCCTGGCTTTTAACTTTTCCACACACTTCCTACGTTTTTATTTAGATCTGTTGTATCTCAGTATTAAAAAATTCAAGTTTAATGCAGTGATCTATGTTCGTAATTCCTCTTTCGGTGGGATTCAGCTAGAGGGAAGTAATTGCTTTTTGCTTTCTATGAATCGTCACTAGACTTCACAAACAGGGGAAAAGTTGTACAATTTGTTTCTTGTACTACTTTTTACCTTTAAGTTTAATTTGTTGAAACTCTGTGTGTAGAAGTATGAGTTTGAGCTAGTTTTTAAACCAAAGCAGATGTATGTGCAGGTATTTGTGCATGATCTAAGTCTGAATAAGCATCAGTTTTTTTTTTTTTTGTTTCTTTTTGCATCTTAACTTATGCATGGGAACTTACTAGTTGTCGATGAATATTAGTTATATGCTAATGAGGATTTGTGATCCATTTTGCTTAAACAGACAGGTGACTTAGGTTGTTTACCTAAGCTGGCATAAGTACTATCTTTGCCCTTGATGTGTAGCATGTGTCACCACTGTGGCGCAGAGCCTCTAAAGTACAAAGATGAATCAAAGGAGGAGGAGAATGAAAGTTCATTAAGATTAAATGACCAAGGACCTATTTGGTCTTGTAAAATTTGTCAGGAGAGGAACAAACAAGAATCTAAAAAACAAGGTGATTTTAGTCTTTCTGCATCACCAATGATCAGTCCAACAACTTCGTTATCAAGCAGTGATCGCTCTGAATCGAGCTGCAGTGAGTTTGTGCCTTGTGTTTTTTTTTATGTGTGACTTTTCCTAATAACTGGAAAAGCAACTTATAATATGTAGGTGCTCTTATGATTTCATGTATTATTTGCACTTTCAGGTGATCTGTCAGTTGTTGTAAACTCATACAAACGGTATTTATTGTACCTTGGATTATTGCTCTGGTAGATGTTCCTCTTGATATGAAATTTCTTATTGTATTAAAAATGTATTCTTGTATATTTTTCCAGGAGTAATTCAGCGGAATGTAAACTGGAGTGTGCCCATTATAAACCAAACCACTGGTTGAATGGGCACTTCCACCAATCAAGCTCAGATAGTCTTTTAAGTGATGTAGTTAGAATGCCCGGAAACAACTTAGAGGACATAAATATTGGAAGTTATGGTGATACTGTGAGGGATGTAGAAATATCTCAAACTGCCAACAATGGGGAAACTTATAATCACTGCTCTGAAAATACTGTTGGATTAAATGAACTAAATGAAATTTCTTGTTCTGTTGGTAATGAAAATGAAGACTTGTTATGGTACCCCCCTGAACCAGAAGACCCCAACGATGACTTGGAGGGTAGTTTTGGCTGTAATGACGATGATGATGAATATGGTGATGGCATCAAATGGGGCAAGCCAGGTTCTTTAAGTTGCTATGGAGATGAAGGAAGTGGGAGTAACCGGTTTAGAGTAAAAAAAGAAAAAGCAATGCAAGAGGTGGTAAATGGTAAATTCAAGGCCATTGTTAATCAACTTCTTAAAACTGAAGGTGTAGCCTCTTTGTTGAATGATGGTGAAAATTGGGCGGATGTAGTGACCTCTTTATCTTGGCAAGCTGCTTCATTTTTGAAGCCTGATGCAATTAACGGGAAGGCAATGGATCCTGATGGTTATGTGAAAGTGAAGTGCATTGCGACTGGTTCTCGCAACGAGAGGTTAGTTTCTTATCAAGGGATTTACTTATCTCTATTTTGGTCTATCATCTGCATTTAATAATTTCCTTTTAGATATTTCTATGAGAATGGCATCTTACCATAAATGATTAAAGAAAGCTCCATACTTCATTCCTTATGTATTACATTTTCTGTATGTGCGTGTGCTCATGGATGAGCATTTATGCAACTTATTATGTTTCTAGCTGTTGGAATATATTGTCTTTTCAATTGTTTTCGCAGCCAGCAGTTGCATTTTTAGTTTCACATCAAACAAGCACATACCATTCTTAAATCTTTAGCTTATAGATTTCTTTTTGTATTAAACTAGCTCAACATGGAACACCTAAATAAGTCATCTTCAAGTGATTTTGTTTACACTTTATTTATATTGTTTTCCTGTTGAATACATATTTACTTTTTTGGGTGCCCCATTTTTGCAGTCAATTGGTGAAAGGCTTGGTCTTCAAAAAACGTGCTGCTCATAAGCACATGCCCACTAAGTACAAGAATCCTAGATTGTTGCTTATTCGAGGTGTTCTTGGTCAGTCTTCAAGTGTGTTTTCTTCTCTGAACAAGATGGATCAGGTAGTTTAATCTTGCTCCCTTTCATCTGTTTAATCTTGTCAGGAAATTTCAAGATTCTGATCATAGCTCCCCTTACAGGAAAAGAATAATTTGAAGACTATTGTTGAGATGATAGACACATGCCATCCAAATGTGGTGTTGGTAGAGAAGTCTGTCTCTCGCGATGTGCAAGAGTCTATTCTTGCAAAAGGAATGACATTGGTGTACGATATGAAGCTGCATCGGCTAGAAAGAGTTGCTCGCTGCACAGGATCACCAATTTTAACATCTGATGGATTGTTGAGTCAAAAGTTGAAGCAATGCGATTCCTTCTATATTGAAAAATTTGTTGAAGAACATGCTGGGCTAGGTGAAGGTGGAAAGAAGCCTAGTAAAACTTTGATGTTCATTGAGGGCTGTCCTACACGTCTGGGTTGTACAGTGAGTACACATCTCTTTCTTTGCCTCCCTTGGGCAAATCACTTGACCACAAGCTTTAAGTTTTGGGTGGGATGAGGGGAGAGAGTGGTGTGACACTATTTACATTACTGTTCACATGAATAGTGATATTATCCTAGTTTGCTTGGGTCTTAAGATTTAATAATAAAGAATGCTTATAGAGTAGGATTTGATTATATTTTGGAGATCTTACTTGGAATCCCTTTACTACTAGGATTTGGGTTCCATTTTTATATATATATATATATGCATTAAGCTCTTCAACAAAACAAGGCCGATTTGCCTGGGAATTTTGAATTCTCAAACTAGGTTAGATGCTTTCTTTTATGAGTGATTCTAAGATCATAGGAGGAGTGGTTCTTATTTACTTAATCCTAGAAGTGATTCTTAGTACGACCCATCGTTTTGTTTTCTTGATCAAAAGCCCCAACAATCTGACTCTGAATTTCCAACAACTCAATCCTGAAATTTCAGCAACCTTTACTGAAATCTCAGACATGAAATTTGAATTCCGGCAATTTAACAAAATGTCCAACGGCGCAGATTTTCAATTTTTTTGAGTTGTGGCTAGTTGATATATCTGTTTGTCCTACATCACGCCCTCTTCTTTTTTAAAGGTTTTGGCTAGTTTTTATCTAGTCGATCATGAATGTAGATGCATATTGGAAGATAGTGGATAAACATTTTCAGATGCACATGGTCTTTATGAAAGAAGTTGTTTGTCCCCTCTCCCCCGACTCAACCCCTCTCTCTGCAACTCCTTAAGTGGATTTACATTGTGGTCTTGCAGATTTTGTTGAAAGGAAGCCACAGTGAGGAATTGAAGAGGATTAAATCTGTGGTGCGGATTGCAGTTATTGTGGCATATCACTTAATTCTTGAAACTTCATACCTTGTCCATCAGAAAGCAATGTTTTCTACCATTCTTTTAGCTGGATCACTTGACATGTTTCGGAGAGATAAAGAATCATCTGCTTTAGTAACCAATTCTAATATTCCTGGTGTTGGAGAATCTCTTCCTGAAACTGAACCTTCTGCCATTGACATTCCTATTAATAGTGGCAAGGCAGAAGATGGTTCTGTTAATTTTAACATGGGTTTGGAAGATAATGCAGCATTATCTTATATGACTTACAATCCTGCCGTCTTTTCTGGATTTTCTTCTCTTTCAGCCTCTCTGAAGAAAGTTATAGGAGAGAATTTTCCCCTTACATCAGCCCCATATCAGTCGCTGTCTAATTACTTTGGCTTCAGTAAAAGGGCTACTGATTCCCAAATCACAGAAGATGTTAAAGTTTCAAAGACAGAAGATTCTGACTCTTGCAACTTTGAAGCCAAATGCAGTTTTGAGCAAGGGAAATCACTTAATGATGGACAACATCAGTCTCCAACATCTTGCTTTCAAGGCCCTTTGGACCTTGGAATGGATATGGACAATAAAGAAGTCCAAATTATAGAAAAGGATGATGCCAGTGCAGTTTTTGATTCTCAGAGTATTTTGGTCTTAATGTCTAGCAGGAATGCCTTCCGAGGGACTATATGTGAGCAAAGTCACTTCTCTCACATCATGTTCTATCGGAATTTTGATGTTAATCTGGGAAAGTTTCTGCGAGATAATTTGCTTAATCAGGTTACTTGATCTCCTCTTATTATGGAACCTTTTACTTTAAATTGTTTCTTAATATGTGATACTGGACTTGCATATTATTTGCACCCATATATGGTGTTAAATTTTCATGTATCCTTGATTGGACAGTTGAAGATTAATTAATTATTGTGGGGTGTGATGTATGCTTGCAATTCCTTAACATAATCGCCTTCATTTCCATGAAATAGAAGGATGTGATCAGTTCTTTAATTTTGCTTTCTTCTTTAAATCGTTAACTTGAATATCTTGGAAGGTTGACTGATAAAAACTGCTATGTCTTGCAGAAAGGTCAGTGCAGTACTTGTGGTGAACTGCCAGAAGCTCACTTTTACTATTATGCACATCATAATAAGCAGCTGACAATACGGGTTAATCGTCTTCAAAAGTCTTTGCCTGGGGAAGCAGAAGGAAAGCTTTGGATGTGGAGTTGCTGTAGTAAATGTAAACATGAGAATGGAGCCCCAAAATCTACAAAGAGAGTTCTTATTTCCACTGCTGCATGCTGTTTGTCTTTCGGAAAGTTCTTGGAACTGAGTTTTTCTCATCGCCCTTCATTTGATAGACTCTCAAGTTGTGGACATTTACTGGCGCGAGACTTTATCTACTATTTTGGGTATGGAACAAGGCTATAGTTAATTTCTACAAGTTAAATTCGTAATCTTATATGAGATTGCAACCAAAGATAAATTCAACAAGATAGAAAAGTAGGAAAAAGTAAAATACTCACTATACTCAAGACCAGGTCTTTAATGTCTTGGAAGAGGGTTTCACTGGCAAAAATTGGCCAGTGATTATGGCATAATTGCCAACTTGAGGAGAGGATTGGTTCTTTCTTGAGAATTGGGTAGAATGCTATTCTTATGCAGTAAAATACTTATACATTGGAACTTTGCATTTGTACAAAGTTAATTCTTTCCAGCATCTCTTCTATTTTTATGTTTGTTATACTTGTTTGTGGAGTTACTTGTACCCTCTGGTCCTAATGGCAAATATTTTACTTGTTTTCAGATTGGGCCCAATGGTAGCAATGTTCAGATACTCTCCAGTTACTACATATTCTGTGTCTATGCCACCTGGGAAGCTTGAGTTTGACCATTCAATTAGACACAAAACTCTCATGGAAGATTATGATGCTGTATGTCTCTTTGATCTTACACATTTTTTTTTCACGTCTTCAATGAAGATGGAATTTTTCTTTAGGCTGTGGTTGATTTTTTCCTCTGCTTTATATTTTTTTTGGATACTTGAGATTAATGGTTACACCTTTTTCTTCAAGGTGCACAAGAAAGGTTCTTCAATTTTCGAGGGGATTGCAGACGCCCTTAAGAATTTAAGGTCTCAATTTTCTGGCTCAATTCTGAACCTTCGAGGTTCAATGAAAAAATTTGCTGATATTGAGGAAATGTTAAATCAGGAACACTCAGAGTTTGAGGTTTGTTTTCTTTGTTAGTCCCCTATATTTCCTTAGCTGTTGACTGCATATCAGTACATATAAAGAAGACAATTAACGTGGACTGAATGAAAGGAAATATGAAAGTTTATGCACTCTGGAATCTAGTTCTTATCTTGTTCATGATTTCTTGCATTAGTAATCCAGAAAAATATTGATTAAGCTGATAAGGAGATAAAAGAATTTTAGGGAAAGTGGGATTTTCTTTATTTTGTTGGATTGGGGTTTTTGTTTTTTGTTTTTTACCTGTGTCATATGAGGAACTTACTTTCCTGCTTATACATTGATGTATGTCATGCAATGTTTTGTTTCACCCATTCTTGGTATCTATATTTTATTGTCTTCTACCTGTGTGTTCCATGCCAGATGCAACAACTTCTTCTCATTTTGTCTTTCTTTGGCTTGGAAAACCAGGTAAGCATTCACAAAATTGTTGCGAAGAACGGGAACACAGACGAAGCTGAATATAAGTTTCTTAGACTTAATTGGTTATTGTGGGAGCTGCTTCTTGAATCATTCGTCTGGGAACAGCGGCTAGGTTCACTTATGTCACCTGATCCTTCTGTTGTTGGAGCTATTTCCACTGTGAAAACTGTTCCAGACCAGTTTAAGTCAAAGTTGAACGGCGCTGGTGATGGAAGAAATGGGGGGAACGAAACTATGTACAGAATTCACGTAGCTTCTCATAGCATTGATGACTCAAAAGGTGCTATACATGCATATTCTGACGTAAATGAATTGTCAAAGAAAGGAATTATGGTTGATGCTTCTCTCAAAGAGTCTTTGATGCAAGATATTCCTTACGCTTTATCTTCTGTGGATCCTGACAGTTCTGCTCATCATCACAATGGTGATAGTATGTATCTAGCAGACAGCATTGATCAGTCTGGTTCTGCACAAGTTGAGAGATCAATTCCAATCTCTACAGACAGCACCAATTGTGATTCTATTCTTGATTTGGAGGGATCTAAAAGTACGTCTCCACTCTCTTCAGTGTCGTGCTTAGAAAAAACAGACGGATGGTTCTGGATGCCATTTTCAGAAATTCGACAGATGTATATGAAGGATCTTCAGAGAGGTTTCAATCCCAAATTTCAGTCGACCAGTAGCTATATATCTGATGCCGATCAATTGATTAGTGAGGAAGGCTCTAGGCTGCACATCCCATTAGGCATTGATGATTATATTGTTAGGGATTATGATGGCGAGCTCTCCAGTATAATTGCATGTGCGCTAGCATTTTTAAATGATCTTCCAATTTTGACAGAAACTTCCAATGAGGATAGTAGGAGAGGTGGCATGCCAGCAAAGTCAGTTGAGGGTGCGCATATTTTGACTCGAGTCCCTACTGTTATTTCACCACAATGGTCTTCCACTGGTTCTTCTGATTCAGACCCAGTCCACTCTACTGTAAGCATATCTTCAGAAGAGTCACACTTGTCCAGCTTTGATGGGTTAAATCTATTGGAATCTCTGCTTTCACCAGAAAATCTCAGCCCTGAGGTCTGTCTTGGGGTTACAAGATCACTTGGAAAGAGTAAATACTCAGTAATTTGTCTTTATGCCAAAAAGTTCTGGGACTTGCGAAATCGATGTTGCCCATCTGAGTTTGATTATATTGCTTCTCTTAGTCGCTGTAAGAATTGGGAAGCTAAAGGTGGAAAGAGCAAATCCTTTTTTTCCAAGACATTGGATGAAAGATTCATTATAAAGGAAATTAAGAAGACAGAGTTTGAATCTTTTGTGAAGTTTGCTCCACATTACTTCAAGTACATGAATGAATCATTTGAATCGGGAAACCAAACTTGTCTTGCCAAAGTTCTTGGAATTTATCAGGTATGACATTTTGGTTATGCAAATTTACTGATCTAATGACCCTGTGATCAATTCTAAATGTATCATGCTATAATTCTGTAGGTAATCATTCGACAGACAAAAAGTGGGAAAGAAATCAAGCATGATTTGATGGTTATGGAGAATCTCACATTTGGAAGAAACATTACTCGGCAATATGATCTCAAGGGTGCTCTACATGCACGATATAATTCAGCTGGTGATTCTGGTGATGTTCTTCTTGATCAGAACTTTGTCAATGACATGAATTCTTCTCCACTCTATGTTAGTAATCAATCAAAGCGGTTCTTGGAACGTGCTGTTTGGAACGATACAACTTTCCTTAATGTGAGTTTCTCCTCAATTCTTTCTAGCGAAAGACTAAACTATTCCAATTACTATGGAAGTTTTAACTCTCTCCATATTGCATTTTGGCATTAGTGTGCCCTTAATTTTTACTTCTCTTTGGCTTGAAGTTTAGAATTTTGATTTTGCTTGCAGTTTCAGAAAATGCTTCTCGTGTTAATTTTGAAGTTGCCAAATCAAGCAAGCGTTTGAACTGACTCATTTGTTGGTTTGTCTGTAGTCAATCAATGTGATGGATTATTCCTTGCTTGTTGGGGTAGATGTGCAACGAAGAGAGCTTGTATGTGGAATTATTGATTATCTTCGGCAGTATACCTGGGACAAACAACTGGAAACATGGGTTAAGTCTTCTCTTGTTGTCCCCAGGAATACTTTACCCACTGTCATTTCTCCAAAAGAGTACAAAAAAAGGTTCAGAAAGTTTATGGCTACTCACTTCTTAAGCGTGCCGGATAGTTGGTGTTCGAAGAAATGCTCAGACACGTGTGAATTTTGTGGCATCAGTGATGATGATTCTTCTGATTCAAAGGCCCAAAAGCAGGAAGGGTCCAAAGCAGTTTTGCCTGTCTGACATCATATTCTTTTTTCCCACATCTGTAGTCCCTTCTATTTTTTCAGCCACTTTATTCTACTGTGTATATAGACTAGTAATCACAGTAATATGGTATCCCCATTACTTGCCAATTTTTAGCAAGTTTATGGGAGAATAGGTCTGCCATATCTAAGCCTTAAAGTAATGTGGCTTTTGTAATGCGTTATCGAGGAAAAGTGTAGTCCTAATAGTACCAGAGCCGCTTTTGTTCATAAATTTCATGTTAAATGTGCATGCCTTTTTGACCAGTTCAACTACTCCCTACCTGTTTCTGTGCGGTTCGGTTTGCAAAGCCTAGTATTGAAGATGATGTATTACTACTTGTTTAGATCAAGACATATGACACTTTATCTATAAAACAGAGATCACAACTTTCTGCATATGGTTAAATTAGGGTATGGATTTCCTCTTTTTAAAAAATTGCAATTTAAAATTATTAATCTAAATTACATGGCACTTATTTTGGTAATGCTACGAGTTTGATAGGCTGCGTCATTTTCGGTGTGTAAGATCTGTTAGAGAATTGTTAGTGTAATCGCCTTGACACAAGTAATTTAGAAATGATGCTTTGCAAGTGTTTTATACTATTAAGAGCCACATGATTAGCCTAAGCAGGAGATCAATTACATCAAAGTTTGGATTAATTAGCCTAAATAGGATTTTTTTTGAAAAATTAAATAAATCTTGCATTACTAGGCGTTAGGCTTAAAGCCTTTCAAGGTTTAACAATTATAGTCAGAAATAAACTAAAACCGATACCTCGATTTCTCCTTTTTCAAAAAACAACATATTAGAGGTTTGGTTCTGAGTGAAATCCAGTCCATTCTGCTCTTTGTTTCGATTCCAACCTTCTAAATGTCAAGTGTAGGGATGACATTTAGGCTTGAGATTAGCCTAAAACTGAAATTTTGTCGGGATTCATCTGAGCCGAGATCTGATAGAATTTAAAACTTAAACAAAATTTTTTGTTTTAGAAGCAAAATGACGTCGGTGGCTTTTCATGTTGTTTAGTTTAGGATAATCTTTCCCTTACCTCTTTTTCCCCTACCTACATACTTTAGTCTCTCTCTTAGACCAATTTGTTGCCCTTTCTTCGTGTCGTCCCTTTGCCCTCTACCTACCCCTTTGCACTCTCTTCGTTATGCAAACCCGTCCACCTGCATATTTACTGTCATCTTTTTTTCATTTCTTTGCCACCCATCGTAAGGTAAAGTTCCTTCATCGTATTCTAGCTTTGAATCTTTTAATTGACGATTGAATTTGTGAAATACTAGAATTTCTAGGATCGTTCCCAATTGTGGGGTATTTTTTCAAACTTACACATACACATTCGTGTACTTAACTGTGTAAGTATGATTAAGTGACATACACAGTCACATGTGTTTATGTATATGGCCATGTAAGTATGCAAAAAAACCTTATAGTGACTTACACAGTCAGATACATGCTTATATATGTGATCGTGTAAGTTTACTAAAACACATATAAGCCCATATGTTATATGACATGGTTTCAGTGACTTACATGGTCATATACACAAGTATACATGTGACTGTGTAAGCCACTGGTAAACTTTTAACCTATGATTATGATTTATGTTCTCCTATTCTCTCCTACGTTTAAGAATTATTAATTATGATTATGAATAACATATATAGTTATATATTGATTTGTTTCAAAAGAATGAGCAAATTCTTTTAGTGGAGAGTTGTAATTCGATACCGATGACAAAAGTGGAAACTTCTAATCCCATGCCAAGTGAAGACAGAAGTCTAGGTCAATTAAAAACTGAAGTTTATAATCACTTTAATAAGAATAGATCAATGGATGCATTAGAAAAAGTCGAATGTAAGTATTGTCAGAAGATATTGGTTGGAAGTTCAAAAGATATAATCTCTCATTTAAAAAGACGTGAAATCCTATAATAGAAAGAAGATCATATTAGTCGGTCAAACATTTTTAACCCTTAATCTTGTGAGAGGGAAAAATGAAATGACTGAAACATCTTATGACAATAACATATCAAAATTTTCAATTGCTTTTATGGTAATTGATGATGAACATCCACTACCTATAGTTGATACCAAAAGATTATGATGTTTTGCAACTCACTGCAACTGACCTTTAAGGTTCCAACTCATAATATATTAAGGATAATATGAACATATACAATGATAAGAAGAAAGAATTTTAAGAACATTGTTGAGTATTGAAGGACAAATTGCCATTACAGCTGACATGTAGACAATCGATAACCAAAAGAAGGGTTATATGGCTGTGACGACACATTATATTTACAATGACTGGACTCTACACAATAAATTTTTGAAGTAATTTATATTATTTAATATTGTTATCATTTCATTTTTGATTATATTATGATTAATGTTGGTCATATCTATACATGATAGGTTCATTTATGTATCGACACCAAATACAAGAAAATTTGGACAACTATATTGGGAGATTGATAGATTTTAATATCAATACCAAATTGTCCACCATAATAGTTGATAATTATAGCACGAATGGTGCTACATTAAAAAGTTGAAGAATAAGATATGAGTTAGGAGCTTATTTGTTAGTGGACAGTTATTTTGTATGCGTTGTTTTGTTCATATTCTGAATTTGATTATGAAAGATGAAAGAGTTTGAACTTCATTCTTAATCTTTGTAGTAGTGTTTAGTTAGACTTCAATTAGTAAGCTGACCTAGGGGTAAGTTACGGAAGAAAATCGATGATTAATCCTTAAGTTGTTATAGAACTTCTCATTATAGTCGAACTATGTTGAATTTTATTTATTATCTCTAAGGAGATGTAATATTTGCTTATGAAAAGCTTAGGGATTTTTGTTAACTTTTTATGACATTTAACGAGGGTTATGCTGCGACCCATCTGGTAAAAGTAATATGACCTATGATTGTAATATAGACGAAATGCCTTCTTTTAACATAAAATTTTGTTATCATGATGACTTATTTACATGTCACTCTAAGAGTGACTAGGAGTGATATTTGTCCTCTAGTGTATATCATTAATAAGACCCAAGAAGGAGAGGGGATATACATTAATTTATCAGGTGATGACCTTATTTCTTTTAAAGCATTAAAGAATAAGATATTCATTACCATTTTTTTTTTCACTAATGAATTTTCCATTATAACAACACAACATAAGGTCTACATGTGGGTGTACTAGGTTTTACCTCTCATTACCTTAGAAGCTAAACTTAACTATTTTTCATCTATTTTTCTAGGTCTAGCATTTTGGTGTTCATCACTTCCTAAATAAAATCTTATTTGAAATTTTGTATTTTTATAAATTACCTTGATTTAATGTTTTAATTGGTATTATTTCATGTCTCATGTAATATTGAACAAAGTTGCTTTGGAAGTGATTTTGGCCAAGAATTGAGGAGTTTTGCACATCAAATTAACAAGAAAAAGCTTCCTTGGCTAATCGTGGAATCAGACACAAGCACATTATGACCTATATCCTTGTCTAGATAAAAAATATTTTAGAGCAAGTCAAACACAGCCTCACATATAGTTGTGTGGTAGGATATGTTATTGTCTAGAATTAGGGTTTAAAGAATCATTCCTATATATGGACATATTAAAGCCTCTATCACATGATGAAAACAATAATACTTAAACTATCTTCAAGAAGAGAAGAAATTTGACACCATTCTAATCAAATAAAGAATAGCGAATGATTAAAAATCTCTATAGAAAAACCTTTATATGATTTCTTAACTACTTTTTGTTCAATTTATTATTTCAAGAATGATGTATAACTAAAGTTTCTTGATTTCTAGATAATAGGAACCTTCGTATTAATTTGTCATATATTGATTTCAGTAATTTTATAAAGAGTTTTATACTTATGAAGTATCTTTATTATTCTTAATACTAATATAATAAAAGCTGGAAATTAAATCAAATCTTAATTTGTATAAAAAAATTGATAGAACTTGTTTGTGGATTAATTAACGCACTAGAATTAAGAGCTAAATAGGGCATAATTCTTCTGGTATTAGGGTAAAATCTTTTACAGAATTTCATAAAAATTAATACATCCTTAGAAATTTTAATCTATCTTCATTTCAATTTACAGATAGGTGGTTGTAACTTTAAATGTTTCAATAAATTAAATTTGGAAATTTTACTAATCCAATTCGTAAACTTTATAAATAATTGAATTATAAATAAAAAGATGATACTAGGGGAAGATCCTATTTAGATGTTCTATATTATCTTATTTCTTCTTTTTGATAAATTTTTTGTTTTCTATTTAATGGGATCTTAATCTATTTAAGAATTATTTTAGATTTAGATTAAATCAATCTAAATATTATTATTAACTAAATAAAGTAAGAGAGTTAGACATAGTGATAGGTGCATTTGCCTAACTCATTAGTAGTATTATTAAGATGATAAAACTTAGCACACAACATTATGCTCTCAGAGTCCTTATGTTGTCCTCCTATGATAACATTTTCTATCTTTTATGAATGATGTGATTGAGTCGTGGTTCTCTCCTTCATGAACTCTAAAGTGCTTCATTACTTTCTTTATCCCTTTATTTGTCTCAACTACCTTCTTCTTTCGCTAGATATTTCTTGATACTTCCCTAATATCTCAAGTTTTTAATTTCCTAATCATGCTCCTTATAGTCCTCTATGTTTTTCCCATTATCTTTATGAAATCTGCATGATATGTTCTTATTTCTCCCAAATGATGTTCTTAACATTTTTTCTTAACCTTCTTGCTAGGGTATTGTAATTTTATTTAAACATATTAAAATTTATAAGCTTTTATTTATATTTTTTGATGATTTTTCTTTAGTACTTTGCTTTCCTCTCTACTTCTTGGACCAAAAGTTAGCCCTCTAGTCTCTTCTTACCTTCTATTTTTTTATGTTATTTTATACTCTATTTGACTGTTATACTCAATATACTCAAGATTCAAGTATTTTTGTGCTATCTCTTGGACTTATTCAAAATTATGAGGTGTCTTTTTTTTATAGTGATCTATAAAGTTAGATAATTATGAGGCTATTTGTAAAGGTTGCGACTACTACTATGAGATCTAAGTTTGAAATTGAATTTGCCTATAGGATGAAGCATTATAAATAATCCCTAAGACTATTTTTTTCATTATGTTGTGTTACAAAGGTCATGTACATCAAATCTATTGGCCTATATCTATCACTTATAAAATGGGATATGAATGTGTTAATGAGTTGTTAGAAAGTGACTATTAATACTAGTTGTACGCTCTGATACCATGACTATGATGCTCCTATCAATATTGATTTGAAAGCCTTACATTTGATCACATTTGATGCTACTTGTAGATTTGTAAGTTCTTTTTACCTATGTACATAGTTAATGGGGGGTCTTGCATCCTATTCTAGGTTTCCAACATTAATACTTTAAATCTATTTAGCAACTATTCCTATAAGATGTCACGTATTAGTGGGTTACTGGCAATGAGATTAGATATTTGTACATAATATTCTATTTAGGTGGAGAATGGCATTAAGGGAGTGCCTTTGGAAAGTGGTTGAATGTTTGTGTGTGTCTCTTTTATTGCATTAGCATGTTGACTTGTTGTTGTAATAATTCTTTAATGGTTGCTTGGTTTGGAAGATGAGATGTTCCAATGGGATCAGTGGAGGTGGTTGGACTGCTTCATTTAATGTGGGCATTATATTTTCTCCAATCATAGGTGGATTGCTTTACTGGGTGTACATTTTCTTTTTTCTATATTGCTCAATGAACATAAAGAATTGTTCAAATGGTATGGTGAATATTTTCTAGCAATTCTAAGAGATGGTGCGAAATGATAATATTCTAAATTATATGGCACTTACTCAAATAATGGTCCGAATATGATAGGTTTATGACCTTCTCTAATGTGTTGCATCTGTTAGTAAAATTATTAAAGTGATGGAGAAATTTTTAATGTGATTACTTTGTTTCTCAAATCAATAAAGAATATTTTATATATGACAATTTTTAAAATTTTTTAATATCAATAAGAGAGCTTACTTTTCACGAAAATATAATACTTTATATAAACATCCATAAGGTAGAATCCGATACTCTTTTCTATGACCGTTATCATCATTCAATCGTATCATCATCTTTTTATAGAGATAATGAATATTAAGGATGACAATAGTCCAGGCAGGTCTGAGTCTGGGCTAAATTTTTTTTTTTTGGCTTAAACTTAACCTGTAACTTGATCAGTCTTTAGTTGATCAGTCCATATCCAAGCCTAATTGAGCTTTAGGCACTCTAAAATAGTTCGAAGCCTAACCTTGATAACCATTTATAATCACCCAAACCCTGACTCCAATCTTACAATCATAGTCATAGAAATGCAAAATAGAAGCTAAAAGAATAAGAAAGTAAAATTTCAAGCTTCAAGATCCAATTACCTCTCATAATCACAATAATGCAAAACAAAAACTGGGAGAATAAACAAGGGCAATTTAAAGCTTTCTTGGCTGTTAAACATATCAGGTGTTTAGTTCTTCTCCTTAGCAGTTATCGTCGTCTTCTTCTTCTCCTTGGTAACTGTTGTCATTTCTCCTTGGTTAAAAATTCCTTGATGTTACATCTTCTTCTTCTTCTTCAATTTTTTCATCAATTTTTCATCTTCTTCTTTTTCAATTTCGTCATCCATGCCTTCTCCGACATGAATAGGGATTTGTTGAATCTAGTTAGGTTTTGCCATGAATGAAATAATCAAAAATAGGAAAGACAATTTGACTCATTAATTTCGAGGCATTAAGTTGTTATATATTAATTATGTATGACTCTCCTTTTTCATTTGAGATTTCGGATTGGGTCAAACATTAAAGCTTGAGCCTAATTCCAACTTGAAACTTATATTTTTTAATTATTCAGTCTTAAACAACTTAAAACTCGAACAATCTAAATTTTATCTATTAACACACGTTTAAGTCAGGTCAACCTAGCAATTAAATTTCCATAACATCTATCACTATCCTTACTTGAAATAGAAAATTCATACTTATCCAAAACATTTAGCACTCTGATGGATGTTAACCAATGTTTTGAGTTCTGTACCATACCGGACGGATAACGATACAGTGATAAGTAACCTCGATGCCGGCCAAAAATACCGACCAATGCTGGAGTTTTTTGTTGGGTACAGACTGGTACCCAAAATACAGAAAAATATCGGCCGGTACTGCAAAATTTGAAAACTTGGAGGACCTTTTTGCAAATTTTAAATTTTTTTACCATAAATCTAACCCACCCCGACCTCGACTGCAGCCTCTCACCTTCTCTCTCTCACTCTCTCGCAGTCTCCCTCGTTCTCGCCTCCGTCTTGCTGCCTCTCATCATCGCAATCATCTCATCACTACCGCCGCTTCCTCTCTTCTTTAGTTGTCCCCTCCGAGCCTCCCCAGTGCTTGTATCACTCTCCTCTTTACCTCATCCTCGACAGAGTTGCGATCTGAGTTTGTGTTTGGCATCCCTCGAAGATCCACCGCACCACCACAACATATCGTTGTCGCACCACTAAGTCACTGACCCCCCGACGTGTCTGTGAAGGTGGACAACCCAAAAATCCAAAGCCACAACTTGAAGACTTGACGGTTTTGAAATTTTTTTTTGGTTCTTTTGACTCTGTTTCTGTTCTCTATTGTTTGTTGTTTCCAAAAATTGCTAGTAAATGTAAATTACAAATTTTTTTGTGTTGTAGATTGGATTTGAATTTGTGTTGATGAATTTGGAAGTTGGTTGTCGGTGGGTGGACGTTGAAGTTGTTGCTTATGTCACGGTTTTGGATTAATGATTTGTGAATTGGTTTTGTTTTGGAATGAAATTGCTTACTGTATTGGATATTGAATTTGTGTATATGTGAAGTGAATTGGTTTAAATTTGATTTTGAAATGGAATTGTTGAAGTTGAAATTTTTGGATTGAATACCGTGAGTAGTGAGCTGTAGATTTGGGTTTTGTTATTTTGTTCTGAATTTGTGATATGAAAATTAGAATTGCAATTGAAAATGGAATTGTAAAATAGGGTTAGTATGTAATTATGTATTATGCATGGCTGACTATTAAAACTGAAAGTTGATAATTAACATTTAAACCTAAATATAAAATTAATAATCAAATGTGAAATTGATAATCAAATGTAAAATTGATAATCAAATGTGGAATTGTAAAATTGATAATCAAATTTTGTAAAATTGTAAAAACTTAAATCATTAATTGATACGTTGTTAATATTTATGAAATGGTAATTTATTTTTAATATTTGGTATTGAATTTACTCATT
>JAOQMP010000003.1:24325203-24336288 GCA_027563575.1 Erythroxylum pedicellare | reverse complement strand
ATTCGGGCCGGCCCGAATTAACCGAAATTTAGCATTTGCTTACCCGAATTAATTCGGGCCGGGCCGGGTAATCGGGCCGGCCCGAATAATGCTCACCCCTAGGTAGAGTCCATTATGAGGGAATTATATTTTTTAAATAAATAAGAAACTCTCAATTTGAATACCAACACCTTAATTAGAACTAAATACCTTAATACTTTTTTTAGTTTTTTTCCCAACCTCAAGTTTAAATTTTTTTAACCTTTCAAATGATTAAAACCATTGTTTCATTAATGTACATTGGTTACAATAGTACCAACAACGCCTCATCAACTTGGTGCAATGTAACATGATGCAACAACTACTAACTTTAGACCACAATGTGGTTAGAGAAAGCTTCCACGGATGCATGATTATAATGTAATAGACTTACCTAATATAAAAAGAATGTTCTATAGTGTGACATATGAGAATGTTGTAAAAGAATGAAATGATAAAAAGAAATCCTATAAGAGATTATATCCATAGAAAAGGAGGAGACTTAGGAGTTGGATAACCTACACGAAGGATAGAAAGTTATTATAGTTAAATAGGTTTACGAAACAAAAACAAGACAAATGAAAAAGTGGACAAATATAAAACTCAACTAGTAGTTAATACAAGCAAGAATATAGGGTTGACTACATAGAGATATTTACACCCGTTCAAAAGCAAGATGAAATGAGAATGGTGGTTGCCTTAGATACAAAAAAATTCTTATCCATTATTTCAATTAGATATAAAGTTTGAATTCCTATATGGAGAGAAGATATTTGTTGAACAACCTCATAATTTTATTATATCTAGGCAAGAAGGTTTACAATTTGAACGGGACACTTTATGGTTTAAAACAAGCTTCAAAAGCATAGTATAGTAAGACTTATGCTTATTTCCTAAAAGAGGGTTTTATTAAGTGTCCGTATAAATGTACCTTATATGTGAATTTTAATGATGACAAAATAATCATAGTGTGTTTGTACGTAGATGAGATGTTGTTTACAAAAAATGACGAAGATATATTGAACAATTTTAAACATTGTATGAACTTGGAATCTGGTATGGCAGACGTAAGATTATTACTTCCATTTCCTTGATCTTGAAATATCTCAAACAAAAAAAGGATTCTTGTGTGCCAATAAAAGTATATTAAAGAGATGCTTGATAAATTTGAAATAAGATGTTGCAATTTAGTAAAAACACCAATTAAAGTAGGTTTAAAGCTTGCAAAAGAACTAATAGCTGAACTATAACTAGTACTCTCTATAAGCAGATCATTGGTAGTGTGATGTCCATATCAACATTAAGACCAAACCTAATGCATAATATTACTTTAGTCAACAGATATATGAAAAAGCCAAGGAAAAAGTATCTTTTAACAACTAATAAAATTCATAGATATTTGAAGGGACGTCAAATTATGGTCCCATGTACAAGAAAGGAGATCCATGTGAAATAATTGGCTTTGTTAACATTAACTTTGAAGGGAATTTAGATGATAGAAAGAGCATCATAAGATGTGTTTTCTTAACTAGTTCAAGGACTAGAAAACGCAACATGTTAGTCTTTCAACAACAAAAGCAAACCTGATGCTTGTAAAGTAGTTTGGATGAGAAAGATACTTAGAAAAGTTTATAAAACAATAGTTTAGTCATCAACTCTAAAAATTCAATATTTTATGGAAAAACCGAACACATTGAAGTTAGGTATCATTTCTTGTGAGATTTACTAGAAGAAAGAGACGTCGCAATGCCTTATTGCAAAAAAAAAAAGTTCAAGTAGTTGATATATTTGATAAACCCCTCTAATTAACCATCTTTTACAAATTAAGAGAGCTATTTGGAGTTTGTAGTAAAGAAGTAAAAGGAAGGTTTCTAGCTCTCTAAACTAAATTTATCTCTTTAGGAGTGGCAATAGGCTCAGTCCCTCCTGGCCTAGCCGACTCAGCCTGGCCTGACCTGATCCATGGGCTAGCTAGCTTGTGTGGCTCGGCTACCAGCTCGACTCGACTTTATTTTTTAAAAAGTTAACAAAACAATGTTATTTTATACTTTCCCGTGCCGTGGCCCGATCAACCTAGGCCAAAGTCATATTGGATCGGGCCACATTTGTCATCTTTGTATCTCTTAGTTCAATTTAAGGAAAGGAAATGCTAGTGAAGTTGAGATGGCAATCTGATTGCATATGTGGAGTCTCATACTAATAAAATAGTTATTTAGATATTTTAGACCTTAGAATATTGTTAGTTTATTATTTTTCTTGTCTTTATGTAAGTTATTATTTATGGTTCCTATCCTGTAGAAACTAACATATTAGTTGCATTTGTTAATCACGTTGATTTAAGTTTTTCAAACTATGTATAACCGGGGTGTATTAATTAGAAGTTTCATTCAACTCAAATTCACTTCAAGATTACCTTACTCGGTTTCATCATTCATTTCAGTTTACAACAATGAAAAGAACTTCGATCGCAGGCTGAGGATGTCACTTTAACAGAGATGACTTCGGTTTGCCTTTGGCCTTGAGAGCATGGAAGATCAAAATAGAGTCGTTGGTTTTCTTGGTTAACAAACAGAGGTTAAAGTAAGAAATTAGAATTAAAAGACATTAGAGAGGAGACCAAAAATAAAGAAAAAGAGTGGATGAGGGGGAGAAATTAAGCAATAGTTGAAGGAAACTTAAAAAAATAAATAAGAAAAAGCAAAGAACTAAAGAAAAAAGTGTGTAGATAGAAAAATAAAAGCTTAATACAAAGAAAAAGAGAAGATACTAATAAAGATTAATTTAGAGAGAAAGATTAAACATTAATCCAGTGAAAGAGAAAAGATAAAGATTAGCTTGTATAACAGACATTGTATCAAGTATAAGTAGATAAAAAGGTAAAAGAGCGTAAACAGTTTAAATTTTGTATTTAAATTAATATTTAATGACACAGAAATTAGTAATTTAAATTTTATTCAATTTTAGTGATATAAGTTTGTCTCTTGAGGCAATTTGTGTGATGTTAACTTTCATGTCATAGACTACTTAAGCACGTAAAACTATTAGGCTCAATCCACGTAATTTCCCATAAACAAAGCTAAAAAGATCAAAAACCCAACTTTGACACAAATTTTGGTCGGTCATTATACACTACAAAACATTATGAACAATGGTGCCATATAGAGTTCCCCTAAACATGGTCACAGATGCAGCCAACTCCCAAACAAAGCTAATGTAAGACAGCTAGTAACGGAACTAATCTGTGTTAGTGTCCCATCACAACCTCATCGAAATTCCAATCTCTCACAAGATCCCTCCTCACAGCGCGGCTTCGTACCAAACGTGGGGGTCCAGTCATTTCATCACTCTTTGGATTAGTTGGATGTGGGGTCACCTTTGATGTCGATGCAAACGAAGAGTGTGCCCTGGGAGGAGGAAGACATGCTTTAATAGCTATGCAGTTAGCAATAGCATTGCATCTACCTTCGTTGTCTGAACTTGAAACAGAGTAGCTCCTAAAAGAGTGCGACGGACTTTCCACGCTGTGGCATACTAGACATGTTAGACTCATAGCCTTCTCTGAAACAAAAGCAAGAAAACAAACAAAGATCGATCAACAGAAATGCCCATGCTACCACTTGATAACATTGAAATGAACCATGGATCAACTACAACCACATGTTTATTCTCATTTATGACGCGATTAGTGAAACGTATAACCTATATCTGAAAAACCAAGTGTCAGGTTCAAGACCAGACATGAATTGATTAACCCATCAGGATAAGTGGATAACAGGAGAACCACAGCTGCTCCTCTTTTCCTTACCATCGCCCCACGAGGTTGGTATGCAATCTTTCGTCGTAGGTTGTGGGGTGGTTGGAGGGGGGAGGTGTAGATACTGGAGTGTTCTATGCAATTTGACCTAATGGGGAGAGGTCAATTCCCCACCAAGGCTGCATCAGGATAACAAGCTAGATAGTATACTGGAATGTTCTATGCAATTTGACCTAATGGGGAGAGGTCAATTCCTGAACAAGGCTGCATCATGATAACAATCAAGATAGTTTCCCCGGACACGCCCAAAAAAGTTAAAACTTGTAGTGATATGAATTCACTGAGCTGGGGACAATAGTAAGCAACGCAATGACACATCCAAGCTGCCTTGCACTCCAAATGTAGGAATAGAACAAATCCACACAATGATATCCCACTGGTCATATTCTAAGAGAATATACAAGAATGCATTACACTTTCTCGACCATCTAGTGTTTGTACATATGGTATTTGCATCCACTATAATGCTTTATGAATACATAAAACAGATGGTACTCAACTGTCTTTAATGCAAGGCAAGCAAATATACCTCAATATCCGAAATTTGAGTTTAAATTAACGGACATTCTTGCATGCAGGATAGACCAAAAAAAAATAAAGGAAAGAAAGAAAGCCACAGAGATAAAGATAAGCCTGATGGTTTATGTAATAATATTAACATTTATTTTTGAGTATTTAAAGAGGGTTCCCTCTATACATTGACCAATAACTTAATACTCAACTGGTACTAGATAGGAACATGCCATCTTGTACCATTAATTGCTTATCTTCCTTTCAGAAGTAACTGGAGTTTACTTCACCAGCTAAAGGAATGCACCGATGACATAATGTTTAGCCAGTTGTGTTAAACCATTGTTTTTACTTAACATGTCCAAGTTAGTCCATGAACATTCCATGTGTGCATCTTACATCCATCATTTGTTCGAAAGACAGGTGTGAAGTATTAACCAGAATAAGGGTTTGGAGATCAAAGGTATTCAGATTACAGATTCCAATCACAGTATGCTAAGTTCCGTCAAATACCAACCATGTTTAAACAAAGGTTATAAACCTAGGCCTATGTCTGACGAAACTACATGACTTAAAAGCTCTCGACTAGTTTTTTCTTTTTTTCTTTTTTGGGTTAAATCGATAATCAAGCACATCAAATAAACCTGCAAGTGGTCTTCATCATAAAACTGATGCAAAATTGTAGTACGAGACAGAAAATTGCCTATTTCAATGAGCAGTAAACAAGTTTATCCAATCGAAGACCAATTCCAACCTCCAGCTAAAATAAGAGTACATACGAAAGGGAACAACCACAGGAGGATTTGTCTTCTAAAGCAATATAGCCAGATAAATAAGACATTCAATAATCCTTAATTCTGACTCCAGCAACAGAAGCTGAGATGTTTAAACCTAGTAAATGGAACACCCCAACATTATCAAGACGTAGAGAAATTGGGGATATCCTGATACATGTATATATATATAGAATAGATAGATTCAGCATAAGCGAGTATCTAGCTACAGAAGTACAAAACAAAATAATAAGCGATAATAATTTTAGAACTCACGTTACTATCTCAGAGGGTATGGAAAGTTGCAGTGAGGGACAAAATGATATGCAGACAA
Source organism: Erythroxylum pedicellare (assembly GCA_027563575.1). Lineage (NCBI taxonomy): Eukaryota > Viridiplantae > Streptophyta > Magnoliopsida > Malpighiales > Erythroxylaceae > Erythroxylum > Erythroxylum pedicellare. Next base: position 24,330,839 of record JAOQMP010000003.1, on the reverse strand, counting down.
ATCACCAGGCGAGAAAGAATTGACAATCAAAATTGAAGCCCCATAGCAAACATGCAAACCAGACCACCTTACAAAGTATAGAAATCCATGTTAAAAAAGGAAAAGAAAAAATAGGATCCCGCAATTTAGTCGTCAGAAATTTAATGAAAGAGAAATCTTAACCCCCAAATTCCCCTCGAAATCGTAAATTTATAAATTCCCAGAGTCACTCAAGAGCTCAAGAAAAAAAGCCCATGTTTCCTCGTGCCCATCAACTCCGAAGGACCAACAATCAAACAGACACGACATCCAAGATGCTACAAATCCAAAGATCTGAAAAGGGCAGTGACATGAATTGAAACAGGGAAGTGATTAAGAGATATCCCAGGAAAATACCTACCTCTCCTCAAACTGGCTCCGGTTTTCAGCTTTTTGGCCACCTCTCACGGTTGTTGGGTGTTCTTCTGAGAAGGGAAAAAACGACGGATGGACTGAAGAAGAGGCTAACGTCCGTCCGGAGATTCCACGAAGCGTTTTTAATTTTTATCATGGAGCGTCTAGTATACGTACTTTTAACTGCGCGTTGAATATCTGTCCATGTTACATGCTTTTTAACTACACCGCAACTGTTTCTTAGTGTAAGTCAAAGTAGTCAACCCTCAATTAAACGTCCGAAACCGACATCTCTTTATCGGATTGAGACGACACCATTTTTTATTACCAAAAAACAGCAAAGTCGCAGGCACGTATTTGAATTCTTCAACCCCTCACAACAAAAAATAAAAAGGCAGAATAAGGAATGCATGTCAGGGGAATCCTCTGCCCACCAAAGTTGGAGTTGTGATAAAAACTGCCGGTCAGGACTTAAGCCTCCCCAACACTTTTGACGAGCTTCTTTCACCACCACCGTTTATACATGGACATATTTTGTCGCTTTTGTTTTAGATGACACTTCCATTAAAGCCAAAATAACATGCTTAGGAGCTATTGGGTAAATCATCCGACTGCTTATCCATAATTTTACAGTCAATTGGCTGTAATTTTATATATGATGTTATTATTATTATTTTGTCAAAAGGAGGCTCTAAGGCGAACCAACCATAGACTTAATCGAAAGAACAAAATACAGCATCACAATTATCCTTTGGGGGCGCATCATAACAATTCGTTCACCAGAATAAGAATGGCCATTCTATCGGCGCAGAAATTTGCTGTGCGGAAGACACAAGACAGCTTTACTTTCCGATTTTTGTTAATCCAATGTTTGATAAGGGCAACCAACTGATGTTGTTGGTTAATCAAGATAAACCAAGTTAAAAGTCTCAATAGAATCAGTCTCCAAAATGGCACCGTATTAAGAAGCACGACAAGACAAAATGGAGCCTTGTCTACTTGTTGGACATGCAAGTGTTCACGTCGGACACATGTCGGACACGGACGCCCACCAAAAGTGCATATATATGTTTCATGTTCTTTTTAGGGAATTTATAAAGTATCAAATATGTATGAACCATTAAGTCGTTGGAAGTCTTTAAATACATCAATCAATATATATCATATTATGAATTCTGAATTTTTTTTCTTAATTTTAAAATTTATAATATATACATGTCGTGTCTGTGTCCACCAAATTTTAAAAATTAATGTGACCTCGTGTCCGTGTCCGTGCTTCTTAGGGAATAACCAAGTTGCCACGTAGGTTGACATTCCGCGTAATTCAGCAGATAACGGATAAGATTTGCCAATATATAAGGCTAACCCAGCTGCGTTATCATTCCTTATTACACCACCCACGGCTGTATTGCCAGTTCCATCTAAATTTACTTTGATCCATTCCTCGCTGTGTTTCTGATATATATATCGATTAAGTTGCTCCCCTCTCCTGACAGTTACCCTCTTATTGAGCTCCAAACTCTATTGAAACTCATCCGCCCTAGATACCACAAACCTGATTGGATCGTAGCTATCTATCCTGGACGACAAATTTATTTCTCCCACACCAAAGACCCCATGTTGACGTAGGGAACAGGACACTCCAACTTAGGAATGTAGTATTAGTACTAATTTTTTCAGACAAGTTTACAAACCCAATCAACAACATCCAAATTAATAAACTTGTGCCAAACCGAGGGATGAACCAGTTCCCTCCAAATAATTTTCCTAATCTTTTATGGTCAGGATGTTGGAATTTTACAAGGTAATTTCATATTAGAAAAAGGCTTAAAATAAAGTGGGTTATACAAAATGATAGGATCTATAACCAGTTGCTTTAGAGTTTTGGAATAAGATATAATGTTTTGCTTATATATAGACTTACTTGAATTCAGTCTAATTTTTTCTCAAAATTTTTTAAAACTTTTCATTAGTATCAAAATTAGATTGACGAAATTTATGAATAAATATTCATAAATTTGGGTCGAATCAAGAGTAATTCATGATTTAATGAATAAACATTTATAAATTTGGATCAAATGAATAGAAATTCGTCCATTTAACGACCCAAACAACTTCACATGAGTCATGAGTTAATTAGAAGGCATCAAACCGGTAGGGTCTTTTATCCTAAGGAGGTGGGTCAACCCCTTTCAATGTGAAATAAATTGGACGATGATCCAATTTGACCATTGGTAGATGGTAGAGGCCACTTTTTGGAGATCTCTATAAACTATTACAAATAACACGATCCAATTACTCTTGAAGAAGATCCCTCTTCCATGTGAATTTAGGCCCAATATCGATTTGCCTTCTCACATCCATCACGCGTTGAAATTCCTTGCACTTCAAATTGCTTGAAGAAGAGCCACCTTGCTTCTCATCATTGGATAAGTCAACATTAGAATCGCCTATTATAACCCACCGACATTAGCTAGAATAAAGTCCATAGTTCTTTTTGCATAGATTGACGAGGACTTACATAGATCACAGTGTAAATACCCATCAACTTGTTACTGGTCCATTCAAAGTGGATCCATTAATTTCTATGATTAAGAGCATCTGTTTCCACAGCTCCAGAATTCCATAATAGCCATATTCTACTAGAAAATCCTTTAGCTTCCACTATAAACCAACCATCATAACCCAATTTCCTAACAATGGCTTCAGCTTTCTTCCCACTTGCATAAGGTTCAGATATGACAAACATATCAGGTTTCTTCCTAGCTGTCAAATCACAATTCCAAGCATTTATAAACATGATAATCTTGAGGTTGAAAAAAGTAAATAATAAAAGCATATCCTGAGACCCCATCTTCAATATTCTCATCATTAACCTTTTGCTCTCCAACTCCTTGCCTTGAGGGGCAATACTAGCATAAGTAATTTAAACTCCTGGAAATGTTGATTCAAATATTGCACCCTCTGTGTTATCTGACCCTGAGAACCTGCATCTTTTCTTCCTTGGATCTGGTGGTTTTTTATTCATAATTTGGGAAACTCCTTTAAAAAGTTAGAAGAGGGGACAGATAAACCTCTTGATATGGAATGGGCCAACTTATTAGAAATGTCTAACAGAGGTTTGCTTGTTCTTGGAGTTTCAATATTGGAGGTAATAGCTTGGGCCTGAAAGATCTCTTGAGTACCATGTTTCGCACAGGAAATAGGTTGCTTAGGTCCTTGTTTGCTAAATCCACCCACTTTTTGTTTACCTATATTCCCTTTACTAACATAGATTCCTGCAATCTCGGAAGAAATTTTATGTTTTTTTATAAAGAAAATAATTAATCTCATAAATAAAAGTATAGACATACTTAAACAAATATGCAAGTGTTTATTAGAGAATAAGTTCATTGAAATAACTCTATTATGAGGATCTCAAATAGAATATTACTTATATATTTGTAGATTTTCTTATTATGATGATTTTATAATTGATGCCTAGACTTGAGATTACCAAAGCATCTCATATGGAAATTAGTATATTTTAATAATATTTATGACATATTCTATTTAGAACGGCTTACTTAGTAGTACTTGGGTATAGTATAAACCGCATAGAGATAGTTGAATTAGTCGATAAAAAATTCATTACTCTAAATCAATTAGAAAGTATATTTTACTGTTCTTGATTATGAGTTATTTAAGAAATTTTCTAGCTATAGAGTGAATTGAGATTTTAAAAAATATTTTCAAATATAAATTATAAATTAATTACGAATAAGAAATATCGAACATAATTATGTTTAAAAGAGTAGATATTAAATTCATACTCTATATCTAATTAAAAAATTTGAAGATGAAAATATTAAATTATACATCATAACCATTTATAGACAAGTTGAGTCAAACTACTTGAACATTCTTAATAAGGAACTCTCTACTTAGAGATTTGAAAAGATGTTTTCAAATATCAATTATGGATCAATTACTAATTAGAAATAACAAATATAATTGGATTTAAAAGAATAGACACTAAATTCATATTCTATGTCTAGTTGGAACAATAGATGACAGAATGATTAAATTATACATTATGACCATATATGAATAGGTTGAGTCAACCATTTTGAAATTCTTAATATTTGAGCAGTCATGACATATTACTACATATCAATCTTGATTTAAGATTATAAATTATTAAAATGAAGAATTAAATATGATTAAAAAGAGTTTTAATTTATCTAATTCTAATTATAATTATAATTTGTAATCAAGATATTAAGAACCTAAAGGGTCACACATAAAAAAGCAATTAAAAAAATTAATTTAAATTAAGATAGACTTAATTATTAAGTTTGAGGATTGTAATTATAACGAGAGTTTGACATTAAGTATAAGTGGAAAATTTTAATTTTATAAGAATGAAACTCTTTTGTCCTTCTTTATAAATAGGAGGAAAGTATAAGCATGTTAGCACTCCTAAGGGGTTTTTCCGAGTCCAATAGCACTCCTATGATTTTTCCTAGTCCAAAATCTTGACAGAGAGCCAAAAAATCTTGGGCCCACAATCATGGCCCATAGATAAGGAGGACAGCCTCTCGAACGCGACTTACGAGGAACATTTGAGACTTTTTAGACTAAAAAAAACCCTAGGTTTACCTAAATGGAAAATACTATATAAAGAAAGAGAAAGAACCCTAAAGGGAGTTCCAACCTCTGCCACTTTCAGAAAGATCCAAGGAGAGAGGAAGAAGAAGAGCGAAGGAGGAGAAATGAAGAAGGAGAAGAAGGGGTTGCAGTGTTGCCATCTTCCCGATCTATTCGGTCACGATCGTGGGCCTAGGCATTGCTTCGGGATTCCTCTGAATCATCTTCGTTCTTTGATATTTGATCTGAAGCATTAACAAACATATCAAGGCACCTCAAATACACAAAATTTAAGCTCAATGACATGCTCTAACCCATAAAATACTCAGAACACAAATGTCTAACTAAATAGCACAATCCTAACCTAAATATACACTCATCATTCAATTTAACAACTAAACATATACTAAACTACCCATTAAAACATATGGAACCTACCACTATTAAGATCCCCACACTTAAACTTTTGATTGCCTTAAACAAAGACAAAACAAGCAAAAACAAAAACACACCAAACATAATTAACAACAAAACACACATATATGCAATAATGGGTCAATGGCATTAAACTTCACGAAGCAAATTTAACTACAAACATGATCCCTCAAGTTGCTCTAACTTATTAACTTAAGATC
>JAOQMP010000003.1:24302838-24314430 GCA_027563575.1 Erythroxylum pedicellare | reverse complement strand
TTAGATAAATTAAACTCCTTTAATTTATATTTACCTCTCTAATTAAAAAATTTATATCTATAAATTATGCTTAATATTTAGCAATGCATCATAATCATCTAAATATTATGAATAAAAAGATAGTTTTTATCAATCTTTTCATACATTATTTTTTGTATAATTCAATCTTTTTATCATATTATGATGTTCTAACTAGGCATAAAGTATATAATTAATAACTACATTATTTGAATCCAATTATATTTGTTCTTCACCATTAGTAATTGATTATATCAATAACATCTAAAAACTATTCTCAAAGGTCATTCCACATTGACTAAAATTTTCTCAGATTAATACTAATTAAGAATAACATAACATTCTTCATAATCACTTTAGAGTGATAAATTCTATATTAATCACTTAATTACTTCCATATAGTTTACGTTATATCCAATGACCATCAATTGACTATCCTTAACTATGCTATGTCATAAATAGTATCAAAACATAACAATTTCTGTATAAGATATTTTTTGAGATCTTAAAGTCAAATGATCACTTATATAACTACCACAATGAAAATTTCCAAAGACATGCAAATAATATCCTAAATAGAATTCTCATATCGAATTAATTTAGTAAACTTGTTCTTCAACAAGCTTCCATATATTTGTTGAAACATCTTCATACTTTAGTATACAATATTGACTACTTTCTTCGTAAGGAAGAAATATAACTTGTGCTAGCATTTGCACTATGTTAATATCTAACTTTAATAAAACAATGATTAGCAATAATTTAGGGGTAATATATAAATATAATATAAATATCATAATTATTATCTTATCATAATTTCATTTATAATGTACATTTACTTCATAAACTTTATCTTATTCATCAGCTAATTAAACAACTATTCATAAAATAAATAATACCTCTAAATAATTATATTTCAAATAGTACAAGCAATCAATTAAATGTAGGGAATAAACTTTTTCCCTAATATTTTGATATAGATAATGAAAGATAAAATGATTCATAAAGGTTTTGTGTTGGGATCAAATTTATTTTATTTATCATTGTGTATGGTGCAAATAAAAATTGCAGATTCAAAAAATATGGATTGTCTCTAATATTATGAGAAAACTCTGTACAGTAGTTATCATCCTGGTATTCATATTCATGCAAATAGATTTTGTCAGGTAAGAGCCGCAAACAGTAGAATTGGATTAATTCTTATGCGGAAAAATAGTAATATTTACATTTCTTCCACTGGTCCAACGAAAGATTGATTGGCTTGTCTGCACAGAAGAGAACACGTCCCAGAAGCTGGTCCAACTTCCAAGATTTTCGGCTACAGAGCTTACAATTCTTCGGAACCAGAGATGAGGAAAAGGACGGTGAAGAAGAGGACAGTGGGTAGTTGTGACTATTTAATGAGGAAATCCATAGCAGATATGAGACGAGAACGATACTGCAACATCAAGGAATCACCACACACCTGGAACAGATCGTTCGTCCTTTGGCCACTCTCCGTCAGTCATGAATGTTGACCTTCCTCTTCATTGTAATTTATACCACATTTCAATAGATTTGCTTGCTATAGTGAAATTAGCAAGTTATTAAAAATGAAAGTTACAGATAAGACCCCCAAAAATATGGGTATCTGGACCCAGCTTATCTTAACTCTTTTTTTCCTTGACGTGAAATATTTTGCGGTTTCATTCTATATATTACCAAAAATTTCTTAAAAGTTAAAAACTAATTGATTGGTTTACGTTCCTGCCGGAACTGGTTTGGATGCAATGTTGATATAATTTCCATTTGTCACCATAGACGGGAACTTATAATGTCATGTTGAGGCTCTAATAATTACGCTGTATTGAACCAAAAGAAAAATGTGTGCATTTAATGATCTGACTATGAGCGTTGAGGGTTAAGACATGAAGTGAATGTACAATATTAAAGAAGTTTCTGACTGTGCAGGACTGGAGCTTTAACTTGACGAAGAAAATAGAACCACTGAACTTGCAAGTTGTGGTGAATTGAGTTGTTGTTGTACCCCGTTCTCTTGCTTGGTAGATAGCCAGATGAACTGGGCCCTGGTCTATTTCCAGAATTTTCAACGACTAAGTCAAATCAAACAACTTAGGAAGAAGATAGTTTCTGTAATGATTTTCTTATCGCGTTGAGTTAGGGTTTGTGCACTCGAGTTTCTGTAATGATTTTCTTATCGCGTTGTGTTAGGGTTTGTGCACTCTTTCAATGCGAAAGCAACAGACTTGGTACATCAATAACTGGGCATTGATGTCAACATATATGCGGTCACTTTATTCGCAGTAATAACATATGCATGTTATTTACACCAATAAAGGGTTGTGTCCAGGCAAAAAAGTCAAAAACATATTATCCTCAACATACGGTAATAAATGGCACTCAAGAGGGTTGGTGAGCATTAAAAAAAATCATCCCCCATTGTTCCCAATAAGTAAACCATTTTATGGTTTTCTTTTATAGGCAGGAAGGTGATTTAAACTGCCATTTATTACCTCCCTCGTCACCGATATCTATGGTTTGCATGCTACTGATCATGGCGGCTAGAAAATCGCCTTCAGAACTTCTCTTCCTCTTCATCATTGTCTGTTCAAGTCTATGCAGTTGCTGCTCTAGTGCACGTAAAATCCAGGAACATGGAGCTGTCATAAAAGGAATGTTTGTTTTTGGAAGCTCTCTGGTGGACAGTGGCAACAACAACTTCTTGCAGAACTCAGGAGCTAAAGCAGATTATTTGCCATATGGAATGGATTTCCGCTATGGACCCTCTGGCAGATTCACCAATGGCAAAAACGTGATTGACATTCTCGGGGACCATCTTAAACTTCCTCTCATTCCCGTCTTTGCTGATCCTTCTACTAAGGGAAGCAAGATTGTCCACGGCGTCAACTTTGCTTCAGCTGCTTCTGGTATACTTGATGAAACGGGGTCCATAGCAGTAAGTGACTCATACCCTTTTCTTTATTACTGATTTTTTTGGGTAGAATCAATGTTTTTAAACTGCTATATCACAAGCAATATTATGGTTGAACAAATATTCCTTTATTTTCTCCTCCGGAGCGATATTATATATTTGTTTTCTGTGGATATATGCTGTTTGCACGTACAATTGAATTGATGCAATCCGAGTTTTTATTTTCGCGCGTAGGGTCATGTTATTAGCTTAAATCAACAAATCATGAATTTCGAGGAGACCACATTGCCAGAATTAGAAGCCGAAATGGGGTGCAAAAGAAGGGAATTGCTTGGAAATTACTTGTTCGTCGTGGGAACTGGTGGGAACGATTACTCCCTCAACTACTTCCTGAAGGGGACCTCTGCTAACGTCAGTTTGGAAGTCTTCACCGCCAATCTCACCACTTCCTTGTCCATGCAACTCGTGGTATTTGTTACAAATATGCAGGGGTGTTTAACTAATATTCACAAAGCATAATTTGAAGCCTTGTCAACTCAATCATCCAAAAATAACCATTACTAGCTCTTGTATTGAACTAGAAATGTTTCAAACATCAAACTGGGCAGGCCTTTTCTATAATTCAACCTGTGACCTACGTTTTCAATCCACAATCATCCCACGCCTCAAAAAATATCTAATTTTGAATTGGCCTCAACATTAATTAACAAGCTCTTTTTGGTATATAAATAATACTATTCATGCGTTTGAAAAGAATAAAAGAGTAGTATGTTTATTTAAATTGTTTTCAACTGTGCTGCATTGTATTCAACATAAGTGTATTTAAATGCAGAAGCTGTACAATTTGGGAGCTCGCAAATTCGTGTTGATTTCACTTAACCCGATAGGGTGCACCCCAGTGGCCAGGGCGAACCGGCGGAAGCACAACGGGTGCGTCCAGGGTCTGAACCGGGCGGCTCACCTCTTCAATGCTGGCTTGAAGTTGCTTGTGGATGTTATGAGGCAACAACAACTGCCTCGTTCTGAGCTCGTCTTTGTTAACTCTTACAAGATCATCCGAGACATTGTCAGAAATCCTATCAGCAAAGGTAATGAATTTTATCATTGTTTGCTGAGTTACTCAATTCTAAAATGAGTTCTTAGAGTTAGTGTTTTGTACTTGTGTTAGAATATGAGCCAAAACAGGAGGTATAAGAATAAGGGAGACTATAGAAACAGATGTAAAAGAAAGATGCCACCAAAATTTAACTTTTAAAAAAAGGAAGACCTACAAATTTCAGAACCTTGGGGCATTGTTACATATATGTATTTTAGGTAGAAAAATGTTTTATGGTGCATTTCATTAATTAGTTAATCAACTTTTGTTACCAAAATTATAATACAAGTTCAGCAAGAACAAAGAAGACGGCAGGATGCTTGAGCAAACTGTCATGTGTCAAATTATGATCACCACTCAGTGATGTCTGCGGTTCAATTACAAGTAGGGATATAGTAGTGAAATGTTTAGATCTAATTGCAAGCATAAAATTGAAAATTAAAAAAACGTCATATTACTAAGTACAGCCTAAAGATCACCATCTTATGTTTAATTTCAAAATCGCAGTGGCAGTGCAGGATTCACATACAATTTATGCTTCTTTTCACCGGATAATATTGTGTTATAACAGGCTTTAAAGACACAAGTAATGCTTGTTGTGAGGTGACTGATCCATTACATAAATCTGGAAATGGCATTTTATGCGAGATAGAAGGAAAGGCTTGTGAAGACAGGAGCACTTACGTCTACTTTGATGGGATACATCCAACGGAAGCAGTCAATATCGAGATTGCCACAAAGGCTTATAATTCCACTCTCAAAATTCATGTCTATCCCATGAATGTCCATCAATTAGCCGCTCTTTAATTACAAGTATTCTATGTGGCCTGGACTTGCACTTTCTAATTGCGTACCAATGTTAACCCTAAATAGTTGTATTCTGGTTTTCTTGCCCTTGTTTTTGGAATGCTCCAAATTCGATAAATCTAGATCAATATCAGCAAACAACATTTTGAAGTTGGCGTAGGGCAATTTTTTTCCCCCCCTATTAATTATTAGTTCAAAAATGGGTCATTGCTAAAACAAGGAATTAATAACCGTTATTTCCCCTAATTGTGAAGTTAAAAGTGTATTCATTTGTATTTACATATACGCCTGTGATTAAAATATATATATGTTGCTCGTTCTGACCAAGTATAAAAATCCTTCCACTCTACAAACATTATAAAAATGATTTGTGCAAAATTCATTAAAAGCTTCACCTTTATCCATCTACAATCATAAAGTCGCTTCCCATGCAATAGTCTTTCCAAAAATCCAACATCTGCATTAGTACCTATCATTAGATCAGCTCAGTAATGGATGCCCATTTATTCACCATCATCGAAACAAACCAGCACTAACATCTATCGACACCCAACAAAATTTATAAATTTACACCCTATGCACTGTCATACATGGCAATTGCAGCAAAGTTGATCGGGCTTCTTCCAGTGTCTTGAGAGGCCAATCAAGTTCCACAACAATGCTTCATATCAAAAACCAAATCAGACAATCAATACCACTATAATGCATCAAATCTACAATTGTGGAGTTTCAATCCAAGTTCATAACTCTATAGTTCCATCAATCGTCTGGGAAGCCTAGAAACCTGTTTATCATCTTGGCAACAGGCGTGGCATCACTTGCAGGGTATGGAAGCAGAGATTCCACTTCCAAATTTGCTATTGTTTGATGAAGAGTCTGAGGCCGAGCACAATATAAATACCTCCTCTCGGCTAATTCTTCTGCAAGCTCACTCTGATGATTGTCCATCAAATCTTCATTTACCACTACAATCAAGGGTTTACCAAGTCGCAAAGTCTCAAATATGCTCCCTGAGCCTGCATAAGGTAAGGATCTATTTCATTTTACTGCTTTTGACCCTTGAGGCGACGGATGCAATCCCTTTATTATGGTGGTATATCAAGCCATGACTCTGCCCCCCAAATTCTTCACCAAGATATAGCAAGTATAGGCTAACCCACAACTAGGACTAATTCTTAGTTGCGAGAGACTACAGGAAAATAGTTTATGGAAGCGATACTATTTAACCATGAGCCTACACTCGTAACTATCAATTGCAAACAAAAATTAAGAAGCTGACCTGCGTGACTAATGACAAGAGAAGCTGATCTCAAATGGTCTGCAATGCTTGATGAAAATGTGAAATATTCAACCGAAAGAGATCCATCTTCTGTGCCAGACTGTAATGGAATGAACGTCAAAACATGCAAGAACTATAATTTATTAACCCAAATTCTTAAAAGAATAGTCCTAAAATTCTGAACAAATATATTGTTTGTTACGCTATCGAAATTTTGAACTTTTCAATATTGGGGATACAGCTTACAGCTTTTGATAGTTAGATTTGGTCGTGCATCTAAGTAATTTTAGCCAGAAATTTCTCATAGGTAAGAATTGGACCGTAAAAATTACCACAACCTATCTTTTCATTTCACTAATTTTGCATCAAGAAACTAAACCCTGCAATTAATGTGCCTAAAAAACTTACTATTTCATCTTCTTGTTTTCACACAACTTTTCTCACATAGATTGATTTAACTGTCATTTTTCAGATGCTTTCAAGATTATTCAGTAAACTTTCTCCTCAAACTCAAGCTCAACTTCATAACCGACATTTAGGTCAAGATTACAGCATGTTAACTCCATGGTATAATCAACGAGAAACAGTAACATTTGCTAACAAGTAAAAAGTTTTGTGGCTTCATAAGTTACCTAGAAATAAGAATCCAAAAACAAGATTGAAACCCTACCAAATAAAATTTGTCCCTCCTCTACACATGTAAATGTGATTTCCTATTTAAATTGGAAAGCTAGCTACTGATACTATTTTAACTAGAAAGTAGAAACTCTAAACTACCGATAATACTCTTAACTTTGAACTTTTAACATATTAATTTGATAAGGAAGTACTAACTACGATTGCATCATTCTCTCTTTCTTCTCTCTTTCTTCGAAAGGATTTGAACTTGAATCATCATCTGAATCAAACATTTTGTCTCCTCCATTTGTTGGCCATCCTATTATTCATTTTCTTTTCTTAGTTTCAATTCATTATCATAGAACTGCGTGGATATCATCGGCACAAGAGTAACTTGACTTGTCTTTCATAAAGGATACTTATTCTTGAAGTCATTATGAATGACTTTTATCTTATCATACGATCACAACTCACAACCTAGCTTGCATAGGGACCACATTGCAAAGTACGTCATTCTTAATACTTTTCAATGGAGAAAGCACTTATCTAGTCACCTTGATTTCCCTATTCATTAAGCCACTACAACTGGTATCCTTGAATGTTTCAACGTGGACAATTTCAACTTCTCTACAGGTGTTATACTATCTATATTAGTACAACTCTCTCCAAAAATGGTCATGGTAGACCTTACTGCTTACAAGACGTCTTGTTTAGAAGATGTTTTCTCTCTGCAGCCCCATATTCACTCAATTCTCTGCTTCTCACTAGTGTTTATCCCTCTACTAGATAATTCCATCAAGTGGAAGCATGGACTTACTTCCTTTGAAGTTGTGTTCCACCTTTAAAGGCATGTGTAACTTGTCCATTAACTCTACAAAATGATGCAACTCAACTACATTGGTAATAAAATCTATATTAGGAAAAGGCATTTTTGAATATCAAGGTTTACATCACAATATATGTCAGATCCTAATGTTTGGGAGTATTAAAACAAAACCCCAACGCATTGTAAAACCCTCACATATTCAATCTCAAATTGACGAAATCTTTAAGCCCGTCAAGATTCCATGAATTATTTCCTGATGTGGATTTATCTTTGTAGTAGGACCCATAATTACCAATTTGGAACCCAATTGTAATGGTGAGTCCCACCACCAAATACTAGACAAAAATTAGAGACCACTAAGCATTGTTGTCTCTTTCTCACCATGCTTCACCTTCGTATGCATCTACGAAAATAATATGTCAGGACTTCATCATGTCACACTTGGAGGAACTAGCCCCAAGATTAGGGATCAGAGTGTTGACTGAAGCAAGTCCTACCATTTTGGGGAATGTGAAGATTGGGAAAGGAGCAAAGATAGGCACAGGATCAACAAAGTTGATTAATGTGCCTCCTTAGACAACGAATGTTTGAAACCTGACAAGATTGGCTAGAAGGAAAAGCCAACAAAGAACAAGGAATGTCTAACAGAGTCCATGGATCATATTTCTTTTATCTCAGAATGATTCGATTATATTAATTGACATGATTTAGAGTCTTGCTCTAATACAAGCTAATGCAAACCCACCTAGAAATATACCTTAATGAACTCACCAATAAAATTGAAACCTTACCAAGAAAATTAAATCAACCAATTTAGATCAACCATTTGGCTATAAGGAACTAAAAACCAAAACTATAAAGGACTCAGAACACCACAAAGAAAACTCTAATAAGTACCAAGTTAGATCAATAAAGAACAAAATCAAGAAAGTACTCTCATAATTGGGATAAAAACCAAATTAGAACTGAAAAAACCTCTATATCATAAATGAAATTTGCCCAATTTATATAATGTTACATGTGATTTTCTACTTAAATTGGAAAAACTAAGTACAAATACTACTTCACCTGGGAATTCTAGGCTACTAATAATACTCTAAATTGGAACTCGACCGTACTAATTTTATAACAATTCGAAGTACTAATTATGATCGCATCGTAATTTCCCTTATACATGTAATTATATTGTTAATTGAATTAAGGAGGCGACCATAGCCCATATTTGAATAACTTTATGCTCATTATTTTAATTCAACCTCACAATGTGACTTCTTTAAGGTGAAAGAAGCATGTGCAATAGTTCATACATGCTTATAGTAGAATATAGTCCAAAATTAACCAGCTTAATTTCAATGATAAAGAGAACATAAACTTACCAAAATCTTGACAATTCAGGATGAACAACCTCAGATGTTATTCACAACAAGTCCTCAGAGGAATTGCATAAATGCAAGAAAGTTATACAAAGCCCCAAAATTCTTCCATTGTAGTACCAGCACAAATTCCAAATTTTGAGCCATTTTCAAGATAAAAGTTCATAATGCCTCCTGTCACCTAACTCAAACCCAACATCATAACCAACTAAAATTAATGATTATAATTGCAGCACCACATGGTATTCCAAAGAAACGATAATGTTTAAACACACTAAAAGATTTTTGGACTTGATTGCTAAGGATATTTTGAGACCCTTCGTAGACTCATCTTGTCTACTAACTTATGAAGGTCAACAGAGCACATAAACCTAGAAAGCAAGAAATCTATGCTCATGGTTTGGATTCAACTTCACAATGTGATTTTTTATAGCTTAAAATGGGATATTATATATATATATATATATAAAATAAAAAATAAAAAGGGCTCAATGCTATATAATAAAACTTCTAAATCAATAATTGATAAATTAAAAATTCTCTCTTATATAAGAATTTTATAGTAACAAATTTAAGTTAATAAACTAAGTTAATCTTTGACTAATTAATACCCATTTTAATTAATACATTTTGTCTGATCCCAGCATTATTAATTTATAGGGGTTCTATTGTACATAACTCCAAAAAGCCCAAAATATAGAATGGAGTACTCAACTAAAGCAAAGAGTAAGACAAGAACCTTGGTAGGTATGTAAGATCCTCGGCCTATTTGAATGAGGAGATGAGTGTACCCTTTTCTGAACAGCTCCTTTTTAACTTCCCAGGTGTCCACAGCTCTTACAAGAGCATCAAACAAAGTCGTTCCTACAGTTACAAACACAGTCCTTCTATCTTTCTTGTCACTGTTTTCCATTTTAGAATCACGTATGTTGCGGGCTCAACAATTCAAGAATTTACCTACACACTTTAAACATAAACAACTTAAAAATTTTTACTAAGCCCCAAATTAATGTACAAGATGCTATAATCAACTTCTAACTAAACCAAGAGTGAAAAGGGAACATACAAACCTAAAATTCCTAATTGTCAAACATAATTTGCATTAAATGAATAAAAGACCTCAACACCCTTCTTAGTGTCATTTCATCAAACATTTATAGGACAAGTTTTTCTTCCTCTTTTGAAGCACAAAAACAGGAAAGAAAAGGAAATTTGTAACGCACCAAAGATTCTCCTAGGTAATATGCAACATTCAAATGTAAAAATTTGTGATAGAAACATAAAGGAAAGCTAATAGTAAACAAGTGGCACGAACAGAAATCAGGTACAAATTGACAAACGCAACTCGAACAAATTACAAAAATGGAACAAGAACATGAAAATGGTTGAATCTTCAACCGCCACTCTTCAACAATGCCCCTCGATACTGTATTTTGGAGAAAGAGGTACAATATTGAGCTACAAACGAAACCGAAACTTAAATGACCAAAGGAACATGCCTGGAGAGAGTGTAGTGTAGTAAGAACCCTGCACATAACTAACTAGATCCTAGTCATTTTGCAATGATAGATTCATCATTGAGAACTATCCTTTTCAAGCCACCATGAGAATATTGATCTCGAACCAGTTTTACATAACAAGACAGAACATCAAACACGAGTGCAAGAATGTAAGGATATTTATTCTAAAAGTAGAGATATTTAAGAGAAGGTTTCAAATTTGAGGAGATTTTCCTTTCAAGTTGATATAGAGTAAAACCGAGGGAACAACAGAGAAATTAACTTTTGAAATTCGGGCGCAAACAAAACATCAACGTGAGGCTTAATCATAAATGGGGAGACATAAACCGTAACATCAAGTTCGTCCGAATTGAAAAAACAAAATGATGAACCAAAGAAAAATAGGTCTTCACAAAGATACCTTCACCATAAAAAAGAAAGTATGTTGCAAAAAAGACGAAAAGGAAAATATTTACCCTTAGCTCCCACGTATTTTCAACCTAAAGGTAACAAGCCCAATGGTGCTGGTGAACTGTTTACATGCTTCTGGTGCCAGAGGCCGAGACTCATCGGAGAAAAAGACGAGGGGCGTTGAGGAGTGCGGTTAGGATTTACAAAAGCTGCGACTTGATAATAAAAATTATAATTAAATATTTTGTAAGGGAATTTTACTTAAAATTCAAATTTTGACAATTTTTTAAAATTATAATATTATAGGAATTTATATTTAATTCTAAATTAACAAATCCTTAAATCCATTATAACTAATAAAATAATTCATTGTCAGTTTCTTCATTGAAATTAATAACACCTCAATTAAACTTAATAAAAAAGTTATAGAAATAAAGTTGAAGTTAACATAAATTTATTTGAAATTGGATTTTTAATTTTAATTAAAATAGATAAAACTGATTGAAATGTTTAGTATATGATGTAGAGAAAATTTTGTGTTTAATTTTTTAATTAAAAATTACTTCCTAATCCCAAAGACGCAACCATCCACTACTTTAAAAAAAAATCTCTTATTGAACAATGTTAACCAGTTAAAACGACTACAATCATCATGCGAAAGGTCTATCAAAATCATAACAACTCATTGAAAAGTCATGTGCAGCAAAGAAGCTAAGTCTATACTCCATCAAAA
>JAOQMP010000003.1:24234111-24280379 GCA_027563575.1 Erythroxylum pedicellare | reverse complement strand
AATGGTGTATGAGTTAAAAATTTAAGTTACTAACAATTCGTATAAACGATAGGAACGTGCTAAATTTCAATAGAAAAGTCTATAAATAGAAGGAGCTTGTTAAAAATGAAAGAATCCTATTAACTTAAAAAAAGACAAGGGCCTGTTAACATTTAAAAACAAAAGGAGCCTATTAATGTTAAAAATGAAAGGAGCCTGTTAACGTTAAAAGCGAAAGGAGCCTGTTAACACCCAAACTCAAAAGAATCTCTTGCGATATTAAAACAGAAGGAGCCTATTAAAAACTAAAGGAGCCTCTTGCAATTTAAAAAACACAAACATTATAATGCAAAAATTTAAGAGTTAAGAGAGAGAGTGACATAGTCGATTTATATTGGCTTGACTTATAACGAAGCCTACGTCTGGTCCCTAAGTATTCAACTTTAGTTTTTCACTATAAAATCCAAGTAGTAAATTTTCATGACCCTCTCCAAGCTCACAAGTACATATTTTTTAAGGTTCTTCAACCTTCCACACTCATAGTATTTAACAATCCTCTACAAGCTCTCAAAAAAAGCGTATAAAGGGTTTAACAATCTCTCTCAATAGAGTAATTTCACTTTCTAAGGCACAAGGAGTTCGATATAGATATGAATTTTAAGAATATTGATGCTATTAAAGTATTTCGCAAGTCTCTGTGTTGTTCGCAAATGCAGTGGCTCTTCCTTAATTAGACATTTTCTTGAATTAGTCGTTGCTTCAGTTTAATTATGAGTTGACTTTGTATCTAACGAATCTTCGATATCATCTTTGTTGGAATCTTCCAATATTCAGACATTAAGAGAAGCTTTTTCAAAATTTTCAGAGCTAACTATTCAAAATAGTAAGATCCTTCTGGATGTTGTAGAATCATTTCTAATAAGGTAAGTTCATTAAAAAGAATTCCTGTAAGAAAGAAGACATTTTCCCTATGATTTTATTTCCTCTTAAGAAGTATGTCATTACTAATAAAAGGAAATAACTATGATTTGAATTTTGAAATATTATATAGTTATCATCAAAATCATTAATAATAAACCTTGAGCTAACAATCTCCCCCTTTTTGATGATGACAAGCAATAACAATTTCAAAATTAAAAAAATAATAAAGTATTTCAAAAGATACATGTAAACCTTATATTTTCTTATTCACAGTCATGAAGGAGCCTTTCTTATGCATATCACATATTTAAACTTCACAAAATTCAGTTCACCTGTTTTTCAACAATTAGTAAAGAATAGGCAAATATATCATCAATATCATCAAGAGCAAATATATCATTGATTCTCCCCCTTTGTTATTATCAATAAGTAGAGGGAAAAATAACAAACAAGTCAAAAATATAATAAGTATGTAAAGAAAAATCAAGCAAAAATAGTGACAAAGTCATTAAGAAGATTAAGAAATTTTTCGAAGCAAAATTTGCATGTTAAGAATTTAATTTTTCATTCTGTCTATTTGGCCACACATTTATCTTGATTGGAAAGAATTTTCTTCAGTTGTTGAAGGATTAGATCATTAGTGCTCTAGAGTGCGGCAGGGGCTGATTTTTATGGGGAAAGACCTAAGAGGTTTGCTACTCTTCAGTTTTCTTGTCCACCTATACATTGGCTTTTAGCTTGTATCCAAATTGATAAGGAATGGAGGAATGAAACTTTCCAGGTTCATACCAATCCAATTTGTTAAAAGATACTCCATAATAGGCAAAAATCTTAGTTAAAAGCATCTTATATGGTAGACCACCAGTTGTATTTTTATAACTTCCCTTGTCGATGATAAATTTCAGGATCATTATTGAGAAATTCATCTTATTTCCCTTTAGAAGATTGTACACCATATATGTATTTAGGAGACTGCATCTTTCAACTAAGCTACTCCTTGGAAAAATTGAAGCAGCAGATATTGATGCAAGACATCTTGGTAGTAAGTCTAGATGTCTACACCATTGTCTCCCTTCATGGGCATTTTTAGTGTTTAAGTAGATAAATTCTGTAACTTCTCCCAGATCAAGATTAATAATATCCCACTTATGACAAAGAAGGTCAATTCTGCCAATGGGAATTATATTTAAATTTTTTTATAAAATTTACTCCGTAATCAAGATCTCACATTCAAGTACCTAAGAGATTATTGCCAGCTTTCCATCAATTTCTTCTTTCCTCATATGTGTGTAAAAACATCTAACTAAGTCATCACACACTATCTCATTCAAGGTTATATAATTTTGGCAACCAACAACAAGTAAATGAGAGTAGATGGGAATATCAATTTCACTAATTAGGAGAGGAGGCAAAATGCATCCTTTAACCACCTTGAACTTCTTGTAAGGAATTTTGTATCTCGCTTCAAGTTCTATTGACTAAAACAAGTTAACATTGCTGAAGACTCCTTACTTTTGTTTATTTAGTTTTGACCTTTTTGCTTTAGGGATTTATTCAAATAGAGCTTCTTCATAAAGTGGCTCATCCCTAACAATGAGTTCCTCAATCTTTTCTTCGACCATAAACACTTTGCCTTTTCTTATTTCTTCTCTTTTTTTCTTTTGACATTCTTCTTCTTATTTCTTTTCAACGTCAGGGGTTCCTTCTTGTTTAACAATTTTTTCAGCTTGTTTTGTGACACTTGTTTTGGTCCATGGTTGTCTTGTTAACAGGGCTGATTCTTCATCTGAACCATCATCATTTACAATCTAGTGCACTTTAGGCACTTTCTTATCTTAGAACCAGGTTGAGGTGTAGTGGAAGGTGGTGTGGTAGTTTTAGAAGAGAGGATAGGCGAAGTAAGAATATGTAGAGAGAAAGAAGGAGAGTGGAACCTTAATTTTCTTGCTAGCTCCCCGTCACTTGAAGATTTTTCTTCTTTGTCTTCTTCTTCATTTTCTTCTTCTGATTTCTTTTCTTCTTTTCCTTCTTGTTCTTGTTCTTGTTCTTCTTCTTCACTAGAGTTAGAGACATATTATTGTTTGTGCTCAGAAGATGAATCAGAGTCTGATTATGGAGATAACATAGCCATAATTTGTCTTTTCTCTCCTTTGGAGTCTTTTGAAGGGGTGTTTATGAAACTTGGGGCTTAGAGGAAATGGAAATAGGTTCAGTATGAGAAGAAGACTCAAAAACCAGAGTTTGTTTATAGAGGATAGTTTCGCCATGTCTAGAAGAGGAAGTTAAGGTTTTCTTTTGTCCTTTTGATTTTGTTCGTGCCATTGTAAGTAAGCTTAGTAAGGTTTAGGAGATTTGAGAGGAAGCAGAGAGTTAGGGTGCAGAGAGAAAGGGGCGATGCTTCTGAGAATGATAAAGATGAGTAGAAGAAAGAAGTTTGCTAAACGATTCTAGGGCGTTAATTTCATGTAAGGGTTAGCAGTCATACACATAAATAAAGGAAGTGTGATTGTCTGTGTATCTCCTGTCAGTCACGTATGAAAAGTTGTCAAGGTGACACCCACACATTTAAAAAGCTGAAACAATGTTGAAAAAGAATTGCCTTTTTAAGACATGTGTATTGTACTTTATTAAACTAAGAGTAGCGTTCTAAATTAAGAGGGGCTTTCAAAACTAGGAGGGGCCTTCGAAACTATGAGGGGCCTTCTAAAATAAGAGGGTCCTTCTAAACTAAGAGGAACCTTCCATAAATGAACATATTAGAAGAAGCCTGCTAATATCTGCAAAGAGAAGTAGCATAGAGTCTTCATACATAATTAATATCAAATAATCTACATATACTAAACTCTTTTCTTAACACACAAAATCTATATTCAGATAGTGACTTACTAAAGATATTAGTTACTTGATTTTTAATTTTAAAATGCAAAAAATCAATGATTTTGTCTAAAACATGATCTCTAGGAAAGGATGTTTGATTTCTATATGCTTAGTCCTAAAATGATGCACAGGATTTTTAGAAAGATTTGTTGCACTTGTATTGTCACATAGTATAGGAATATGATCAAAGTTCAAAGAAAAATCCTAGAGTTGGTGTTTCATCCATAAGTTTTGAGTGCAACAACTTCCAACTTCTATATATTCCACTTCAGTTGTCGAAAGGCTATGCAATTTTGTTTTTTACAAGACCAAGAAACTGGACATCCTCTAAGAAATTGGTAGTGACCACTTGTGCTTTTCTTATTAACTTTATCACCTGCATAATCTACATCACAAAAGCCAACTATGTTAAAAGAATCAGTTTTTGGATACCATAATCCAAAGTTCATAGTTCTACAAAGATAGTGAAAGATCATCTTGATTGCTTAAAGATGGCTCCCTTTTGGATTTGAATGAAAGCGGCGCAAAGACACACATTAAGCATAATATCTGGTCTTGAGCTTGTGAGATATAGTAGTGATCCAATCATTTCTCTATACTTTGTCTCATCTGTGATTTTGCCTTCTTCATCCTTATCAAGTTTAGTTCCAAAATACATAGGAGCACCATCGATTTGGCATTCTCAAAATGATATTTTTTGATAAGTTCCTTGGTGTATTTATCTTGACTAATTAAGATTCCTTTTTCTGTTTGCCTAATTTGCAACCCAAGAAAGAAAGATAGTTCTCCCATCATATTCATTTCAAACTCCCCCTATATTAAAGTTGATAATTCTTCACAAAAGGATTGATTAGTAACATCAAATATTATGTCATCAACATATATTTGCACTATGAGTAAATCATTCTCCTTTTTCTTAATAGATAAGGTTTTATCGACCTTTCCTCTTTCAAAGTTATTCTCAAGTAGAAAGTTACTTAATCTCTCATACCATACTTCCATACAGGGCTTTAGTCAACTTCATCACGTAATCAGGATGGTTTTCATCTTTCAAACCTGGAAGTTGCTTACAAACACTTCTTTGTTAATATATCCATTTAAGAAGGAACTTTTAATATCCATTTAGAATAATTTAAAGTTTCTATAGCATGCAAAAGCAAGTAGAATTCTAATTGACTCTGATATAGCAATAGATACATAAGTTTCGTCAAAATCAACATCTTTTTATTAATTATAACCTTGAGCTACAAGTCTAGTTTTATTTCTTACCATCTTATCATTTTCGTCAAGTTTGTTTCGAAATATCCAATAAGTTCCAATGATTTGTGGATGGGGCGCTAGATTCCAGACTTTGTTTTTGTTAAACTAATTTAGCTCGTATTTTATAGCTGAAACCCAATTTTGATCAATAAAAGACTCTTCAATATCTTTGGTTTTAATTGTAATATGAGGGAAACATAATTATTTTTTGAAAGAAGATCTGGTTCTTAGACTTTTAGAAGGTTTTCCGAGAATGTATTGATGTGTATCTTTACCTCTCCATTCTTTTGGTGTTCTTTGTTATATAGGCTCTTAGCTGAGATGAAGGAACTTGCTTCGTCCTAGCTTCAGAAGGACCTTTTCGATCTTGTAATTTCAAAGATACTATAGGTGTAGTTTGATTCTGTGATGTATTTTTAGAAACTGAAGGATGCTCTTCAGCATCTGAATCAGCTGCAATTGTCAAGGTAGTGCTTTGTCAAATACCACATGTATTGATTCTTCTATCCTCTTTGTTCTTTTATTATAAACTCAGTATCCTTTGTTAGCAGTAACCCAAAAAATAACTTCATCTGATCTTGCATCAAATTTTCCAAGATTGTCCTTTATATTATTTAATACAAAAGCTTGCAACCAAATGCTTGAAGTATTGTCTTAGCCGCAAGTAGTAGATACAACTTGTGGCCAGTAATAAAATCGTAGTGTTTGCCACCGAAGCTTTGGCTAATAGGGACAAATAAATCTATATGTACAAGTTAAAGCGATCGGTTAGTAAAAACAATATTTTTAGGAGGAAAGCTACTTTTGATTTGTTTTCATTTTAAACAAGCTTTGCAAACTTGATTACGCTCAAACTTCAAGTTTGGTAATCCTCTTACTAACTCATTTTTAGATAATTTTGATAAAATGCTCATGCTAGAATGTCCAAATATTCTATACCAGATAATTGAATCCTTTTCTAGAGAAACAAAACATTTAACCTTTTATAAAGACATGTCTTCCAATTGAGCATAATATATATTCTGATTTCTAGGACCAACAAGTACAATGTTGTCATTAAGATTGTCAATAATTTTGCAACGAGATGTATAGAAAGTGACTCTATAACCCTTATCATATAATTAACTTACACTTAACAAATTATGTTTCAAACCATCAACATAAAGAACATCATCAATAGAAGCAGAATTAGATTAACCAATTTTACCAATTACAGTGACTTTTGCCTTATATTTGTCGATAAAGATAATGTTAACTCCATCTTTTCTTTCAATATAGTTGAAATGTGATAATTCACCTTTCAAGTGTCTCAAACAACTACTATCAACTATCAATTAATTTTCTCTTGTCTCTGTTCTGAATAATATCTGTAGAATATATTCTCTCATTTTAGGTACCCAATTTTTTCTGGGTCCTTTCAGGTTAGTAGTTTGACCTTTCAGTCTCTAAACATGCATCTGAGATAATTGCTTCATTTTCAAAAGTTACAGGAATGATTAATATGACTATATATGCCATAGTAATTGCACAAAATAGAAGAATGAGAGTTACTGTGATTTTTGCTATTTATTAGGTTCCTACTGTTTTGACTATGACTACTGCTGGGTTTAATAAAGAAATGCTTATATGGTCTAATCATTATATCCTATTACAGCATTATTAAAAACACCTTTACCATTCCCAAGTAATGCATCAAGATTGTTCCTTCCATCAACAAAAATTGGCAAGATCTTTTTTTAGAGAAGCAACTTTTTCTTCTAACTGTTTTACCTTAACATAATCATTTTCAAGCAATGCATTCTCTAGCTGACTTACCTTTTATTATAAGCAATCCTTTTTAGAGACTTTTTTCTTGTTTTCATTTTTCGAGGGACATAATTCTAGACAAAAAATTCTTATTCTCGTATTATAGTGATTTGATCTTATTCATCCAGGATGCATCATTATTTTTGGACTTCTTAACCTTTTTGAAATACTGTACTGTTAATTTTTTATACTGATTATATAGTTTATGATATGCATCTCTTAATTCATCAATTTCCATATCAGATTCAGAATAATATACCTCATCGTCTCCTGATTCAGCCATAAAGCAAACATTGTTGACTTCTTCAAGCTCTTCTGCTTCAAAGTTTTCAAAATCGTCATCTAATCAGGCTGCATTCATAGCTTACTTTCTAGGTTTTCTATTTTACCTTTTTGAAGAAGAGGACATTTTGGTCTTATATGTCCAAGCTTCTTGCAGTGATAACATATGTTTTGATTATTGTTTTGAGTTGCTATTATTGCTAATGTCTTTAAATGGGAATATGTTATTTTTAGTTTCCTTGCTTCCTTATCTTTTCTTCATTAGCTTCTTTTTGAATAAGCGTCCATATTTTCTGACCATGAAATTGAATTCGTTATCTCCATATATTTGTAACTCAGTGTCGCTTTCATCACCGTTTGATGGATTTGATTCATCAACTACTTTTAATGTCATTCCTCTTCTGTATGAAGATCCTTCATCTCGCCTAAGCTTGGCTTTATAGATCATCAAGTTTCCTCTTAACTAGTAAAATGAAATAGCATCAAGATCCTTTGCAGTTTCTCAAGCTGTCACTTAGGTCTCCATTCTTTTGGTAATGAACTTAGAAGTTTTGTTAACAGCTCATCATTGGGATATACCTTTCCCAAGTTCTTTATGGCTATGATGATGTTGTTTAAATGTCCAAGGAATTCATTTATAGTTTCTCCCTGTTTCATACAAATAGTTTCATATTGACAAACTAGAAGACTAATTCTATGTTTCTTTACCTCATTCATACCTTCAAAATTATCTTAGAGTTTGTCTCACATTTCCTTTACTGTAGAACAGTAGGATATCTTTTCATACTCTTCTGGAGATAGTGCACACATAAGATCATGTCTTGCTTTGCCATTTACCTGTGTGTTTCATCTATCAGCATCAATCCACACTTCTACGTTATTAGTAGCAGGAGGTACGGCTCTAGCTTTGATAGCTTGCTAGATTTCGATATCTACAGATTAAAGATAAATGATCATTCTCTCTTTCCAATAAGAATAGTTATTTATATTGAAATAAGGAGGCTTTGAGACAGATTGTCCTTCATGGTTTCTTAAATCGTTTGCCATGATCTATTAGGTGCTATAAAACACAATAAATGTGAAACCTCGCTTTGATACCAAATAATAAAGCAAATATATACAAGAGGGGGGTTAATTGTATGTGACTTAAAATTTTAAGTTACTATCAATTCGTGTAAATGAAAGAAACATACTAAATTTCAACAGAAAAGTCTGTAAATAGAAGGAGCCTATTAAAAATGAAAGGAGCATGTTAACTTTTTTTTAAAAAGACAGGGCTTGTTAATATTCAAAAATGAAAAGATCTTATTAACATTAAAAATGAAAAGAACTTGTTGCCATTAAAAATGGAAGGACCTTGCTAACGCTCGAAACAAAAAGAACCTCTTGCAATATTAAAACAAAAGGAGCCTATTAAAAACTGAAAGAGCCTTTTGCAAGTTAAAAAACACAAACACTATAATGCAAAAATTTAGAAGTTAAGAGAAAGAGTGAAACAATCGATTTATACTGGTTTGGCTTATAACGAAGCCTACATCCAGTCCCCAAGTATTTAACTTTAGTATTTCACTACAAAATCTAAGCAGTAAATTTTGACGAGCCTTTCCAAGCTCACAAGTACATATTTTTCAAGGTTCTCTAACCTTCCATGCTCGTAGTGTTTAACAAACCTCTAAAAACTCTCAACAAAAGTGTATAAAGGGTTTAACAGTTTCTCTCATTAGAGTGATTCCACTTTCTAAGGTACAAGGAGTTTGATATAGATATGGCTTTCAAAAATATTGATGTTGCTGAAGTATTTCGCAAGTCTGTGTGTTATTCAAAAATGCATTGGCTCTTCCTTAAGTAGACATTTTCTTCAACTAGTTGGTGCTTCATTTTAATTATAATTTGACTTTGTATCTAATGAATCTTCAATATTATCTCTACTGGAATCTTCCAATATTCAGACGTTAAGAGACGAGCTTTGTAAAATATTTTGGAGCTAATAGTTTGAAATAGTAAGATCCTTCTGGGTGTTGTAGAATCATTTCCAATAAGGTAAGTTCATTAAAAAGAATTCCTGCAAGAAAGAAGACATTTTCCTATGATTTTATTTCCTTTTAAGAATTATGTCGTTACTAATAAAAGAAAATAACTTTGATTTGAATTCTGAAATATTTTATAGTTATTATCAAAATCATTAATAATAAACCTTGAGTTAACATTAATGACTATTGATTGAAGGACCTATGATTAAAAAAGGTCATAAGTAGTGTTTCCACAATAAGAGTAAGATTTTCTCTACATTCATCAAAAGAAGAACCACAAACACTAAAGTCATCCATGAATACTTATATGATTTTCTTAACATACTTAAAGAAAATGCTTACCAACATCTTTGGAAGGTGGCGGGTGCATTGCACAATCCAAATGGCATCCTTTGGTAAGCAAATGTATCAAATGGGCATGTAAAGTTAGTATTTCCTTGATCCTATGATGCAATCAAGATCTAAAGGTAACCTGAAAATCCATATAGAAAATAGTAATACTCATATCCAGCCAATCTTTCAAGCATTTGATCAATAAAAAGGAGTGAGAAATGGTCTTTTGAGTTGGCATATTCAAATTTCTATAGTCAATGCATACTCGTCACCCGATTTGTATGCTAGTGGGAACCAACTCACCTTCCTGATTGGCCAGTACCGTGATTCTAGATTTCTTTGGAACTACCTGAACCGGAGTTACCCACTTACTATTAGAGATTTGGTAAATGACCCTAACATCGAGAAGCTTCAACACTTCCTTTTTCACTACTTCCATCATCGGAGAATTCAACCTACATTGAGCTTGCCTTGTAGATTTGGCATCCTGCTTTTTATTCCTTGAATATTTGCAGTAGTCCATCCAATGGCCTTCTTATGCTTCCTCAACATTCAAACTAGTTGGTTTTTTAATCAGAAGTCAACATTATCGAAATAATGACTGGTATTATATCTTAAATACACATAATTAGGAATTTTAATGGCTCCTAGCCCGACCCCACTCGACTATGAGCTAGGTGGCCTGTGGTCTGATGGGTCAGGATAGGTCGACCGGTGGCTCGACCCATAGCCCAGCTTATAGCTCGATAGGCCACTGGCGGGCTAAGTACGTTATATCTTTTAAAGAAAAAGTAAAAAATGATGTCGTTTTTGACAAAACGACATCATTTTTCAAGTAATGGTCTAGGTAGGCCACAGGCACATCCCTACACATAATTTAGGTGGGAAGGCAGTGGTTTCAACTCCAGGTCAAGTACCAACACATCAGAATGTAACAACCTCTTGTAAGATTTAGGTAATTGTATTAAAGCCAATTCATAACTTATGAGAGAAATTTCTAATAACTGTAAGGCAACCACCATCTCAATCAGTTCTTCTCCTAAGTCAACATCTTTCGTGGCTTCTGATTCTAGGTGCTCGGGTAAGACTACATCTTATTGATCCTTACAATTTAATTTAAATATTCCTACATTAAGAGATCAATCACATCGACAAAGAAAACTTAATGATCATCTTAAGGATATTTCATTACATCAAATATGTTAAAATGAATTATGTCCCCCATCAAATGCCATCATAAGGGTGCCCTTATGAACATTTATCTTACTTTGGGCCATGTTAAGAAATGGTCTCCGTAGTAAGATAGGTATTGGATTGTACGAGGTTTCATCATTCATATCCACTACATAGAAATCTGCAGGACACACCAACTTGTTTGCCTACATTAATACATCCTCAACTACACCATCAAGGTAAGTGTTAGTACAGTCAGCTAATTTTATGATAACATGTCTCCTTTAAAAGGCCTAGATTTAAGGAAGCATAAATTGAACAAGGCATGACATTGATTGAAGTTCCTAAATCTAACATAACTCTCTTAATCACAGAGTTACAAATTTTACAGGGAATAGTGAACATACTTGGATCTTGGCATTTTAGAGTTATCTTCTTCTTTAAGACTGTAGAAATGTTCTCACCCATCATCACCGTCTTATCACCTCTCGACTTTCTTTTATTAGTACACAATTCCTTTAGGAATTTTACATACTAGGATAATTGCTTGATTGTATCTAGCAAAGGTATGTTCACTTCTATCTTTAAAAAGTCTCTAATATCTCCTTATCTTTTTCCTCCATGTTATGTTTTGCTAATCTACTAGGAAAAGGTGAAGGATTATTCCTATCTATATTAGGGCTTTCAAAGTTTACCATTGTGCTAGATGAGGGATTTCTTTCATTTCCTAACTCTTTCTTGATCTCTTCTTCATTGGCTATCTGCAATAGGGTCCTCTTGGGAACCTCAAGCTCCTTTTTGCTTCTTAAAGTTATCACTCTAATGTTCCTCGGATTCACCTTAGGTTGAGATGAAAATTTCCCTCCGTTTTGTGATTCTAGGTGATTGATAGCCACCACCATCTAACCCATTAGGCTTTCCAAGTTATGGATGCTCGATTTTGTATCTTGCTAGAATTTTTTTACATCTTGCTAAAATTGTAGAGTGTTAGTAGTAAGAGACTTAACTAAGTCTTCCAAAAATGTACCTAAATTGGAAAAGGAGGCTTATAGCCTTAATTGGAATTATTACACTCGTTAGGCCTATTCAGGAAGTGATTCTACTGCCTATTTCTCCTGTAATTTAGGTTAGGATGGTCTCTCTAACCTAGGCTATGCATCTGGGATTACGAGTTATACTAGTTAGGAAATTTCCCTCCTGCAACATTGACATTTTCCATATTTCCCTCTTGTAAGGTAAGGTACCCATAAGTTAGATAACTTGTATTTTCACATATTCTGTACGCCTTTACCTGTGCCTGTTTGACAACAATTTTTCTAATAAAAGATTAATCTAAATGATGTTCAATGGAAGAAGTACTTACCTAATTTATGCAAAAAACATTGTTGTGAGTGCCAAATTATTAAGTATCAGTAGCTACGTACTCAATTAACATTTAGGCCTCCATGAGATTCTTTTCACAAAATGCCCCACCACTCTCTACATTGACCAAGTTCCTTTCCACAGATAACAATCCTTCTTTGAAATATTAGATAAGGATTTCTGTTGGTAAGTTGTGGTAGGGACAACTAGTACATAACTTCTTAAAGCACAAACAATACTCGTAAAAGGGCTCTCTGTTGTGTTGCTTAATCCCGCATATCTCCTTTCTTATACTGACCGTCGTTGATGTTGGAAAATATTTCTCCAAAAATAACCTCTTCATCTCAATCTACATGCTCACACTCCCAATAGGCAAATCAAATATCCAATCCTTTAGTACCTCTTTTAGTGAGAATGGGAAAGCCCTTAACATGATTTTGTTAAAGGTTGAAATTGAGCAACCATTTTCAACTTAGAATATAAGTTTAAAAGTTTTATTTATGTATTCTCTCCCATTTCTGTTACTTATTAGCAACTTTTATGTTATTTAGAATGGAACCATAAAATTGATAAGTATTATGGTTATAGTAAGATGCATTGTTAAGTTTATTTAGAGTTCCATTAAAATGTGCAAGAGATTTTGAAGTGTTAATGTTGTTGTGAGAAGTGAGAAGTAAAGGTTTAGAGGGTTTTGTTATAAAATATATGATAAATAAAGGGATGTTCAAGAAAACATGCGAACCTGTAAACTGGACCTGAACCACATGAACTAGACCTATAAATAAGGTTAACCGGACTTGAGTTCAGGTTTGGCTCGAATCGAACTTGAAAATCAGATTTCTAACTTACGACTCTAGGTTAACCAAACCTATAGCAGGTTAACCAAACTGAACCTGAGTTATAGGTTTAGGTTTAAACCTGAACCTGAAACACTCAAAAAATCTATCATATATTTAGATATAATTTAAGAGTATATTAATAATAATAAATTCACTAGTATTTACTATATTAATTCTTGAGTAAAAAAAAGGAAGAAACGGAAAAAAAACTACTTTAATTCTATGTTATTAGACGTTAATCTTGAACATTGCTATTATAAGTAACAACTAATGCATAACACTCAATACTTTTACAAAAACTACTTTAATTCTATGTTATTAAACGTTAATCTTGAACATTGCTATTATAAGTAATAACTAATGCATAACACTCAATGCTTCTACTTTAAATAGTAATTAATATGTGTCAAAGTTATTGATCGAAGTATCAAACTATTAATAAAAAATTCATTGACTAAAATAATAATTGTTTAATAATTTAGCTCTTTTTTTCTACTATGGATCTTTTATAAGACATTGTTTGGCTTATTTTTACTTTGCTTGGGTTTAACATATTGGATTAATCTTTTATGGATTTTATATGCATATTTTTATTAATAATTTGTATTTATTTTCACTAATTATTTTTATAATTTTTGTCATATATATTGATATAAACAGGTTCTGGTTACCCTGAGAACCGAACCTGAAAATAGGTTAACTGATTTTATAGGTTCTTTAGGTTCAGGTTCGTGAAATTGTCGAACCTGCCATTCAAGTTCAAGTTCAGGTTCAGGTTCAGGTTATTTATGAACGAGTCAGGTTACTCTACTATGAACACCCCTAGTTAAATGTAAAATAAAAATTTCTAATTATCAAGTATTGAATTTTTTTTTGTTTTTTTAATAGTGAAAGGTAGCAAAAAAAAGGAAAGAAGAAGAGTTTGAAAAGAAGAACAAGGACGTAGATCATCCATATTCAAACACTGAATCATTTTATCATACATCCTTTTACTATATACTTTATATTTGTCTATGTACTTATAAGCACTTCACAAATGTTGGTATCTATTATATGATATAGTGGTACATTTTATGTAAGTTAGTCATATATTATGAATGTTTTTTTTAATGGTATTTGTATTATAATATAGGTGTAGAAAAGATGAGTAATGAAATGGATAACAAAAGAAGTTGTTTAGATGCAATGACCTCACATAGTGTGGCGAAGGACATAAAGAAAGAGGTGGTACTTGAAGCGGGAATAAAGTTTAAAAATTTGGAAAATTATTTTTGATTTATGCCAAAGTATGTAAGATGCTATGGTTTTATGATTGCTGTAAAGGGAGGAAAGAAAGATGATAATGGAGGCTTTAAAAGTAGAACATTTATGTATGATAGAGTTTGGTGGCAAAAATTACGAGATCTAATTATAATGAAACCTAAAAGTAGTGGAAGAATTGGATTTAATGCTCATATATGTTGTTAGTCTGATAATGATATTTAGAGCATAAGGAAGTTTAAATATGCGCACAAATATGAACTAAATCCAACTAATGTAATTTATATAGCGTAACATCGAGTCATTGATAGTCAGGTTAGACATAGATAGCAAAAGAATATGGGATTGACTTATGCATAAATGTAAAGACCATTATTGTAGCTACTGGTGGATATAACAATACGAAATAAATATAAAGCATCACAAAAAATAATAGAAGAGGATTGTGATGAATATGAATAAAAAATATCAATCACAAATCAACGCTTAGGTAAATACTTCCTTTAGTATAAAACTTGATTCTATGATTTGATTAATTTATAATAGATATGTTATCTAGCCTATTATAATTTCTTAGATACTAAAGTTGCACTGCTTGAGCTAAAACCATCTACTCTTTAATTGATTGATCTTTATCTCTACTAAGCTAACATCACCCCTTAGAATGTATTAAGATATGTGAAATTCTATAAAAGTTTCACCTTAACACTAAGGAGATCATATAGATCTATCTCTGTCACCCCTTTATGCCTAAACTATAGTCCACTACCAAATAGGCTCTCCCAAATTGTCCACAAGTGAATTTAGGTAAAATCTAATCATTAGAACTACATTAATATTAATTA
The DNA here is from genome assembly GCA_027563575.1 of Erythroxylum pedicellare. Classification (NCBI taxonomy): domain Eukaryota; kingdom Viridiplantae; phylum Streptophyta; class Magnoliopsida; order Malpighiales; family Erythroxylaceae; genus Erythroxylum; species Erythroxylum pedicellare. Next base: position 24,265,412 of record JAOQMP010000003.1, on the reverse strand, counting down.
AAAATAGCTCATAAAAATATATCTCAATTTATAAATACATTTATATATGGGTAAATACTAGTATTTTCCCTACATAAACATAGAAAATATTAGCCACTAGTCATGTTTAATATAAAAAACAAATAAATTATAATTGTTCTGAATGATAATCCAAAGGTTGTTGACAACTTGGTTCGACAAAATGAATATAGATCTTTACTCTCTAATAAAAAGGCCTTAAAATTGTCCATTTAAGGAGATATAAACCTCTCAATGACTAACCTTAACATTTAGAGAGAAAGGATGTTTGAGATGTGTAGAGTCTCTAAAAGTTCTTACAAATTTTGGGCTTTCGTGCTCTAGATATGTTTTATCTGCCTTAGCCATGGTCTAGGCTATAATTGTGCGGAATGTCATAGATCTTTTTATTTCCTTTATATGAAGGACACAATCTTTCATATGCTTATTGCCTAAACTATAGATCTCTCTCTATTTCTCTTTTGACTAGCTTATGATTTAAGGCATGAATATGGCTAAGTTTTCATTTTTATTTGAATTTTCATCAATATCACTCAGAGTCTCCCTAGGTTGTGTTCTAGTTAGTGTCTTTTCTTGTACTTGAAAAAATTAGCTAGTACACCTGTGCGAGTCAAATTGTGCTCCTCTAAGAATTGTGATTTCCTTCATGTTTTTGTTTGAAATAGACTCCAATTCTTGATAAATCATATCCTAAGGTTGAATTTGCACAATTACTTAAAAATATATCAAAATTATAAAAAATAAAATAATTTGACTTGAAAATTAAGCAAAATACTTAACAAAATATATGTTAAGCTACTAAGAAAGATAGCATGTTGATTAATAATCAAAGTTTAGTTGATGCCTTAAAGTTTTAACCTTTTGATTTTGAGCCAATAAAAAATATAATAACATTATTTCCATATGTAAAAGAAGGAAACATTTATCATAGTGACTTACATGATTTCTCTAACTATGATATGAAGTGTTTGATTTCAATTAGTAGAGATGCATAGACTTGTCATTTGGATTCTAAGGTTCAATTTCTCAAAAGACAACATATGCAGGGTTGCAAAATGGAAAGACAATTCAAGAGTTCAATTAGGAGCAAAAATTCACTGAGTAATTTTAGACTTTGACAACATATTCATATGGATTTGTTTAGCCTAAATAAGGTAGCTAGTTTAGGAAGTAAAGATTATGAAATTTTCAATATAGATTATTTTAGTAGGTTTATATGGCTTTTATTTTTTCTATAATTGATGAATTCTTTGGGGAATTCTCCAACTTTGCCAACATAGTTCAAAATGAAAATGTTCTCTCTATAGTTTAGGAGTTATCATGGTAAAAAGTTTGAGAATAAAAGTTTGAATCAAATTATGAAGAGAATAGTATTTAAAACTTTTATACCAGAGAAATCCTCAACAAAGTGGAGTTATTAAAAGGAAGAATTTGACATTGCAAAATATGAATTAGACCATGATCACTGAGCATACCCCAAAAGTATCAATCACTTATCATATATCCAATTAGGTCTATATATAAACAACTATGGATAAAACCTCTCATGATCCTTTGCATAGGAAAAGTTAAACTCTAATTGTTTGGAAGTTTTTAGTTATAATTGTTTCATCTTGAATATTTAACTAATGTAATTTTCTTTGATTTATATATATATTTTAAGATTTATAATGTGAATATTTAGTAAAATGTCAATGAAGATCAATGATCATTTAATTCTATATTAAATAAGTTACTTTGTGAAATATCACTAAGTTAGTGAAAACTTATTAAGCTTGCTAGATTATATGGTACAATTGACAATTAATAACTGATCGTTTTTACTTGATATAACTTATTAAGCTTTTTAGAATTTTATTAAGCATATATGGTACCATTGACATTTTGAGCACTCATTTAACAAAAAAAAAAAGGTGAATGAAAATTTAATTTAATTCAATAGAATCACCACTTTACCTTATTAAAGAAAGATAAAAAAATTGTTGAAAAGGAATTAAAAAAGGTATTAACCAGAAAAAGAGTTTTAAATCAATTTATAACATAAGGAAAGTTTTAAGAACCATATTTTACATACCTAGGTAGTTACCTTGAACTGAAAGGATTTTTTAAATTTAGGAAATTTTGAAAAGAAACAAGTTTAGCTATGAATTTATTAAAAAAAAGACATTATGAAGAATTGGAAATGAAATGTGGTTGAATAAGTTTATGATTTTAACCAAGATTTAAAATGAAATAAAAGCAAAACACCTAGAATAAATCTTAGGTCATAAAATTAAAAAAAAAGCTTGGATGGATCATAGTTCCTGGTTTAGGTATTTGGACTTGAAAATAAAATGAAATGTCTAGACTTTGATATTAATGCTTAAAGTAGAGAAAATGCTTAGAAATATGTCCTAGAGGTTGAAACCAATTATAAAAATGCCTAGAATAAATCTTAGGACTTGAGAATATAAAATGAAAAGAGAAAGAGAAAATTTACCTAGGGAATTTAGGTGTTGAGATCTCTCACTTCTTCCTGTCTTTCTTCATTTGGATCATATATTACAAATTTCACATATTAAGCATACAAAGGAAGAAAAGAGAGAAAGAAAGCTTTTCTTTTACAATATAGAGTTACTTCTCCATTAAAGGCCTTTTCTGCTTTAGTTTATCTATGGTTTAAGTCTGGTTTCAACAAGGTTACATATAATAAGAAGTAGGCAATTTATTTGATATCATTATTAAAAAAATTCATCACATAAAGTAAGTTGTAACCAAAGAAAATTTAGGTGTTGAAAGAAAAAAATCAACCTTATAGAACATAGTTGTTTAATAAGGTCTTATATGTGTTTATGATTTGGTCTAGGATTGTTCCATTGAAAAGTGATACAACTAAAGTATGAACCATTTCAAAAGTCTGCACATCAAAAAATTTACCCCTATAATGATTATTGTTAACATTAAACAACATCTCTTTTCCCACACTCAGAAAAGAAATTTATAGTTATTTATTTTTTGTAAATTTCATTTAACATGTCATAGATAGACAAAGAACTTTTCATTTTAATTTTCACTTAATTACGAACTAAATTCACCTAAACAAGTTATTTGTACTTAATAGTAATTCTTAGTGATCCAACAAAACTTTATGCTTGTGGATGCATAGAGAAAGAAAAGAAAAGGAAGCAAGTAAGTAAGGAAAGAGGCAAAAATAATTTCTTGAGTTACTACTAAATAAAAATTTTTAAATGCATATGAGAAAAAACATTTGCTCTATAATTCTTGCCCTATTATTTATGCTTTCTCTTATACATCATCTTTATGATTGACTCCATTGTTCTCTTCATTAATCATTAGACTAGTCATGTCTAAAACAATAGTGAAATTAGATTAAACAAACCCTTAATGTTCAAAAATGATAAATATACATAATAAGGATAATACTTTTTTTAAACTAAGAAAAGCTTGTAACCTTTTTAAACATATTTTGATACGATAAAAATATAAAAGATATGATAAAACATCATTTGTATACGATAAGAGCCATATCTATAAATTTCTAGTATTCATATCACTTAAATATGTGATAGTATGGTTATGATTCTATGGAAAATTATCACATGCTATTAGCCCCTTAAACTCGTAAGTTTTATTAATAGTGAACTTTCCTTGAAGTCAATGACAAGTAGTTACAAATAAGGCTTTAGTCATAATATCATCAATTTAATCAGAAGAAGAAATATATTAGAAGAAAAGAGCTTTATTAGTATCCAAGTCTTGAACAGAATGGATGTCAATCTCAATATGCTTTGAGTAATAATGAAAAATCATATCTACAATAAGAATGGTGGCACTAAGACTATCGAACCATAGTGTGGGTTTGATGTTAGGCAATATTATTTCACTAAGAAGAGAGGTATCTAATATATTTCATCAGTAAAAAGGGAAATACTTTTATATTTTGCTTCAATACTAGACACAAACATGGTGGGTTATTTCTTGGCACTTTAAGAAAAACATAGCTAGATGTAGAGCATCAATCATCAATATACCATTCTAGTCAGCTTCACAATAAGCTTGTATGGTAAGAAAGGTGGTGCTAGTTAATTAAATGTCATGAGATGAATTGGATAAAAGATATCACAAAATTTATTTAACCATAGTCTAACAAACGAAAATAGGGTGATGCATTTTACAACTAATTATATGTCAAGAAGAGTAAGATAAAGGTAATGAAGAGCACTGATAGTACTTCAATATTTAGTACGATTAGTAAAAGAAAGGTCATAGCTTTTGGAGAGAGGAAGGTAGGGGTGATTGGTGTTATAGCAGGTTTGGAGTTATCAATGCATATGCAATTAAAGAGGTCTTTAGGGTTTTGGGTTTAGGTAAGTAAAAGGATTGGTTTCATTACAATTTGGATGCCATGGATAAAGTGAATCAGATCTAGTACTTAAAGAACATGATGTTAAGGTTATGGATAAGTGAGGTGATAAAAGAAAATGAAGAACATGTAAGTAAGATATCATCTATATAAACTAGAAGGAATGTGGTATAAGATAAAGTGCAGTGAGCAAAAGAGAGGTGTTAAATTTATTGAAGGTAAAGTTAAGCTTATGAACTTTCTAACTTAAACAATGAAACCAAGGATATGGAGCTTGTTTAAGACCATAAAGAGCTTTACAAAACATAAGAAGGATAGTGAGGATCCAGAAAACTAGGAGCTTAGTCTAGAAAAACTTGTTCTTAAAGATGATCATAAAGAATGCATCGTTAACATCAAGTTTCCAACTAGGCCAATTTTTAGAAAAAAGCAAGAGTAGGTATACTACAAATATTGGTGGGTTTGCTGACAGCACTAAAAATGTTGATGTAATCAATAACAGAGTTTGTTGATATCCTCTGGCAACAAACAAGATTTATTGTGATTAAGGGTATTATCATAGTTCAGTTTTGTTTGAAAAACTCATTTATAATTGAAAGAATTGACATTTGATGGTTTAGGAACAATAACCCAACTTTAACTACTATGAAGAGCATTGTATGGTTTGATGCTAACGAGAAAATTTGTTAGCTTATGTAAAGGAAGTGGGATCAGGTGCATAAGCATTATAGGTGGCAATATAATAAGTGAAAAAGTTAGAGAAGGTTCAAAGAATGCAAATGATATCATGTGCGTGAGGTATCATAGGATGTATATGTGACGACAATAGTGGAGAATTACAAGGTGAGAAAAGGAGTTAAGATGGAGTTGAAGGAGTAAGAGAACAAATTAGATTAAATCATGAAGGAAATATGATGATAGAAAAAGAAGGAGATGAGAGAGAGATAAGGGGTGCTTTGTTATATGGAAATTTTTTTCTCAAGAAAATGAAGATGAAAATAGATATAAAATTTTGAAGTTTAAGGATTAAAGCATCAATAACCTTTATATTGAGAGGCATAGCTAAGGAAGATACATTTATAGATTTTAGTGTAAGTTTGTCAGTGTGAGTGGAACCTGAAAAAGGAAAAATAGGCATATCCAAAAACACAAATATGAGAAAATTTGGTTTGGTAAAAAAAAAGCTCATAGGGGAACTTATATTAAGGATATGAGTAGGCAACAAATTAATAAGGTAGGTAGTAGTCAAAGGGCTTCACACCAAAAAGGACTTTAAAAGAGATGAAAAGATAAAAAGGGTAAGACTAATGTTAGTGATATAATGAATTTTGCATTCAAGAAAGCTATTTTGTTGAACAGCGTGAGGGCAAGATATATGATAAGTGACGTTATGAGTAGGGAGATAATATGCAAAAGCATCTTTGATGAGTTTAGAAGCTCTATCACATTGAAAGGTTTTAATAGTGGTTGAGAAAAAAAGATTTTTCAATTGATGTTTAGAAATTTTGGAAATGATAAAGAGCTTGAGATTTTTTTTAGTTAAGGGGAATATTTGTATATAACAACTGAAATCATTAATAAAAATAATGAAATAATAATAAATAGAAAGGGAAAGAGATTTTGAGAGTTCCTAAATATTATAATGAATAAACTATAAATGCTTAGTAGAGATACGACAAGATAATGGATACAAAAGTTAAGCACTTTTCATTAAAGACAGGAGATTCAACAATTTATGAAATTTAATTGATTAGAAATTAGCAAGAAAGTATTGTCGAACAAAGATAACCGAAACATGAATGCTAGAGATCGAGTAGAGCTAAGGTAAATATAAAAGCAATATGATTTATAAAGTTCAAAAGAATCTTTATAGAATAGAGATAATTGTGGATGGAATCCATAAGCAACAACATCTTAGTTTTGAGATCTTAATATTGCCAAAAGTGTTAAATTTCAATGGGAAAAAAGTTATATTTAACAAATTTGGCTAGTGATAGTAGGTTAGTAGTAAGATATGGAATAATTAAAGCATTAGTAAGGTAAAGTTGACAAATATGAGTAAAAAGTGCTACGTTTCCAGTTGAAGAGTTAAGAACAGTGTGACCATCAATAATAATCACTTGGTTTAGATCATTATACAAAAGTTTCAAATTCCTCAAGTTGAGAGTCAGGTGTTAAATGAATAATCACACTAGTGCTAGGTAACCATTTAATAATAGTACTGAAAGTAAGTTGTGAATTATCACGAGGGGCATGGATACTCATGGTAGTGAAAGCTATAGTGAGAGTAATAGGACCATTTAAAGGTCTAAATTGATAATTTCATGATTTAGAATACCTAAATTCATAATGTGAAGCAATGTCTCAATTTCCAAAAAATTTGCATTACAAGGCTGATTTATTATGATAATTGGGTCAATTATAGGAGTAATTATTTTGGGTTTTGGCTTGGCTATAACTTTGGGCTTGATAGTGACTTGGTAAGGTTGATAGTTAAAATGGCCATGTGAACCTTTTGGAGATAAGGGGCCTTTTGAAGGCACTAGCCCATTTGAGAGAATTGGATCATAAAGACTTGTAGCACTCAAATTACTAATTCCAGAAGAATTAACAAGGTGTTTAGTTCACTTGTTGGAATAGATAAGGAATGGAATGATTATTCTTAAGAATAGAATAGATGGGAATTGAATGGAACATGTATTACTTAGTTTGGTATATTTCTAAGAATTTCTAATGATAATATATGTCAAAACATAAATTAAAGATGACAAAAGAATAACTAATAATAACAATAATAATAATAAGAATAATAATAATGATGATAAGAAGATAATAATAATAATAATAATAATAAAGGAAACATATTGTCTTTACTTATTCCACATTTCATAGAATAGATAAAGACAAAGGGAGGTATTTTTAGCTATTCTTAAAAATGTAAAAATAACTAAACCTTAAATTAATTATTCTGTATGCTATTTTTTAACTAAACAAAGAAATAACTATTTATTAAAAATACATCAACAATAAAATAACTATTTCACTAGTCATAAGAGACTCCGAGCCGTGCCCATTGTACTATTAGCATATATATGGAACAACCACCAGTGTAGAAGGCGATAAAACGCCTTGTCAAACAAAGCTGACGAGGCATTTAAGAAGAGGCGCTGCTTAGGGATTTGGAGTTTTGTGTAAAGCTCGATAAAGGTGATGGTGGATTCTTAGTGTTTGATAGTGACAATAAGAGATTCATGATCAATAGGTAACCTATTTAGTGTGCAGAGGAAAAGATCGTCTTCTATAATTTTATCTCTGATAGTTAGAAGCTGAATGGTGGTATTAGATACAAGGGAGCGGAAACCAGTGAGTGATTTGGAGCCTTTCTTCAAGTTGTGAAGCTTTCGTTAGAGGAGAGATCACTTGGGGCTTGATTGCTACATTATCTTTTAAGCCCATCCCAGAGGTCATGAGTAGTGTTGTAGCAAAGAGCGTACAGTGGAACTTGTGAGGCAAAAAGGAAATAGTAGATGAGTTGATCAAGTTTGTTTCACTTTAACATATTCTAGGGATAGAGAATCCACGACTGAGGTACCAGCTGTTGATGAAAGAGTACAATGGATGTGGTAAAGGAGGTGAAAGTTGACCAGTATGGCTTTAATCTGATTTACTCATATGAGATAATTTGTTGAATCTAATGATCTGGTTTAATGGTAAAGTAGGTGAATTGTTATTTTCCTTAAGAGTCTATTGATTCGGCGTTGATTCTTCAATATATTGTTACCACTACTGACAACCGTATTCCTGTAGATACTTACGGTATGCAATAAGTGCTTTTCATGAATGTTATTAGTGTAAGTTAAAAGACAAAAGTATATGCCAACGTCTTGGTTCACACGTGGGCTTTGATCTTAATAAAATACGCAACATGTAAATCTTTTTCTATTGAAAATGGGAAAGTCTTATAGCCTTTTTATACTTATTTTGTTACAATACAAGTGTAAAAGTCTATTTGTACAAGATAATGACCATATATATAAGTTATTAGTATTAATATCACTAAAATATGTCAGAGTATGAATAGGATTCCATGAAAAATTATAAAATGTTATCACAAAAGCTACAGCTCCAACACATTTCCCCGATCATTATAAATCAAACAATGTCATGCACATTGAGAAAATTGGCGTCCCAACGCTTAAGCCCCTCGAAAACCTTGTCAGGATTCTGGTTCTAAATGTTGAGAAGCCTCCACATCTTTGGTGCAGTAGTGAATCAACTTATCAAGGATGTTGCTGTTGACTTTAGGGATAGAAAAGTGGGTGATACCGGAATCGATCTCCAGAGAGGGCTTCATCATCGTCAGTTTCAATGTGACCATCATTCTTACTTCATATTTGTCTCGTCACTGAGTGAGATTTCTAAATAGTGGAGGGAGTGACAAAATGAAATAAGAAAGTGGTGGAACTTAAAACTCTCACGTTGCTACTTTTGGTGTTTAATTCACAATATAATACTTATTTTTAAAGTTAAAAAATGTCATACAATATATTTAAAAAAACTGAGATAAAAGTTTAAGGTTCTAGATTTAAATATAACTTTTTTATAATATCAAAATTATTTTTATAAATTGCTAAATATTACGATCCGAGTTAAATCTTTGTAACATTTTTTAATAAAAAACACTAATTTTAAATAATGTTCGAATTTGTTTCATCCCCACCTGTAATCATTTGATTTCATTCAAAAACTCATTACATAAAGGATTGTTGTGATACCAAAGCTTTATTAATGCATTAGAATTTCCTAAAGTTTCATAAGCCCTACCCCTTAGAAAACATAATGCTAAAGCGATTTTGATCTTACCGTAATATGTAGCGCAGATCCTATTACGTACTAAGGATCATACATGAAAGGGTAAAAATAAAGAAAATGTGGAATACCTGATTTTGATTCCATTCTGAGTTCCAAAGCAGTTTTTAACACTGAAACGAGCTCCGATCCAACTAGAACAGTTGAGGAAGTTATTCATCGACACTCCGTTTAGGCGTTTTTACAGTTTCCTCAGTACGCAAACTCTCTTAACGGGTCAGAGAACCGTGTGCTTACGATTGATATGAGTAACTGCAGAAAACTTTAACCTTTATATAGTTTCTATATCGGGCTTTCCATCATAAGGCTGATATAAACCAGGTACACACTGAAAAGGATCCATTTTTCACCCGAACTTTGACCCATTAATCTAGATCATTTATTGGGCCACTTTATTACTCTTAATTAGATCAAATTACATCACTTAATCGATAATTTATTGAAAACTAAAATTGCAATTAATAGTTGTCCACTTAATAGGAAAAATACAAAATTGTCCCTAAGGACAAAAATGTTTTACAATCACCGCCTTAGACAATTATTAATTGCAGCTTTTATCAAGTTTAAAACAGTTTAAAAACTCGGTTAAGTTATGCTACTGCATTGGTACCAAATAAAAAAAAACGTTTGATCCAAAGGTAATGAAAGTCCTACATTCTGTCCTGCAAGGCTTTCGATACCAAAAAATATCAAACGCATGTGTCATGTGTGACACAGGTCCAATATAATCACGAATATCTAATACCTCACTAACATGTGTGACACATGTCCAATATAATCATGAATATCTAATACCTCACTAACATGAGTGGGAAAATGGAGTGTGACAAACTAAGATGACATTTGTATGATCTCAAATGTATCATCTTTATTTGTAGGTTCCATTTCTCTAACTTTATGCTAAACTGCATAAGAGAAATCATGTTTTCTCTCACTGAATGCTAAATAGCATTAGAGAAAACTTGTTTTCTTTCACCAAATGCTAAACTGCATTGGAGAAAACCTTTACATTCTCCAACTAAATGCTACACTGCATTAGAGAACCTTTATGGGATTAAAACTTTATGTCCCTTTATATAATATGAAACTTTAAGGATATCCATAAAAATTTTATGTGTTGAATGACATAGACTCAAGGTCAATCTTTATAAATGCCCAATGACCTTTAAAATGCTTAAGATCAACACAAATCTTAAGGCTTCCATATGTATTATGACTATATATAAAAGTAGTTATTAATGAGGATAAAAGAAAATGATAATCTTTATTAATAAATAACCATAATTTCATAATACATCAAAATATAGAAAATATTTAGGAGCAAACACAGTGATCCTTAACTACTGTTGTCTAAAGACTTTAACACGCCTATACCAGATATATATCTAACAAACACTAATAGGCGATGTCCTTTAGTCAAACGATCAGGTAATATCTCCTCAGTCCTGATGTGCTCTACTTTAACGTCACCCTTCTGAATCAACTACTTTATGGTCAAATACTTGACCTCCAAATGCTTAGACCCTGTGATACTCTTGTTGTTATTATTGAACAACACTGCAGTAAGATTATCACAATACAACCGAATGGGTCTAGCAATCGAATCCACCATAGATAACTCAGAAATCAAGTTTCTAAGTCAAACAGCTTGTGTAGCAGCTCCATAACATGCAACAAACTCTACATGCATGGTCGAGGAAGTTACCAGTGTTTACTTGACACTCTTCCACGATACTGCACCATTTGTCAACATAAAAATGTATCCCGATGTGGATTTGCGATCATCCGGACACATAGTAAAATCAGAGTCTGTATACCTTATGAAATTCAAATCGTTGACTTTTTGTATGTCAACATATAATCCTTGATACCTTTTAGATATCTCAACACCCGTTTGAATGCAATCCAATGGCCCATACTTGGGTTAGCTAAATATCGACCTAACAATCTAATAACAAATGTAATGTCTGTTCTAGTGCACACCTGGGCATACATCAGGCTACCAACTATACTGGAGTACGGGACATTTCTTATAGCCTCTCTCTTAACTTCATTCTTTGGACACTGTGCAAAAGATAATCTCTCTCCATGAGAGATGGGTGCTACAATAAGTCTACAATCACCTATATTAAACCTTTGTAGCACTTGCTCGATGTGTACACTTTACAAGAGGCTCAACGTGTGTTGAGATCTATCCCAGTGAATCTATATACCGAGGACAAAAGATTCTTTACTCAAATTCTTCATGTCAAAATCTTTGGCCAAAATTTGTTTTACTTCATGCAACATGGTCAAATAATTTGACGTGAGTAAGATATCATCGACATACAGTAGTATGAAGATGACTTTGCTCCCCCTGAACTTATAGTATAAACATCTTTCGACTTTGTTCTCCACAAAGTCGAATGAGGTCAAAACCTCATCAAACTTTAAGTACCATAATCTGGAAGCTTGCTTTAGACCGTACATTGATTTATTCAACTTGCAGATATTGTCAGTTGCATCTTGATCCTGAAAACCTTTAGGTTGCTCTATATAGACCTCCTTATAAAGGTCACCATTCAGAAAAGCTATTTTAATGTCCATCTGATGTAGCTCTATATCATAATGAGCTACTATTGCTACCATCACTCTAAATGCATCCATCAAGGATACAAGAGAGAAGGTAACATTAAAGTCAACTCCTTCTCTTTGAGTGAATCCCCTCGTAACTAGATGCACCTTAAACTGCTTAACTTGACCTTGTGTGCCCTTCTTGGTCTTAAATAACCTCTTGTAACAGACAAGCCTGTAATGTTGAGGTAGATCAACAAGCTCCCATATATTATTATATCTTATAAATTGCATCTCATCCTTCATTGCTTCCCACCACATATCTGCATGAGATCCAGAAACGACTTTTGTAAAAGTCACTGGATCCACAACATGTCCTATATCATAGTCTTGTTTACCTAAATAGACTATGTAATTCGATAAGATAGCAAGTCGCCTCTCTTTGGTAGATTTACGTAACTGTATAGGCTCTTGTACCTCAGAAACCTCTTCCTAAATAGGAATAAGTTTTTGTGCCTGTATAGGCATGGTACTCGGGCCTTCATCCACCAGAACTAACTATATGAGAGGTGGATACACAATAATTGTAGTATCCATCCTACTATCTTCTGGAGGATGTGAGGATCCTCCCCATCATAGACATTGTATTCCAGAAACTTTGCTGTCTATAATTTCACTATTTTGACTCCTCGTTCTTTATAGTAAAATCTGTAGCTCTTAGAGTGGTTGGGATAACCCACTAAATAGCAATGAGTTGAATGAGATTACAATTTACTCTCACAAGGATTACACAATCTCACCTCAGAAGGGCAGCCCCACACATGAATGTGTGCAAGTCTTGGCTTCCAGCCTTTCCAGTGTTCAAAAGTCGTCTTTGATACTGACTTGTTCGGGACTTTGTTCAAAATATATAATGCTGTATTGATGGCTTCACCCTAAAGGTATTTGAGTAGGTTAGTCCTGCTCTGCATTAACCTCATTATGTCCTTTAGGGTGCGATTATGCCTTTTGGTCACATCATTTTGCTCAGGATTACTTGGCATAGTGAACTGACCCACTATTTTAAGCGATTCCAAATACCCAGCAAACGAACCTTTTTCTTATCTTGCAACCCTATGTCTGCCATAGTATTCCCCTCTTTTATCAGATCTGACAATCTTTATTAATTTTCCTAATTGGTTCTTAACTTCAGTCTTAAAGATCTTAAACTTATCAAGGACTTCAGACTTCTCTTTAAGCAAGAACATATAACCATAGGGGGAATAATCATCTATAAATGTCAGAAAGTAACTGGAATTACACAACGTGATTGTATAAGGAACACTAACATCTGTATGTATGAGGTCCAATAAACTAAAAGTACAAGTTGACCCTTTTTTCTTTATCTTGATCAACTTACCCCTACAATAGTCGATACATGTTTCTAGATCATTAAAGTCCAGACTTGGGAGAATGTTATCCTTGATCAATCTCTCAACCCTCTCCCTAAAAATGTGGTCAAGACGTTTATACCATAACATGTACAATGTTTCCTTTATGAAGGTTATCTTTCAAGTAACAGGTTCGGCAACATAAGAAGAAGGATACATTTCATTAGGAGTAAGACACATTCTATACAATTCGTAGGATAAGAAGGCAGTACTGACATGTCTTGTATTGATAGAAATATTTACCATTGCATTTTCAAATATAAAATGAAACCTTTTTTATCCAAAACTAATACAGAGATCAAATTCTGTCTAAAAGACAATATATAAAATGTGTCTCGTAAAACCAGTACAAACCCCATATTGAGGTTTAATCCTACATCTCCTATATACAAAACATCCACCTCTTCATTATTACCAACCATCAACTTCTCCTCTTCTTTAGTCAGCCTTTTCCTGGATCTGAACCCTTGTATTATGGAAGCAATATGGCTAGATGATCTACTATCTAACCACCAAGAACTTGATATGGTTATAGCAACATTGGATTCATGAATCATAAAGGTGGAGGAGTTACCTGATAGTTCCTATTTGACCTCCATAGCTTGTATTTCTGGCAATCAGACTACCTGTGTCACTTTTTCTTACAAAAGAAGCATCTCATACTCTTAAGGTCATATGGTCCCTTCATAATGCTAGACTGCCGACTTTGAATCTGAGGAGAGGCTTTGGGTTTCTTACCCTTACCCTTCGGCTATTGGGGTTTAGCCTTCCTTTTACCTTTCATAGTTGCATACATAGCTGTATGAAGAGAGCTCCTGATTTTCTCCTCAGCTGCAGCATATTGGGAAATCAAAGCATTCGTGTCCCGGGTCTTATCCTGCGAGAAGTAGGAGGTGACCAACATCTCAAACTCTTGAGGAAGAGTATTTAATGCTTGATGCACTATAAGCGAGTCAGTGATTGGTATATCCAGTGCTTTCAATTTGCTTTACAGATGCACCATCTGGATGGTATACTCTCGAATGCCTCCCTCTCTAGTGTACCTTATGGAAAAAAGTTCCTTAATTAAGGCACTCTGCTCAGCATGAGAAGAGACCTTGTAACTCTGGGATATGCTGTCTATGAACTCCCGTGCTACAGTCGTGTCTGCCAATCCACTCAACAAATGATCAGGTATCAACCTCTTAATGGTCAAATAACACATCCTATTTGACCTTTCCTCGGTCACCATCGTTGCTCTGTCATCCTCCGAGATGACATCTATAAATGGGGGAGGCCTCTTTATAAGCATGGCCATGATGACATCTGCCATCTCCAACGTAAACTCTACGTCCTTCCTCCTCTTCTTGAAGTTGAAACCATTTAAGGTTTCAATGGTGACGACATTGTTATTGACTAAGAAGGTGACTGAAAAATAGAAAAGACAATGTCAAAATTAGTATAAATGTAGGACAACAATGATAATATCATTAACACAGAGAATCCGATCACACATATTATGAAACACCTGTGGGCTGAATACATAATATATGCAATTAGACCTCTATATAAAAGTGATCAAAGGACAAACCATCAACTCTCAGGACACTACCACCTGTGGGTGAATAGATCATTTAGGCAACGACTTTCCTCCATCTAATGCCTTTTTGTACATCTCAAAACCTTATATAAGGTAAACACGTGTGGGCAGAATAAACAAATATGAGACCAGAGACATCTCCTAACATGTACACGGTACAATCCAAATACTAGCTTGAAAGGCCACTGTGATGACTGCAATCTTACCAATACCTGAAACGAGCATAAACATAATAGATACATCTTTATGTCATCTTTACATTCTATATAGGCATAATTTATGTGAAAATCGATAATCAACGAAAAAACTAGATATTAAATAATCACATACTAATACTGAAAACATTGTCTTTAAACTTTATTTAAGAATTTTTAAAAATAAAAAATTTCAATGAAAGTTTTTATCGTACTTTTTCGAATACCGAACCTTTCGCACGAGACATAAAACTTTAAGTGTCTCCCTCATGTGTTGTTCGGAGTACGAAAATGCACTCAAAATTAACTTAAAAAAGTTTTTAAAACTTTTCCAAATTCCAATTACCAACGTAATAAATCCAAAAAAATAAAAAACCACTAAAAAAATTCCCCGAACTCAGAAACTAACCCAAAAGGACCTGGGGTATCTTTAAAGGAATTTTAAATTTTCCCTTTTTTTGGAAATCACTGTAACAGAAGCCGTACGCTGACGTTAACAGGCTGATGTGGGAGGGCGCGCTGCGTGAGGCGTGTGTAACATCCTCCCGCATGTGTTGTCACTTGGTGATACGCGATCACACGCGCCATTTGAACTGCCGCACCCTTAACTCTTGTAGTAACGCGTTGCCCTCCAATGGAAGGTGATTTTTGACATCCCAAGATGCCATTTTTTATTTCATTTGTCTCGTTTTTTACCCTTTTTTCATAGTTATCCTTATGTATATCACTTTTACGTAGTTATATATATTAAAAAACCAAAAAATGAATCAACAACTGAAGAAAACTATATGGAATGGAAATAAAAAAACCTTCATTTATGTCATCTCGATCACATAACCACTCTGATGCCACGTATAATACGTAACACAGATCTTATTACGTACCTAGGATCATACATGAAAGGCTAAAAATGAAGGAAATACAGAACAGCTGATTTCAATTCCATTCCGAGTTTCGAAGCAGTTTTGACGCCAAAACAAGCTCCGATTGTCTCGAGACAGTTGAAGAAGTTATTTACCGACACTCAGTTTAGGCCTTTCTACAGTTTCCTCAATACGCAAGCTCTCTTAACGGGTTAGAGAACCGTATGCTTACGATTGATATGAGTAATTGCAAGATACCTTAACCTTTATATAGTTTCCATATCGGGCTTCCCTATCACAAGGCCGTTATGGACCAGGTCCACATTGAAAGAGATCCATTTTTTACCTGGACTATGATCCATTAATCTAGATCATTTATTGGGTCACTTTATTACCCTTAATTGGATCAAATTACGTAACTTAATCGATAATTTATTGAAAACCAAATTTATAACTAATAGTTGCCCACTTAATAGGAAAAAGACAAAATTGTCCCTAAGGACAAAAATTCTTACACTTACAATCATCACCGTCTTTACGTAGGTATATTTTTTATTTCATACACATTCCCATTTTCTTTCACCTTCACGTCACCCAGGGTTATCTAACGTTTTATAGACTTGTGATAAAGTAAAAATATGGTCCTAATAAATTGGCAATATATAAATATGTAAATTTTAAAAGAATATTTTTATTATTAAAATTTAATATCCATAAATAAGTGAATCAAGTTATAAGTCCACATATTCAATAAAATACTAAATGATCATAACAAAAGCTAACAACATCTTACAAATGCTTGTAGCAATAAATCACCAACAATAGTAGCAGTAATAACAAAATAGCAGTAGCAGCAACTGAACAATAATATCAGATTATAAAACACTAAGATAATTACACTAATAAGCACACAAATGATCATGAAATACAATTTATCTGCACATTTCTAGATGTAAAATCATTAATAATGGTATCAAAATTAGTATTTTCCAACGTATCTTTCTCGATGTATAAAATAAGTAAATTATTCAACCTTTTTTATAACACTGATGAACTCAAGTAAGTTTTCAATAATTTTAACTTTAGAGAACTTCTCTTAATTTATGTTATAGTCATAATATAGTCAATAAAATTTGATAAGCAATTAAAATATTTAGATACTATTTTGCAACTTTAATAAATTCGGTAAGTCATTAGTAACAGAAAAAAGATTAAAAAAAGATCATCCACATCCAACACATTATTATGAGAAAAATTAAATGTAAAATTAGTGTAAAATTCTCTTTGTTCATTGTCATCCAATCACCTCAACTTATTTGAATCAAATAAGAATTCAAAAATACTTCCAAATGTAGTTAATTGTTCAAATTTATTCTTCAACAAAGCAATTGTCATATACACAATAACTAGAAGTGCTGAAAGAGAGGTGGGCCCGTTATATATGGCGGATAAAGATACCATATACCAATGAATATACCCTTTCTTTTAAGAAAATACCACACTAATTATCTCTTTTTTCAAAATTTTAGTATATACTTTTGGATAAATGTACATCCATTTTAATTTAAATACTTGTAGGGCCCACTATATCTTAATTCATTCTAAAAGAGATCTTATTTTACTCATTTAAAAGTTTAAATTTTTTAAAATTTCTACTTTCCAAAAATCATCATCCCATATGAGGGACCAATGAAACTTTTTATTGAAAACTAAAGTCTATATGCAAAGTCAAATATTGAAATTTCAATTATTTATTAGGGTTAAATATTATTATATTAAATAAAATGTATTGTTGTCAATAAAAATGTTAGCATTTATCTTAATTAATGGTTTGAATCAAACTCGTTTTCATCTCTATTCAATAAAGAATGAAATTTAGAATAGAAAATTCAAATACAAGTTTTTTCTTTTCAGTTTTTACAAAGTAAATTGCCAAGAATCCTTTTAATATATATAAACATCTTGAAATAGATTTATTGAATTTTTAATTTCTCCTCCTTTTTAATGAATATATCTATTAATTTTTAAAATTTCAACTCTTTTAATTAATAAATTTATTAATTATGTCTCTTTTAACAAATGAAACCCTATAAATCTAGGCCTTCGACAAGTGCCCTTTCTGTCTGGCACTGAACTCACCATCCATTGAAAAGAATTCATTTACTTTTTCAGTTCTCCAATACAATTAGGTGAGGTAGCAAAAATGGAGGTAAGAGAGAGCAAACTTGAGGCATTTAAGAGGTGGAATTGGCAGTTAAAAAAGTGGACATGAGTTGGTGTGTACATATTAGTAGGGTTATAAGGAGGGCCACGACCTTATTGGTGATGAAAGTAGTGGAAGAATAAAGAAGCTTTCTTACAGCATCATGCACCAATCCCTCTATTTTCTTACCTCTCCTTTTATATATTTTGTATCTTCACTGTCTTTTCTTTCTCGTGGTGGTTCTACACTTCTTCTGAATAACCTCGGCAGTAATGTCCTTGTTTTCTAAATATGGAAGTCCTTGTAGACAATTGTTAAAGAATCTCTTGCATTTCGAGTTGGTAGAGAGAATAATCCGAGAATCAGATCCACTAAATCTTATGCTCTTGCCAGGATAAGCGTTGGTTGTTGAAACGACCTAGCTTTGATGTAGAACATTTCTATATTTGTATTTATTGTGTAGGATATTGTATTCTTCTGTATAGTGTAGAATGCTACTGTATTGTATAGTTTTAGCTGATTTGCATTTTATGTAATAGTTGTTATCATTTTATGTAAATAGACAATGATGCTATATATACCATCCTCATTTTTCTTCGTATGAATAAGAATAACCATTCATTTTTGTTTCTGATTTTGTTACTAAAATCAAATCCCTAGAGTGTTTACGGTTTCTTCATGGTATCAGAGCAATGGGTAGATCCATACATCTACAAATCTGAATCATGGTAGACGACATTAGTAGTTTGAGATCGTCATTTGGAAGTATGAATGATGAAGAGAATCTGATGTTTCTACAGAACTCAAATCATCCTGGAATGGTTTTTATTACGACTCCATTAAGTGGGAACAACTACTTATCTTGGAGCCATGCGATAAAAATAACTTTAAGTGCAAAGATGAAGCTTAATGTCATCAACGAAAAATGTGAAAGGCCGAAAGAAAGTTCACTAGACTATGATCGATGGCGTCGAGTTGATTTTATGGTCATGTGATGGATACTTAACACCATCTCCAAAGACATCTAGAGTCCTTTTTGTATACGAGCTCAACTAGGGATCTCTACAAAGACATAAAGCGGCGATATGGAGATTATAATAGGCCGCTATTGTATGAGCTCAAGAGAGAGATTAGTTTGATTTCATAAGGGGATTTGTTTGTTTCTAGGGATTTTACTAAAATTAAAAGGTTGTGGGATGAACTGAATTCTTTGGCTCCCATCCGTAGTGTTCATACGGAGCCCTAAAACAATGTTCGTGTGGATCCCTTAAATAGTTTGTTGATTTTGGGGATAATGATCGATTAGTACAATTTCTTATAGGATTGAATGAAGAGTACGATGTAATTAGGTGTCAGATACTTGTGATGGAACATTTACATCATGTAGATAAGGCTTATGTGATGGTTGTTAGGGTTGAAAAACAACAAGAGGTAAACATTACTTTTGCTGACAATATAACTAGTGCTATAATGGTGCATAATTCTGGTAGCAGTAGTGAAAAAGGGGTTAGCAGAGGTGTTTCTAAGAAACGGTTGAATAAGGAGGACATGTTTTGTGATTTTTGTAGTATGAAGAGACATCTGAGAGATACCTATTTCAAGATTTATAGGTATCCAGATTGGTATAAGGGTTCTAAAGATTCAAAAGGAGGGGACATGAATAAGGAGTTTGTGAATATGAGAGATTCACCTTTGGATTATTTAGTAGATTCAAATTCAGATGAAAGACAAGGGAGGAGATGTCATCAACTTTGCAAGCTACAACGACTTTACAGGTAGCATTCTCAATCATTCTTTTAGTTTAGTTAGTTTAATTAAATGTGGTTCGTGGATAATAGACATAGGTGCTTCAAATCATATGTGCCATGATCTTAGTTTGTTTGATAAACCTAAACCTATTGCTAAATATACCCCTATTCACCTACTGGATGGCACAGTTAAGACAATAGATTTCACAAGGGATATTATTCTTTTTGATAATCTTTGTCTGTCATCCTCTTTGCATATACCTTTGTTCAATTATAACCTACTTTCTGTGAATAAACTAGCTTGTCAATCTCCTACCAAATTTACCTTTTATGCAACCTTTTGTGTTCTGCAGGACCTTGTGACTGATGAGGTCTTAGCGGTTAGAAAGGTAATTACAGGACTCTATGTTCTTGACAAATATTCTTTTCATAAAAATACTATTTTGTCTGACATCACAGTTCTAGATAACAGTTTCAATAATCCAATACAATGTCATAGTGTTGTTGTTGATGATTTTTGGCACCAAAGATTTGGCCATCCATCCCTCAATGTAATGAAATAGTTGCAAGATTCCTTCAATAATATGAATTTTTTTTGAACAATCGTGTGATGTATGCCATTTCCTAAAACAAACTAGACTTCCTTTTCCTAACAGTAGTATTAGTACATTTTCATGTTTTGAACTATTGCATATGGATCTTTGGGGTCCTTATAAGTAGGGGCCAATTAGTGGAGCTCACTACATTTTCACAATAGTAGATGATTTTTCTAGAACAACCTGGACCTATTTACTCAAACACAAAAAGTCAGACTTCTAAATAGACAATGCGACAGAATTCTTGAGTCATAGCTGTCAAGAAATATTTGTCAACTATGGAATTATACACCAAAAAATAACAAAATGGAGTTGTTGAACGAAAACATGGGTTTTTGTTGCAAACTACTAGAACCTTTATGTTTTAGTCCCATTTACTAAAGTAGTTTTTGGGCGATTCCATTTCAACAGCCATATTTATCATAAATAGGCTTCCAAATCATGTTCTTAACTGGAAGTCTCCTTATTATGTTCTTTTCCAAATAGATCCCGAATGTAATTTTATGAGAAGTTTTGGTTGCCTATGTTATGCCTCTAACACCTTTCCTCATAAAGATAAATTTGCTCCTAGGGCTTTCAAATATGTTTTCCTTATTTATTCTTTATGACAAAAGGCTTACAAACTTTATGATTTGCAAAGTCATCATATATTTATTTATAGGGATGTTGTTTTCTATGAAAATATATGTCCATTTCAGTCTATTTCTTCATATCTAGAATTAGTTCCTTTGCCTAATCTAGATGTCCTAACACCTGTTGTGTCTCGAGAATCATTATCCTCTGAAACTCTTAATGTTGGTTCTTCTGATTCATCAGTTCCATCTTCATCTGATACCCCTTGCTCCACTGATATTGCGTAGAGTCTAGCTCTTATTCGTAGGAGTACTCTTATGACCTAACGACCTAATTAGTTGAATGACTTTGTTTCATATGCATCTATTACTGATATTGCTCATCATGCTTTCCTAACATAATTGATTCTTCTTCTCATACACCTCCCACATATCTATTTCTACTCTCTTCACACATTACCTCAACTTATCATTCTTTTTTAGCAAATGTGCCCAATATTGAAGAACCTTGTTCTTTTGAACAAGCTCAAACTAAACCAAATTGGTTGGCTGCTATAGAGGCTAAGTTTGCAGTCCTTGATAATAATCACACTTAGGACCTTACTGCTTTACCAAAAGGTAAGAAGGCTATAGGTTCTAAATGGGTTTATAAAGTTAAACTCAAACCCGATGGGAATGTCGATAGATATAAGGCTAGATTAGTAGCAAAAGGCTATAATCAAATTGAAGGAGTTGATTACACTGACTGTTTTTCTCCAGTTGCTAAGAAGGTTACTGTGAGACTTTTTATAGTTATTATTGCTGCAAAAGGGTGGCCTTTACATCAATTAGACATGAATAATGCTTTTTTGCATGGTTATATCAATGAGGAGTTGTACATTTTACCTCCTTAAGGGTGTACCAAGGCTGGTTCCAATCAAGTGTGTCGTTTGAGGAGGTCTTTATATGGTCTTAAGCAAGCTTCACGATAATGGAATCATGAGCTTACTATTTCTCTTTACGCAGAATTTTGTGCAATCTGCTTATAATCTATGTCTCTTTATTAAATTAAAAGGGGATGGTTATATTGCTATTGTTGTGTATGTTGATGATGTGTTGATTGTTCGATAGAGACTTGTATTCAATAAGTAAAACGATTTTTACATGAACAATTTACTATTAAAGACATAGGATCTGCAAAATATTTTCTTAGATTGGAACTTGCTAGGTCTGATAATGGCTTGTATGTGAATCAAAGAAAATAAGTGTTGGATATTCTTAAGGATGTAGGTTTGACTTGTTCAAAAGGGGAAGCTACTCCTTTATCTTCTAACTGACATTTTGATAATGCTAGCTCTCCTTTATTAGTGAATCCAGATAGATATCGGAGGTTGGTTAGGTGTCTCCTTTATCTTAAATTCACCTGGTTTGACATCACACATGCGACTCAACAGTTGAGTCGGTTTGTTCAGGCTCCTATTAAACAACGTTGGATGGCTATCATTTATGTGCTCAAGTATTTAAAGCAGTCTCCATCTACAGGTTTATTCTTTCCTTAGAAGAATCTTGTTTATTACAAGTATTTTATGATGCGGATTGCGTTGCATGTCCTTTTAGTAGACAATCCTTAATAGGATTTTATGTATTTTTGGGTGATGCTATGATTTCTTGAAAAACTAAGAAACAATCCACTATTTCTCGGTCTTCCTTGGAGGCTGAATATCGTAGTCTCTCCATTATGGTCTGTGAGTTACAGTAGATTTCTTATTTGTTGGTTGATTTCCGAATGTCCATCTAATTTCCTATTCCTTTATGGTGTGACAATTTGGCTATTGTTGATATTACTACTAATCTTATTTTTCATAAAAGGACTAAGCATTTAGAAATTAATTGTCATCTGGTTCGAGATAAGTATAAAGAAGGCTTCATTCTTCCTCATCATATCCCTTCAAAGTTTCAATTGGCAGATATGTTTACTAAGGCTTGGTTAGCTCTAGTTTTTTTTTTCTTTTTTGATGTCACAGTTAGGCTTATATGATTGGCACTAAGTACCACTTTTATAGAACATTTTTGTATTTGTATTTGTACTTATTATGTAGGATACTTTGTTCTTCTGTATAGTGTAGAATACTACTATATTGTATAGTTTTAGTTGATTTCTGTTTTTGTTAATAGTTGTTATCATTTTGTCTAAACAAACATTGATGGTATATATACCATCTTGATTTTTCTTCGTATGAATAAGAATAACCATTCATTTTGGTTTCTAATTTCGTTACTAAAATGAAATCCCTAAATTGTTTACAGTTTCTACATCTAACTTCAAGACCATGGCAAGGTGAGGCTACTTTGACAGCTCATTGGCTCATCCAAAGTTCTCACATAATCGTCTTTTTATTCTCTTTTGTGTGTCCTCCTGGCCTTTTTCTTTTTGTTGTTCTTTTGTTTTGTGTACGAAACTTCCTTTCATTCTCCCTGTAATATAAGGTTATTTTTATTTTCTGTTTTGGCTTCATTGATGTCTACTAGTTTCTATCTTAGTATATGGGAGTCTCCCTCCCTTTCTCGATTATACGTTTTTCTTAGTTCTTTTGTTTTGTTTTACCCCTGTTTTCTTTTCCTTTAATTTTTAACCCATACCTTATATCATTTTTTCATAAAATTTTAATATTTTTCCTATTCTAAATTCAATATCCTATATTTGTTCTTACTAAAAAAATTGTCTCAAAATTTTCTAACCTAAAATTTTAAGCTCAAAATTCATCTTTCAACTTTTAAGCATGTTCTAAAGAGCTGTTTGACAAAGTCCAACATCTTCTATACCTAGATCCTACAAGTAAGGCAATACAGGACGATGAAAGGAGAGCTATAAATGAATATGCTAGAGCTTTAGAAGTCCAATTTTCTATTATGAAGCAAAGGTCAAGGGTATATAGCTACATGATAGAGATAAAAACACTTCTTATTTCCATAGGTCTTTACTTGCTAAAAGAAACTTGGGTAGATGGGGTAATAGCATTATAAGAAGAGATACATGCTACTGCTTTCCATTATATCTCCAGAGCTCTTGAAACTGTTGATTTTATACTCAAAGTCCCTCTTGAATTCATTTATTTTGACAAAGTCTCCAATAAATGTGTAATCTATTTGGAAACTCCTTTTACCGTAACAAATATTGAGAATCTAGTGTTTAGTTAAAAACCTAACAAAGAAACTAAACTTGATAGCCTCAATGGACTATTCTTTTAAAAGTCTCAAAATCAGATAAATGTTTAGTTATATATGTATTTCTAAGTTTCTTTAATATAGGCCACTTATTAAAAGAACTTAATAAGACGTTTATCAGCCTTATACCCAAAATCTCCAATCTTGTCTCATTAAGGACTCTAGGCCAATCTCATTTTGAACTTCATTTATAAGGTGATATGTAAACTCATTACCACAAGATTGAATAATGCAATTAAACCTATGAATAATTAATCATACTCAATTTATGTTAAAGAGAGATACACAAATGATAACATATTATTGGTTTATAAATTTTTTAAGAACTAGAAAAGGAAAAATTCTCCAAAGAGTTGTGCAATTAAGGTGAATGTAGAAAGGCTTATGACTATATTGATTGTTCCTTATTTACACTTTACAAGCTTTGGTTTCAAGATATGTTGATTGGATACATTAATGTATCTCTACTATGTTTTATCTTCTTTTGATGAATGACTCTTCTACTAAACTAATAAAAAGTGCCAAGGTTATTAGGCAAGATGACTATTTATCCCCTTATCTCTTTTTCCATTGTATGGAAGTTCTTTTTAGGCTAATAAAATATTTTATCAATTTAGAAACAAAGTTCAAGTTTCATAATAAACGCAAGAAGTTGGGTATTCACAATTTAGCCCTTGCTGATGACTTTTTGATCTTTACTGGAGCTGACCCATATTTAGTTAAGGCACTAGTGAATTCTTAAGAGACCTTTAAAATCATCTTAGGTTTGTCTATAAACAAAAAAGAAAACTGCTTATTTATTTTCTTATTTGTTGCTCATCTAACAAATTGGCTCTCCTCCTTTACTAATCTAAAAGAAAAGGATCTCTTATTTACTTTCTTGGGCATTCCAATCTCACATAAGAAGCCTTCATTTACTGAATTTCTTCCTCTAATTACAAAGGTGAGGAAAAGAATAGATAATTGGTGCAACAAGGCATTATCATTTGTTGGAAGAGTTCAATTAACTAATGCTTTTATTAATTCTTTAAGCATTCATTGGGTTGCTCATATTGTACTTCCATATTCTATAATAAATATCATGGAAAATGTTTTTGAGGAACTTCATATGTGTAAGAAATTCTAACTCCTCCTACACAACTAAAGTATCTAGGCAAACAATTTGTCAACAAGGAAGGAGGAGGGCTAGGAGTCATTCTTTTAAAGCTAAGTAATAGAGTCCTCTTAATCAAAAGGATATGGAGATTGTTAAGTGATAAGGAATCCTTGTGGGTTACGTGGATGCATTCTTACCATTTGAATTAAAAGGATTTATAAACTTGTGAACCTAAATAAGTTGCTTTATGGGCAATGATTCATTTGTTGAGATTAAGAGCTCAAATTCAAATTATACGATGGATCGTCCATTAAATTTTAGATTGATTTATAGAGTTATTTGGGACCAATGATGGAGAAACAAAGGTTTTATCATCTAATAAAAAAAATTCCAATACATGCTATAGTCAAACAAGTGATTATAGATAAAATTTTTAAGATTGATCAGTAGACTATAGATAGCTTGTCAATGTTGTTACAAAGGAAACTGAGAGCCTCTTCTTCAAATGATTGCATCATATAGGCCAAAAAATCCATTAGGATATTCAATAACATATCTTGTATGTACTTCTTGAGGGGTAGAAATCAAATAGTTCTCTAGATCAACTTGTGTGGTTCTCTTAGGCTATTCCAAAAATAATTTTTATCTTATAGTTGGCAATCCATGGGAGTCTATCAACCATAAATAGATTAACAGGTTCCACCTCCTCCACATATTTTACTTTGTATAACTCCTTAACTGAGACACTTGTTCATCTATTCTTTGACTTGAATACACAAGATAACTAAGAAGAAGATTTCTTAATCTATTCTCCTTGAAATGTTCATCCTCAACTTGGATGAGGATAGTTGAATGAACCTTATAAAGGAAACAGTGTGACTATAAACACTAGGCCTTATTTTAGCTTTTGTTTGCAAGGCTAGTATATGAAATTTAAAAGGAAAACAACTTATAAATGTTCTAAGCATCAAACAAAACAACAAGAAATACTCTACTAAGAGATCATTTACTAGAAAAAATGCACACAATGCTTCTTCGCTACCATGGGAGAGCAGATTAGTAAATTCTATATGGATACTCTCTTAGAGTAAAGATTGTGTACTAGTGTTAGGAATGTACCCTGTTTGATTGTTTAGTTCTAATTGTATGAAAATTTGAATATTTATACAATTAGTTTAATATCTAAAAAAGCATAAATTACTATGCTATAACAAAACTAAATCAAATTATAGCAGGTGTTTGATTATGAATAATTGCAATTGAAAATCAAAGAACTAAAAGATAAAAAATGAAAATAAATTGTTATAAATCGAAAGTAATGAAAAGGTTATAAGAAAACTTGGATTAAAGTAAATATAAAATCATTACATTTAAATTTTCTTATTTTTGAATTTTAACAAAATAATTTAAAATAGACAAAATAAGTAAGAAAAAAATTGTCTATCATTTCTCATCTTTCGCCTATAAGCATATATATAGGTTAGGTTATATGCTTTTGTCAATATATATCACTTATTTTTTTTACTTGTTAAAAGTGTATAAAACGTGAAAGACATTATTAACATATGTTTATTAACATATTTCCATCTCTCTCTCTATATATATATATATATAATTCTGCTAGTGAAGAGCTTACTTTTCCTATTTAGAAAGGAGACGTTGCATAATCTAGTAAATTTCTATTTTGAGAGGTACTTATGGAGGCCTCCAAGGGAGGATCATTTGGGGACACCTCTTCACCTCAAAGTCTAAAAGAAAGTCAATTCCCTTCCTTATAGGAAGCTTGGGTTATGAAAACAAAGAGAACATAGAGCAAGGCGGTAGCTGCTGAGTCCCATGATATGTATATATATAATTCTGCTAGCGAAGAGCTTACTTTTCCTATTTAGAAAGGAGACGTTGCATAATCTAGTAAATTTCTATTTTGAGAGGTACTATGGAGGCTTCCAAGGGAGGATCATTTGGAGACACCTCTTCACCTCGAAGTCTAAAGGAAAGTCAATTCCTTTCCTTATAGGAAGCTAGGGTTGTGAAAACAAAGAGAACATAGAGCAAGGCAGTAGCTGCTAATTCCTATGATGCTAAACCTAAACACTTTCCTTTAACTGTTAGCAAGGGCATTGCCACCTTACCTTTGGAGTTACTCCAAGAAGGTGTCAAACTCTAGTTCAACATAATGGTTAGTCACTTTCTACATAAGAGACCAACCTTCCTACATATTTAGAACTTGTCTCAAGTTAGGTGGGGAGGTAAAGAAACTAACAAAGTTCTTTTAATTGAGGATGATACTTTCCTACTTCAGTTATTAGATCGTGAATCCTTAAGGTTGTCCTTGGCATATAAAGGGATAACCTATATTTGTACTAAGATGGGTACTTAGGTTAGAGTTTGAAAAATCAAAAGTGGAGACAATTCCCTTATAGATTAACTACCATAACATCCTTTTAGGGTACTAAACTTTAGACGGATTGATTTTCCTCACAAGTTCTATAGGAAGGCCTTTAACATTTGACTCAACCAAAACTAAAATGGAAAAATTTTGCTTTGTTGAGATATACGTTAAGGTTAACCTGAAAGATGAGCTACTTAAAATGTTGCAAGTTACGAAACTTGGCTTGGATGGGGAATTTGTTAAAATTGAAGTCTAACTTATATATAGTTGGAAACCTCAGTCAGGGAAAAGAGAATAGAGACACACATGGAAAATTTTATCAATGGATACTATGCTGAGTTAATGGAAATCGAGGAATTTCAATATTCAATTCTTAATAAAGTATTCCATTTAGTGAGATAGACAAGCTTAGGCAAACTCAAGATATTCAACAAGATTAAAATGAACATCCCTTAGATCCAGAAGATAAAAATAATGTTTCTAATGAAAATGTTCATCCAAATATGGAGATTAAAGTTATACTAGTTAATAATTCTAGTAATCTAATTAGATATTTGGTAGTGAATACCATCCATCCATAAGAAGATTAGGTAGGAAGAGGAGGAAGTCCATCGGGGGAAGGTAATGTTTCTGACATATTAAAATGATTTATTAGAATATTAAGAGCACAAATGAGCCTTATAAAAGACAGACTATGAGAGATTTGATTTTGACTAAACAACCATTCTTAGTAGGGATGCTAAAAACTAGAATAAAGGTTTACAAGCTCTATAGTTCAATAAGCTTTCCTGGAAAAACTTGGAAGTATGGTTCTAACCATTTTCATCATTTCAATTATAGAATAGCTTATGCTTTTAATACGAAGAAAGTTAAAGTGATTTTATAAAAGAGTTCATACTAGTATGTCAATCTCTTATGTAAGTCTAAATCTTTAGAGTTTATTTTTGAGGTGACAATCATCTATGCGTCTAATTTTGATTTTCAAAGGGCCAGGTTAATGCAATGACATATTTTCCTGAGGAAAATGCTTTACTAAGATTGGATGATAACATGCAACTTGTTAAAGATGTTGTCGACGTCACTTATGCATGGAAACCCCTAAATATTGCATCTAAAAAATCCTAAAATCCCACTGGAAGGGTATTTAAGTCTGGTTTTTCCACTGATATTGATGGTGATGATAATGTTCATATTCCCAGATTTAGATGATGAAGACACAATTAACACTTCTAATGATCAAACAAATAAAACCGTTCATGACACCATTTCTGAGAACGTTGCAGTTCCAATATGCATAAGTACTGAGTAGACAATAGAAGTTCCTAATGCCACCATATCAGTTCACTTACCCCTATAAAGAAGTTCAATTCTAAAAATATAAACACTGAAGATTCTAGCACCATTCTTGAAAATAATGTAGTTCTAATCACTGCTAGTACTGAATAGATAATAGACATTTTTAATGCCCACCAAATCAATTCATCCACCCCTTTAAAAGAGTTTACTTCTGCTGATACAAACATTGAAGATTCTAGTTTTCAACCTAGTAACAAGAGGAGATTCGGTAGAAGAAAGATGTCCTCCATGGGACATACATCATGATTATATCATCTTAGAACATCAAAGGTCTTAATTCGCCTGAATAATTCATTTGCTAGGAGACTTCATCTTAGAAAATAAGCCTATCCTCCTAGGCATACCATAATCTTGAATAAAGCAGGACAAGTGCGAACTGTTAAACCTTTTGCCAAGGGATTGGAAACTAACCCATAATTATGGTGATTAACCCAATAGTAGATCCTTATGGTTTATAATTAAGCCAAGATCTCAATTCTTAACACCTTTACCATTGCTCAAATCATTCATCTAAAAGTTGTTATCTTTGAATTGAAAACCAAAATTCATGTTTCTTAGGTTTATGCTTTTAACTATCCCTTCCAAAGATGTGATTTATGGAATATTCTTAGAAACATTGCTTTTGTGACCAACTCTCCCTGGCTCACTCTGGGGTGACTTCAATGCAACCATTTCTTCTTATGAATCTTAAGGAGTTAGTACTCAAAAGCAACATTGTGTGGAGTTTGAGAAACACGTTAATGATATTCAAATTGCTAACTTACCTTTTAAAGGAAACTTTTTCACCTAGAGTAATAAGCAAATTGGAACCTTATTCATCAGAAGAAAACTGGAAAGATGCCTAGATAATTTATACTAGTTGCAAACTTTTCCCCACTCCTATTCACTTTTCCCAATTCCAAGCTATATGATCGCTCCCATTATAACTATCCTTAGATACCCCAATTCGTCACATTATCCTTTCAGATTTAACATTTTCCTTATTGGTCTTACAGGTTTCTATGAAGTGGTAGAGAGGAATTCTAATGGAGCATTTTTGGTACCAAGCAATTCATTCTCATGAGGAAACTTCAATCCATAATAAATGAGATCATAATGTTCCACAAGCATAACATTGGGAATACTTATCATCTTATATTTACTATAAGGAAAGCACTAGACTTTACTCAATTAGCTGTCTATAGCAATCTTTTATCCAACTTACTCATCAATCTAGAGAAAAGGCTCTAAGTAATTATTCTCAAGACTTGAAATTCCATGATTCTCTTCTGAAGCAATGATCATGGATTAATTGGTTGTAAAACGGAGATCAAACTTTTGCTTTTTTTTATAAGATCATCTCAGTCAGGAATGATTCCAATAGAATCCACTTCATCTACTATTTATTGGATTCATAAGCTCAAATCCTCAAGGTTGTAAAAGAACACTTCACCAATCTCCTTGGTTCAACATTCATTTCTAAATCTTCAAATACACTCATCAAAGAAATAATTCAATATCAAAATTTCTAGTAAGGGGTTCAACATTCTTTTAGCTCCAATCACCATTCAAGTGATCGACTAAACTGTCAAATCCTTATACGCTAAGAAATCCCCTAGTCTTGATGTCTTAATGCCAACTTTTCTTTAAAACATGGCATATCACCATTAAGATCATAATGGATGTTGTAATGGTATTTCTTAACAAAGATAAGCTATTAAAAGAACTTAATAGCACTCTATTCACATTAATTCCTAGAGGTAACAATTCTATTAGGTTTAGAGAATATCGCACTATTGCTTGTTGAAACACTATCTAAAAAAGTTATCTCTAAAGTGTTGCCACTTAGATTAAAAACTATCAACCCAAATCATATAGACCACAATCAAGGGGGCTGTATTCATAGAAGATCCATTGGAGATTACATCTTGACCGTGCAAGAACTCTTCCAGCATTACACTAAGAAGAAATGTCATAAGAAGTGTGCTTTAAATATAGAATTTTAGAAAGCTTTATAATATGCTAGATTGGAACTTCATCAGCAATGTTCTTCATGCATATGGATTTTAACAGCTTTCATCACTTAGATTGTACAATGCATCATCACAATCTCTTAAAGATTCTATAAATGGAGTTCTTATAAAAACTATTAAAGGGGAAAAAGGAATCAAACTCGGGGGTCCCCTATCCCCTTATCTCTTCTCATTTTCTGTAACATCCCATTACTTGTGGGAAAGGTAGAATGGTAATTTTGAGTGGTCAGTGGGCGTTTAGAAGCGCTTGATA
>JAOQMP010000003.1:24214541-24228901 GCA_027563575.1 Erythroxylum pedicellare | reverse complement strand
GGATTATAACATAAGTAAAACTAATATCAAAAATAAATATTAAAACATATAAAAAAGTCAAATAATATTATATAAATTTCAAAATAAATGTGAATATGGGTTTGTGGGTATTGTGGGAATTATGTAAAATATAAGGGCAAAAGGGACTAGAAAATAGGCTCATTAATTAATCTGAAAAATCTACCTGAAAAAGTATTTTTTGAGAAGCTTCAAATTTGAACTTCTTAAAAAGCTATGTTTTGGGTGCCAAAAAAGTCATATCTATTAAAGAAGTGCCCTTTTATTTTATAGTCAAACACTCATTTTTCTTAAAAAAGGCTTTTGTGGTGAAGAAAAGTGCTTATTGATCTCCCAAAAGCTTATCCAAATAGGCACTGAGCTACCTTTGATAGAATAAGTTATAAAAATAACATAAAAATATAATAATTATTATATGAAATACTTTGATAATCTCATGTCTAAAAATCAATTATACAACTATCATAGTAAAAAAAATCTTCAAACACATAAGTAATATTATATTTGCGATCCTTATAACTAGATAATTTTAACTACACAATAGTGATTTTAGGGATTTTATTTTTAATATTGATCATCAAATGTAATTTTAAAGCACATAAAGATAATGGACATCTTTAGGGAACAAATTAATAATACCATATATCGACTGTAATAAACCAATTGATTGTAAGGTATAAAGTAACAAAAGATTAGCATGAATAATAGGGTGATTAAGAATTAACATTTATCTAAGAGACTCTTTCATTAATTTTATAAGGATTTGGGATTTTGGGTCAATATGCGAGATACATTCAAAGATTGGTAGAATTAACATTGCAACATATAAGAACAGTTGTAAAATAAAAAATGGTAGTTGATAATATATATTAAAGAAAGATAAGGAGGGATTTACAAACAAAAAGTGCCTCGGACAAGATAAAATGATCAAACTGTACACATATTAAGTGATAAAATATTTAAAGTTAGGGTTGTTCCTACAGGTGGTTTCGATTGGCATATTAATAAATTTAATTTACAGGACATGGCAAAACCAACAGTCTAATGCACATCATTAGCAAATATTACTCAATACAATCTTGGGCTTATATGACATAAATACCAAAGGATCCCTTCTGATATGTTTTTTTTCTCAGTTAACCATTGCACCATTTCAACATAATTGTGATTTGATCTTTGGATGTGACATAACTCTATGATGGTACCATATATCCCTACTGAATAATTACACTTTTTTTTGAGAATTTGAACATTTATTAAATAGTAAAGAATAGTTTACAGTTAAGGAGAGGAAAAGTTCTCCCTCTTTCATCTCACGATGACATTCATCATTACAATTACAATAAACAAAACAATAGCACAGGGACAAATGTATGGCTAATTAGGGTAAAAGACTACTACCCTTTCTCGACTCTTTGAAAGATCACTCAGTTAGTGTTGGCTCTCTAGAATCTATGATGTGACGATGGCGATGCTCTTCGTCTTTGATCCATCTCCAGCTCAAAGGGATTTATAACTCAGGTAGGATATTTGAAGCTTTTTGGTTTGTTTCCTCATTGTTTATGCATAATAGGCTTCGTGTTGAAACAGGAGTCTTCATTCCTTTACCCGAATGGTAAGCAATAGTTCCAGGAGAGGTACTTTCAGGATCTTTCAAAGGTGAATCTTTCCTTTTGTTCTTCTTTCCCTCCTTCTCTAGCTCGAAAGATTTACATCTCTGATAAGGTTTTTGGTGCTATTTGTTTTATTTCTTTGTTCTTTAAACAAATAGGTCTCGTTGACGAGTTTTCTTTCATCGTTCAGTCTGGTAAGCCATGGATTTGGAGAGGCACTTCTAAGAGCTTTCAAAGGTTAGTGATTCCTTCTAGTCTTCTTTCCTTTATTGTCATGATTTGTTTGTTTCGAGAACTGCTTGAATGGCTATGTCTTGCTTGAATTGCTTGAGTTACTATGGGAATATTTGTGCTTAGGAAGTTCTATTTACTATACTGATATCCAAATAAAGACACCCTCTAAGGACTATATTCTCCAAAAGAGAGCCAGTCTCTACAACTATGTTGCCTCAACTGATTAATAATTAGTTGTACCCTGATATTCCCTGTAGAGAGTTCTATAAGAGTGGTTAGACTGTTAAAGAACCCTTTAAATATTCTATTGTTTCTCCCTATCCAAATAGTCCAGAGGCAAGTTGAAACTGCTACCATAGTATTTCTTTATCGTATTTAGAGATAGGTAGTCGGGATATCTCTAATAAGATATCTGTGAGACTAAATTACCTAGTTCCTAGGCCACAAAGATTAGAGATTCTATTCCACATTTCCTTAACAAACCCATACTCAAAGAACAAGTGATCTCTAGTCTCCTCTTATAGATTGCACATAATACATTGCTTAGGAGAGGACAGGAATTTCAGTCTATTCATAGTAATTAGTCTGTTCAACATAGTTAGCTAGAGAAGAAAGCTAGCATTTAGTTTGAGAGCCTTGCCCCAAGTTAGGGAACACCACCTTATTCTAGTTACTGCTCCTTCCATAAGCCTTTTAGCTTACATGTTAGTGATTTCTGAAACAGGAAC
Source organism: Erythroxylum pedicellare (assembly GCA_027563575.1). NCBI lineage: Eukaryota > Viridiplantae > Streptophyta > Magnoliopsida > Malpighiales > Erythroxylaceae > Erythroxylum > Erythroxylum pedicellare. Next base: position 24,226,308 of record JAOQMP010000003.1, on the reverse strand, counting down.
TCCATCTCTTACGAATATATCATCTTCCCCATAATTTATGTATTGGGGAATAGGCAATAGTCTTAGTTATTATGAGGAAAGCAACCAACTGTCATTCCTAATTATCTCCTGAAGCTTAGCCTTCTTTGGAAAACTTCCTAGCATTGATCTAGCCAACTGATTATTAATTAAATCCCCTTGACTGGTCCAGTTATCATACTAGAGAGATATTCTATCTCCTGCCCCAATTTTACATGCAACATACTGCTGGACATCTTCCCTCATCCTGAGAAGTTGGTTGAAAAACCAAGAGTAGTTGTCCTTACTCTTTAGAGCCCCAAAACTCTCACCCTTTAATATATAGGTATGAATCTATTTGATCCACATTGAATTCTTTTCACTTAAAATTCTCCAAATTCTCTTGGTAATTAGAAATTGGTTGTTCTTGTTGATTGACTCCAATCGTAACCCTCTTACCTCCTTCAGTTGGCAAATGTTCTTATAGTTCACTTTAGCTATTTCTTTCTCAATTTTTTTTACTCCATAGGAACCGCTTTATAAGTTTTTCCATTGTTTTAACTAGTCCTTTGGAGAGGAAGATGTAAGAGCACCAGTAAACTTGCAAAGACATTATTACTGACTTTAAAAGCTGAAGCTTACCTCCATAGGACCAAGTTCTATTAGTCCAATACCCCAACCTTTTCTGCATTTTATCCATTAGAGGAAGACTTTCACTGAATCTTAGTCTTTTGGAAGAAATAAGAATGCCAATATACAGTAGAGGAGGTTATTGCTTTGTCATTTCGGTTGCTTATGACAAGGAAAATGGTAGGCGATTAGCACTTTTATAGAGTAAGAAGAAGCTTTTGTGGAAATTAACACTCAATCCTGAAAGCTCCTTAAAACTAAGGAGAGTACTCATCAATAGGGAAACCGAAGGAACACTTGCCTTACATAGAATTATAAGATCATCTGCAAAACATAAACTAGTTAGTTAAAGCTTCTTTCATTTAGAATGGTATCTAAAATTGGAATAAGAAGAGATTTTGTGTTTCATCATAAGGGTGAGGACCTCCATGCAAATAAGGAATAGGTAAGGGAAAAAAGGGTCCCCTTGCCTAAGTCCTTTTTTTCCTTTAAAAATCTATGTAGGGCATCCATTAATCAGAATTCCATATGAGGCAGTTAAGAAACATTCCTAAATTGATTTGATAAATTCGTGGGGAAAATTCATAGCTTCCATAATCTGTAGCACGAAGCTCCAATTAACACTATCGAAGGTCCACTTTAATAGCTCAGTTTTGAGGGCTTCTTTTCTGAGTGTACCCTTTCAAAAGTTCCTATAATAGAAGAATATTATCCCAATATGTCTTCTTCTTATAAAAGCTCCTTGGTTCTTACTTATGAGTAAATGAAGAACTTCCTTCATCCTATTTGCCAATATTTTAGCTATGATCTTATAGAGAAAATTTGTGCAAGATATAGGTCTGAAATCATTCCAAGTGATTGAGTTAGAGCTCTTAGGGATTAAACATAAAATGGTCTTATTGATCTCCTTTAGTAAAACCCCATTTTGGAAGAACTCCTTGATTGCTTCCTTTCTAAAACTCCTAATGTTTCCCTAAGTTTTCTAGAAGAAAAATACATTAAATCCATCAAGGCTCGAAGCCTTGGATTCAATCATGTTGAAAACCACCTTCTCTATTTACTGATCCGTTACAGGGCTGATTAGCACATAGGCCTCTTGTTTAGGAATCCTGGCTATAACGTATTACCTAAGGTTCACTCCATTACTAACAGAGGCAACTTTTTGTGCCTGATAGTTTCTGGAAATAAATCCTAGCTTCCTTAGCAATTTCAGCCTGTCCAAATATAGTTTCCCAAATTTCAGATTTTATTGAAGTAATTCTATTGACATTTCTCCTGGCTGTCACCTAGTTGAAGAAAAATTTAGTACATCTATCCCTCTCCTTAATCCAATAAATTTTGGCCCTCTGCTTTAGTAAAGAATATTGATTATCCACCATTTGTAATTAGGACTTCAGAGCTTCCTTTTTAGTTGTAGCTAGATTGCTATTATTTGGGCTATTTGCCAAGGATTTTTGGATTATTGATAACTTGCTTCTTGCTTCCTCGACCTCCTTTGTGGAATTCTACTCTTTCCTTAAATTTAGCAACTTTAATTCCTGTTTGATAGCCTTGAGCTTTTACACACATAAACTGTTTAGTGTTATAGATCTTATGCTCCAATTGAAACCCCTCCACATTAACCAGAAAATTATTAAATCCGAAGGTGGTGAATTCTAATCATTTTAAACAAGTTATGCACCTTGATAGGGGTATGATAAGAAATTCCTGGGTCTAGGAAATTGGTCGAACTCTCTAAGAATGCAATTAACCAGTCCACATTCACCACTACTTTGTCTAACTTTTTCCAAATGAACCAGTTAGAACATTGTTTGTTTGACAAAGTGAATTCATGACCTTTAAATTTTAAATCTATTAATTCCACATCCTGCATGCAATCAAGCATATCCATAGTGTAATTGAGTAGATTGTAGTTCCCTGCATTAAAATCCCCACTAACTATCCAAGGACCCTTAATTGAGGCTTTGAGTTTTCGAAGGGAGTTCCATAATTCAGTTCTCTGAAAACTTGTATTAAATCCGTAGACAAATGTATTAAGAGCATAACTGTTTTCCATTTTGAATTTAAGCCTTGTGTGAATGAATTACTGGTTGGTTTTTGGTACTTCCACTTCCAAGAAGTCTCCATCGTAAACAATAATAATCCTTCCACATGTATGACATTGGTGATTAGTGATACATTGCCATTTGCTTCCCAAACAACCGAACTTATTTAGATTAGCTTCCTTAATTTTTGTTTCCAACAAACAAAATAACAAAGGCTTTTCCTTTAGACCAAAATCCCTTACTGAATTAAGCTTAGAAGGGTTATTTATTCCTCTTGCATTCCATACTATCAGGGTCATATAAGATTGTATTTTTCTTTTGGAGCTTTTTCTACTACTCCTATTACTTTCTGTGAACTTACTTGCTAAAAATGTTCCTCTTGAGTTCTATTATTCTTCCAACTGTTGGGTGCTCATTTAGTTGGATTTCTTTGTCTCTATGACAAGGATTTGTTTCACCCATTTCCTTTTCACTTTCTTGGTTATTCCCTGATATCTTGTGGGAGGTAGTCAAAAGTTGCCGTTGAATTCCCACATGTAGATCTGAATCTAGAACGATTTCCACTATGGTAGTCTCATCCATTGTAGTTAATTCACTTTCAGCCTGACCCAATCTATCTTGTCTCACAAGGTTATCTGAATTATATTCAGTTTCCTCTAACCCATTTTTATCTACAGTATTTTACTTCTCTAAGCCCATCACTTGCTTCTCCAAACCTGACCCTTGCTTCTCTAACCCCGACACCTCCCAATAATCTTGTTTAGTGAAAACTTTCCCTATTGGTATCCCTTTTTTATCTTGTGCTTAGGGAAGGCTTCCATTGGTATGTGAACAAAATCTTGTCTTTTTTGAGCGAATGCCCATCAACCAATCTTAGGATAGGAATACTTTCCTTCATTTCTTTAGAGATATCCATACTCATATATAATCGTGCATATCCATTCTGTTTTCTTAAAGTAGAGTTTTCATCCATACAAATTAATTTTTCCAAATAACTAGCTAGCATACTCAATCCTTTATTTGTCCAATATTCCAAAGGAATGTTATGGATATTGACCCAAAGAGGAATGTTTTTCAATATAATTTTCTCTAATTCTATACCTGGTTGCCAATTCTGAAGAAATAAAGGAAGTTAGGAAATGTGCTAAGGGCCTTCTTCAATAACCTTTGAGCTTCTGATTTAGAGGAGAAGGTAAAGATTAGGTTATCTTCCTTTATTAGCATAACTTCCATTAACCCTCTACCTTTCCAATTTCTCTAGGTCCAAGCTTGTATGACTAGAAAACCTGGCCTTTTATCCATAAAAAAAACCAATGAGTGCTGCTTCTCATTACCTAGCTCCCTCTTTCAGAATGTATAGGCTTGGAGCTACCAGAAGTTTCCCTTCAATCTCTACTGGTGGACAGTAGATCAAGGAAGAATCTGAATTGTCTCCTACAACATATTTCCAAGTCTTTTTTTGTGGTTGCACACTATCATATGGAAGTGGAAAAGCACTAGTTGGGGGTTGGGATGGGTTATTTTGGTTTGTGGTGTGAGTTGGGGACAAAGAGAGGGATGAAGGGAAGGTAGAGTTGGAGGAATTGGATAGTGGTAGGGGTGGGAATTTTGTCTCCAAGATAGTCATGAATAATGAAGTCTATGTTTTTTTTTTAAGGGAAGACATTGTCATCAAAGACAATGCTGGAAGAAGCTGTGAAGGATGGGTGAAGATGAAAGAAGAAGAAGAAGAAATGGATAAAGAGATGAAGTTGGATTTTGGAAAACCAGAAGCAGATCTATGGGAGTTGTCTACATTGTTCGATGAGGGTAGTGGTATTGAATAATTACACTTAAAGAAGAGTTGCATTAGAGTTTCTTAGTAAGCCTTATATACGGGACACATATATAATAAGTTTAAGTAGCTTAAGCTATCTATCATTGATATTTTGTTTTTGATTGCTAACCATATTAGATAGGATACTTTAGGTATTAGGATTTTGCTCCATACTACTTTGTACCAGGTAGCCACTCCACCTCTTGGGCTTATCACCTATATATCATCTGTTAGAAAATAGACCTTTAGAATTTCCTAACCATATATAGGAGTCTTCGCTTTTGGATCTATGATTGCAACTTTTTATAATATCAGTGACTTCTGTCAAGAAGTTTGACCACTAATTCTCACCGATTCATATACTTACCTTACTATTCCTTAGACCTCAACACCTGAGGCATCTGCTATATATAAATTAAAAGACCTAAAGTACTCTAGTTATCAAAGAACAAAGAAGTTCTTTCTCCATTCCCTATCATACATTTGGTGTTTCTTCTAATGGAACCTTTAAGTTTCAGTAACTAACAAAGAAACTAAGAGAATGTAGATCTAATTAAAACTTCTTGTAAGTTTTTCCCTCTTAAGAAGAATGTATCAGTCCATATGATCTAGATTGAGTCTTTACCTTCCATTATTTTCTATAATCGATTGGCCATAAGCACTTTGTTGCTTAAGTTGATTAATGTTATTCCTAATCTCTCCTATGCCATATGCACATTTCTTGCCAATAGACCTTAGCATTGATCCTCCCATCGTTCCCACCTTTCCACTAAAATCCTCTCATTATCTTTTCCAATGACTTGATTAACCTTTTATATATGTAGGCTTTTACTAGATTGGTGAAGTACAACATTTCTCAAGATCTAACTTTTAAGTAACATAGCAAGTGTAAAAGGTTAGGGATGTTTAACATAGCAGGTGTACAACGATTATAGATTGTATTAACGATTCTAGCAATAGATTTATAATATAAACAAGCTAACGATAACGATAAACTTAACCGTACATTCTAGACGTCGATTTCACCTTCTAACCGGTGTCGAAAAGTTAACCTTTCATCTTCTCCATAAGTCTCTAATAAGTTGCTTCTGTCACCTCCATTCTTATTGAAAACCAAAGAGAAAAACAAAGAAAAACCTAATATGTCCGCCTATGTTTCTGTAGTCACAAAACAGTCCATTTATAGTGAAAAACTATGTTAAAAATAGGACAGGTGGTAAGTCATATCCACGGCTTAGGTCTCATAGCCATAACAAATTTTTCATGGCCATGAGACACATCTTATACCCATGATTTTTGTCATTCATCGTTCTTTTGGCATTTTCTTGTTTCATCTTCATTCTAATCCTTCTCCTTCTTGCTCCATGAAGACAATAAAGTATGAATCTCGAGAAGATGGCTTAACGAGTATGCTTTCGGGTCACTTTAGCTATTATGTTTCAAATTGTACCTAAAATCAAATATGAACAAAAGTGTGTGTCATAAGCATTATAAAGCATCAATCACTAAGTTTCATGGATTCAATGTATCAACAATTAAGCACATATCAAGTTCCCCTACACTTAAATTTTGACTGTCCTCCAACAAATCATCAAAATCCAAGTCACAAACCAAAAATACTTACTCATTTTCCATATTTCCCAAGAATAGATAATCATAAGCAAAGATGAATAACTTTCGAAAACCATAGCAAGAACTCATCATTCAATGCTGCTACTTATGATTAATCAATAATCATCACATTCATAAACTAAGAAATCTAGAGGTAAACTTAGACAAAATGTGTTTAAATAAGATATATTCATGGGTACACTTGAATACCATTCATGATCATGACATTCCACAACTTTACTTATAATTTCATTTCTCCTCCATTAAAAATCACATGCATAATCATGAATCAAAGGAATTTTCTAAAGTTGTAATGTGGGTAAGGATAAGGTGAGATGTATTTTGGATAATGTAAGCCATCAAGCTAGTGAAGCAAAAGTAACACTCAGTGAAACATCAAGTGTATAAGCTAACATTTATTCAAAACTGGTTCCATCAGCTATGATGAATGCAACATTTATATTTCATAACTCAAATTTAGCTCTCACACCATAAACCACATGAAGCATAACCAATTAGAAGGAATCACTCATAAAAATCATTGATAACAATACAGTGAAACTATAATGAGTGATCCTTCCAAAAAAATCTACCTCATATGCAACATCCTCAATTCACCCATTCGATACACCTTTAGGAGGAGAAACCAAAAGAATAACTTTTTAAAATAAATGTATTTTCTCCTTGATACTTTTATTCAAACTTTCTTTTTCATCATCAAATTTTTCTTGTCTTTTTCTATTTTTTCAATAAGCAAAATGAAAGAAGCTACATTAACATGGGAATTTCACTAATAAGACATAAAATTCCATCTCAACAATTATAGCCATCCCATATATATCCATACCCTACACTTATACTTTTGTACATCCACAAACCCAATAATCAACAAATGCCCCTCTAGTTTTAAGGCTTAGGTAGGACATTTGGTTAGGCTTAAAGTATATAATGTGTTTAGCAAAAAAAAGAAAGGCTAATAAAGCTCAAGGGGGCTTAACAAAGGGAAATTTCATATTAAGGAGTAGGCTATTCGACTAATTTAGTTTATAAAAAGAAAGAATGACTATATCATTTCTATGTTAATGCATGTGAGAAAAATGTGGTCTTGAATAGAAAATCAAATCAAAGTCAGGATGTATATGTCATGAAGGTCACACATAAAGAAAAGACTGATATAAATGTGTTAGTCTAACAAGGCTCAAAATCTCACTAGGTTTGGTCTACCACTAGTCACTACTCTTTTAAATATAATGTATATTGACGAATCACAATAGTAAAAGTAAATGCAAAAGTTGTCATGGATTCTTCTAGTCAATTCAGACTCTAATCATGACTATATAATCCCAGAAGCAATAGAAAAAGAGAAATTGTTTGTTTGTTTTTTTTAAACCCCTAAGAACCCATATAAGCAACAATTAAGCTAAAAAATATACATAAAAACTAAGATCCCCACCCCCACACTTAAAAGTTACATTGTCTCCAATGTAACATCAAATGCAAGAAATGGAGCATTTAACGAAAATAGCAATTGTGAAATTGTAAAAAATAGAAATAAACTTCCCTTGGGTTGTCTCCCAAGTAGTGCCTCTGTTTATCATCATTGGCTCGAATCCATATTGCTCTCATCAAGTGATGAAATTTTGATCTCTAGGAATCACGACTTTGGCATTTTCAAGATGACCTTCATCATAATAAGGCTTGAGTCGATGACCACCTACATGCAATGTCTTCCTTGTTTTAAATTTTTAATCTCTACTGCACCATAAGGAAAAACATTAGTTATCATAAAAGGATGAACCCAATAAGGATGACATTTATGTGGAAACAATTTATATTTAGCGCAATAAAGGGGCACTTTTTGACAAGTGGTAAATCTTTTTGGCGAGGCATGAAAAGCTTTGGTCTTCTCTTTTGTAGAAATCACTTCTTAATTATTTACATGTTTCTACTTACAATCTTCCTATACTAAAAGGTCAATCAAATTAATTGAAAAACATAATAGTCATTATGGGAGTATTTATTAACATAAAAAATATTGAAACTAGTAACCTCCCTATCGAATTCCATCAAGAAGGTACCCTTATGAACATCTATCTCAGTTTGGGTTATGTTAAGAAACGACATCCCTAATAAGATTGGTATTGGGTTATGGGAAGTTTCATCATTCATGTCAACCACATAAAAGTCAACAGGAAATATTAGCTCATTTACCTACGCAAGCACATACTCAATCACCCCATCTGGGTAAGCATTATAACAATCAGCCAATAGTATGGTAACATTAAAATTTTTTATGGCCCTAAATTTAAAAAAGCATGCATGAAACGAGGCATAACATTAATCGATGACCCTAAATATATCATGGCTTGTTTAATTTTAGTTTTACCAATTTTGCAAGGAATAGTAAACATGCTTGAATCCTTACACTTAGCAGGTATTTTCTTTTTAAAAACTGCATAAACAATTTCACTCATCCTAATCCTTTCATTACCTCTTAACTTTCACTTGTTTATACACAATTTCTTAAGGAATTCACATACCTAGACACTTGCTTCATCGCTTCTAACAGTGGGATGTTCACCTCAATCTTCCAAAAGGTCTCCCATATCTCTTTATTCTTATCCTCCTTATTTTACTTTGCTAACTTGCTAGGAAAAGAAGAACGATTAGTCTTTTCAATAATCAAGAATTCAGCATTTACCTTTGAGCTTGATGGCATATCCCTTTCTTCTTCGAGCGCCCTTTCAATGTCTTCTTCATTAGCCATCCTTTGAGTATTTTTTTCAGGGTCCTCAAGCTTCTTACCACTCCTCAAAGTGATTGCACTAACATTCTTCATATTCATCTCCTGTTGTGATGGCAATTGTCCTCCACTTTATAACTCTAGACGGTCGATCCTCGCTGCCATCTGATTCATTTGGCATTCCAAGTTTTGGAAGCTCGATTTTACTTCATGATGTAGAGTGTTATTAGCAATGGGTTTAAACAAGTCTTCCAAAGATGCACTTGAATCCGATAAAGAAACTTATGGTCTTAGTTGAGATATAACTACCCAAAAATTAAGAAAACAATTATAAAAAAATTGATTATTAATGATCAAGAAAAATGAGCAAAAAAAGTTCTATAAAGATACTGTAGATATGTAAGTAAGAGAGATAAGAGAGGGTCTTGTTATCTTCAACATCTTAAATATTTTACCAAATTAAAATTATATCTTTAATTTTCTAAATTTCATTTACTTTTTATACTTTTTTCCACTTTCCTTTAAAGTATTGTAAATTAAATTATTTTTTCCATTATTTTTCTTTTGAAAATTAGAAAATAGATTGAATGAATAAAGGTGGTCCTAAAGAGTTACAAGTAAAGCTTAAAGCTTATACATGGCTATATGCTCTCATCAGGTAACATGTGTAAGCATTGACCTTGTCTTGTAAAATAAGAATAGAACTCTACTAAAAGTTGATATCAGCTAATGGCTAAGTCAATTAATCCATAGTTGCCATATACATATCTTCGACTTACACTCATTTAGGTAGTCCTCCACCTATACAGCTTTTAGGGACTATGGGGACATGTTTTCTACTTCCTAATGAGCACAATAGCCTTTAGTATCCAACAAGATCTTCATTTGTTTGATTTAGATTATAACATAGATGCCCCAGTTTTTCTTCAAATTACTACGACAAATATGATGAATCTTGTGAGTAATGACATCCTATCCACTCGAGCTTATAAGCCCTGTGGTGGCTTGGTAATACCTTTGTCTTGGAAGAGTCTCACATTCCTTCTTTCTAAATGACAAATATCTTTATGCCAAAAGCAATTTTGTAGACTAAGAAATCACCTTTGCATGTAATAGTCTTTGAATGATCCACTTAATCCTTTCTAACCAACCCAATTATTGAATTGAGAGGTTATGCGTCTATTTTATTCTTAGCTAGATGTAAAAGGAGAAATTGAAATGAAAGAATAAGTGACTGATGGTCTTATGTTTTTATTTATATATAGTGTAACAATTAGATAGAATGATGATGCTCCTCAGTTTATCTAACATGGTTACTCTCATCCTAATAGATATCTAAAGGATTAAGGAAGCATTTAAAAGTTCTTAGTTGAACTACATAACTTTATTCCATTTAATTGTTAAAAATTGATTTCTAATTAGCTGATGACACAATTTATTTATATAAGTCTCTAAGGCATTTCTCAAATAGGGAACTAAATGCTTCCAATTAGAATTGGGATTGAATTGTGAGATATTCTTCATTCTATCAGACCAGATCCTTTCACTTTTTCCCCTCTGATTTCCTCTTTTAACATCTTTCACTGTTGCTTCCTCTAGTATTAAGGTTTTTATAATAGTGAATTTATTTATTATAATTTATGTTCCTATATTGCTTCTGTTATTAAACAATAATGAGGTAAAGGATCCATCATATGGTTTGGACTTAAATTCTAATCTTACTTACTCCTTTAGCTTAAAATGTAAAATGTGGTCTGTGAATTGTTAGTTTTTGGCTTGACGATCTGAAAATTCTTCCTTCTTAATTAATGTGTATGGATCTATTTCATTTATCTGTCAATTAGAATTATCCATATATTCTTTATTATCAAAACCTTATTAGTGTTCCTAATTCCCTCTTCATCCTTAGATAAGAAAACTTCATTTAATTTCATTTCAGAAATTTATTTCCAAAAAGGGTCTTCTAACCACAATAAATTCCCCATCATCTTCTCCATTGATTTGATTAAGTTGGTAGGAAGCACCACCATGTGAGTGATAGTAAACATATAAGTTATTATAAGTTAGATTCTACTTATAAAAGAAAGACTTATATTACACTAGTTACTAATTCCTTTTTATATCATTTTAATCAAAGGTCAAAATCCTTATATATTGGTATATTAGAGCTTATAGGTATTCCTAAGTAAGTAAAAGTGACGTTTCATAATCTTAATACCTATGAAAATAGAAAGTCAAGTTGAGAGATGAGTAACTCGTACTAAAATGAAGATGTGTAATGTGAGCGGAACCATGGACCATCGAGCAAGACTAGGCAGAGAGCTAGCCATGCCAGAAGGGCCCATGACCAAAGCTACGACCAAGAGACTTAAAGAGGCTCTTTATATGTATGTGGGCTTTTATCTTGAGAGGATGACGAGCTCCAAGCCTATTGGAGGAGAGTTTAATGGAATTGAGCCCAAACTAATCCATTTAACTCAAATCCTTGGACTGGATACACTTAGATCTTCAAGACACGAATCAGACCTATTTATTTAATTTTTGGACTTCGTTTTATTTTGGACTTCCATGTATTTTTAGCTTTGAGCTAGGTATAAATACTTATGTTTTAGGGTTTTATAATAGAGTTTGATTAGAATTGTCGAAAAATCGTCGGCTTTAATAGGGAGAAAACTTTATTCTCTTGTTCTTGTTACTTTTCGAACCATCTTTCACTTATCAATTGTTTTCTAATTGTGGCGTGTCGATTGTTCGTTTCTTTTGGTTTTATTTTAATCATCGGGATTGCTTGGAACTAGTTTCTAAGAGGTGTCGTAGAAATCAAACCTTGCGTATCCTTATTTTTTTGATTGTTGAATTCGAAATTGCTATCCTTCTTAGTTCCTCTAGGTCAAAACCCATCAAACAAAAATATCCATTGAAAAC
>JAOQMP010000003.1:24181994-24214441 GCA_027563575.1 Erythroxylum pedicellare | reverse complement strand
ACTTTTTAGATCATAATTGTTGAAAAGTCGTCGACTTCAATAGGGAGAAACATTATTCTCTTATTCTTGTTACCTTTTGAACCATCTTTCACTTATCAATTGCTTTCCTAATTGTGGCGTGTCGATTGTTCATTTCTCTAGGTTTTATTTTGATCATCGAGATTGTTTGGAACAAGTTTCTAAGAGGTGTTGTAGAAATCAAACCTTGCATATCCTTATTTTTCTTGTTTGTCGAATTCGAAATTTTCATCCTTATTAATTCGTCAAGGTCGAAAACACATTAAAACAAAACACCCATCGAAAACTCCATCAAATTGTCATCAATCCTTCTACAGTGTGCGTTAATGTGACTCTTGTATTTGATTATAGAAAGATATGAAAGTTTCTCAAAAGTGTGAATTTTTGTTATTAGGATTGTTACTAACTTATGATCATCCCCTACGAGAAGAATTAAATCATTAATAAAGGAGAAATTCTTCTTACATTTATTATGAGAACTTGAATCTTCTTTACTGTTAGGTTCCGATCATGCATCTCATACATAATATATATCAAATATACGCAGTGGAAATAAAACGAAACCTCAAAAATCAGATATACTCATGCATATAGATATAGAAAAATAAAAACATGAAATGTAAGATGTTTACATACCTTTCTGAAGATCTCCTTTATTCTTTAATCTTCTTCACGTTAGGTTGTCATAAACTATAACGATTAACGTAAATTGTCTCTAATGAAAGTCCACACGAAGATAGAAGGATAAAACCTCACTAGGAAATGGCTAGAATTCTTTCTTTATGTTAGCAAAGACAAGAACTTTTGAGAGAGTTAGAGAGAAAAAGTGTGTGTGTAAGAAAAATAAACTTTCCTTTTGTTTTCTTATGCCTTACACAAGATGCACGAAAATCATCTCAATTTTCTACACCATTTGGCCTTCCATAACCCTCATCACTAATGGAAAGTTATGGGAAGTTAATGGTCATGAATAGCATGCATTAATGGAAATTGTGGGAAGTTAAGGACCATGAATAACATGCATTAATGGAAGCCAACAACGCTTGTTTCTAATCCATTCCAAACAACATTTTCTACCACGATCAAATTACAATACAATCCTGAAATACTCTCTCATATCTTGAATTACCATTCAAGATCTTTTTACTCATCCTTCGGATCTCCTATGTGTATGACCCATTAGGTTCCCAGTTATGTTAGACATTTGATTAATACTTAATTCAAGTAAGTCAAGAGCAGTATCCAACAACACTTCATAACCCCCAATTGACTGGAAAGTTAGGGGTTTGACTACGACACCCTTCTATACGCAATGTTGCCATGCAATTCATCATTTTAACATTTATACCCCATTTAGCTCAGAGCATGGTGAAAGTGTCAACTCCCACTAGACTATTTACGTCACATCTAATCTAAATGTTATTAGATCTTGTCATGAGGATCTCATTAGTCTACATATCATTGAAGACTCTCTTCATGACACATATCTGCTCTAGCTAGAGACTTCCGAGTAATGACCCCAACAAGAGGCTGTGGATATCATCTCCCTCTATCAGAAGTGGTGAATCCTTTATTGGCTACTCAATTACCTTCGAATATCTCAAACTGTACCCAATCACCACCCTATGAGTTACTCCTGAAAGACATCGATGAATGAAGTTGAAACACAGGATCAGTATCCGAGGTATCCTTGAGCACCTCAAGTCAAAGCATATTTACACCATTGCTATGAAGAGACTATCATTGACACTGGAATAGAATATCTATATGATTGTCTCATAGTAGGTCAATCTAATGTACTTTCTACCTTTAGTAAGCACCCATATGTTAACTCTAAACAACTCATGTCTACAACTTATGAGATCTACTGCTTGATCTAATCAAGGAGTATAACATATGCCAGTCTATCCAGATTAATGATATCCTATCTTATTAATCCTATGACTAAGCAAAGTTTAGATACTAACATAATTAAGCATAATAAGAATCTCAGTATCATGATATTATCATAATTTTCTCTATGTTATGTTTTTTTATCAAGAACTTCATTAAATCAATTTAAGATCAACATCAAATCCATAAATGTATGAATATCGAAATAATGAAAAATGCCTTTACTAATTATAAAATGATTTGTATAATAAGTGCTAAAGGTGATTGCCTTTAGAGCACTTCTCTAACATTTACAGACTTATAAATTATCTAGCACTTCAATATTCACAGTAAGCAAATACTGAGAGATCAGGTTACCTTACCTTAATCCTTTCACACTATTGATTAATTTAGTAGGTAGCCCATTTACCAAGATGTTATAAGAGACACATATGATGCATGACTCTATAAAACTAATGAATTTAGATAAAATCCAAAAGTCCATAAGATATATATAATATGAAGTTCCAATCAATGGAATCAAAAGACTTGTGAAAGTCAATTTTGATTACTCAACTCTTAAATGATTACTTTCTATTATAGTTTCTAAAAAACCCTTGAGCTAATAAAATATTGTCTCCAATTTCTCTACTTTAGACAAAAGCTCTCTATGATGGATTAATGAGAGATTTTAGTATGTCGTTAAGCCTAGATATAAGGAGGTTAATGATGATTTTATATATTATGTTACAATAGGAAAAAAGGATTGAATTCCTTTAGAGAAGTTAGGTTTGGTATCTTTAAAATGAGGTTTATAAAGGTCTTATTAATTTCCTTTATCATCCTACCTTGGCCTTAATGATTAAGTGCTTATTATGAATCCATTTCTTTTGGAAGAAAAAGGTGTTGAGTCCATTTGATCAAGGGGCTTTATTAGATTTAAGCTTAAATAATTCTTTCTCGATATCATCAGCATTGAAGGGCCCAAGCAATCTAGTAGCTTTTGCATCTATATAAAAGTTTAATTTATGCATAGATGAGAAATGGATAGAGGATGTTCTAAGTGAGTTTTCCAAAAGAACCTTAGCTTGGGTAAGTGCTAAATTGATGTTTTCCTAAAAAGGAATGCTATCCTATTGATGTTTTTTTTAGTGAACAAACTTATAGAAAAAACTAGAGTTCCTATCACTATCTCTAAGAGATTGAATTATTAATATTTGCTTTAAAAGATTATAATTTACATCCAAAGCTTGAATGTAGTTATGTAGAGCTATTTTTTCCTTATTTTATTTGACTACATCATTAAGTGTTTGATATAGATTTTTTAAGCCTAAATCAACTTATCTTTATTATCAATAACTATTTGATGGTTGTTGTTGAATCTATTATAATTAAGAATCTTAAGCTCATTTTTCACCACTTTTAGTCTCCTCATGCAAAAATAGGATTTATGTGCTTAGAATTTAAAACTTAATTCTTGTTTCATAGATTTTTTTAAATCCTTCAACTTCAACTAAGAAGTTATTGAAGCATAATGGATTTCTCCTGTATTATACCAAGATTAGGTTGTGTATTTCAATAGGAGTATGATCTAATAAACAAATATGGTTAATCAAATGTAGCCTTGCTCTTTAGAATATGGTTAACCAATTATCATTCATAATGACTCTATCAAGTTTCTTTTTTATAAACAGTATGTCAATATCTTAATTACTCTATGTGAAGAAACATCCTTCTATCCTTAAATCATTGACCTCTATATAGTTTGAACAATTCCTAAAACCATCACTAAAGTTCCTTAGGCATACATTCCTCTTAGCTTGAGATGGATGAGCAATGATGGTGAAATCCCTAAAAATTAGACATAGAGCATGTATATTGACAAGAATATCCTTAAGCTTATTCTATAGGGAATTTTCGTAGAAAGAATATTGAAAACATATAAAAAGTTAATCTATACATTGATTTTCTCCTTTAAGATTTTTATTAAAAGATCGATGAGTTAGTTTGTGTTAAATGGTTTGCATAACCTTAATTTTTTAAAGATTAAAGGTGATAAATATTGTACAATTTTAACAAAATTGGTAAGTAAAGATGATTAACCAGTTCTTGTGTAAGAAATCTAACTTCTTGCAATGCTCCACTTTAATCTTAGTTTTTTCTTAAACCCAAGTTTTGATATTTTTCAAGTAGGCATAAATTACTTATTGTTTATTGAGGCTATTGAGCCCTCAAACATTCTGTAAGATGGTTGATATTAGGAGGGGGTAAGGTTTTAGAGCTATTGGGCCTTTTTTTGTGTGTTAAACTTCCTCCTAACAACTATCTTTCCTCAACTTAAAAGTTTGAATGGCATTAGGACTAGATGAAACATGTTCTTATTCATATCCTCCTTATTCACATTCTACGGTACATTTATAGGTTGGTGTTCTTCTTTTGCCTTTGATTCCTTGGATTAAGTACCAACATTCTTATCCATTCTTACAACTAATTTTTCTAGGCATTTTGTTAGATCAACATGATTTTGAGTAAGCTCTTTATAAGTCGCTTCTTCTTTACAAGTTGATTCATATTTATTAATTCATAAAAATGACCTCCTAAAATTTCTTACTTTTTGGTATCCATTTTTTAATAACTTGATGAGATAAATATAGGCTCCATTAATAAAATATTATAACATAAACTTTGAATAACTTATCATTTTCCCTAAGCCTGATAAGAGGAATCATGTCTGGCAACTCTTGGTGAACCTTGACCATCATATATATCCTTGTATAAATTCTTCAGGCTTACAATAGTCTCATCCATGAAAATCGTTTTTCCAACATAACTATCTAGGTGGCTTATGCCCTTGGTAGACCAATATTCCAAAAGTACCTTAGATATATTAATTCATAAAGAAAATTTCTTTTATTTCAAACTATCCATATGGATGCTTGGATTCCACTTCTAGAGGAATAAAAATTTGTTATTATAATGCCAAGAACCTACCTTTAGGATTTTTTGAGTACCAAATTCAGAATCAAATTTAAACAAGAAGAGTTTATCTTCATTAATCAACATTACTTTTAAACATAGGATTTTTCTAGTTTTAGTGTGCCTAAATGTTCAACAATGGGAAAGATGGACATTTGTCCATGAAGAAACCAAGTAGGGTTAATGCTCCTTCTTTTAGTATGTTCATCAGAGGAGCTACTATGGTTTTTCCTTCCAGGAGCTTTGAAGAATAGTAGTTAAGTGATGACAATATTCAATCAAATACGATTTGAGTAGTTGTTTCTTTTTTTCTTTTTTTTTAAATCTCCGAAAGAAAAAGAAAAGCAATGGAAACAAACAGACCTAAGTAGTTAAAATAATCACCATCAGTTGTATAGGAAAAATTGCTTATAAGAAGAGAGTTTTGTGCACACTTTTGTACCTTCTCTCAATTAAAAGTTTGTTTGAAACATAATATTCTTCAATTATCTCGATCCTTATGTTGTAAACACAATATTCAAAATTGACTTGACATGTTATCTTCCAATTCCTAAAAGATTTGAGTGATACTTAGGTTTAAATATTTCCACCCTTTTAATAAATACAAGCCTAAGAATTAAGTCGAGAGATATTTCATCTAATTTATAAAAGAATTGAGGAACGTTCTTACACTTTAATTTTCAAAGGATCTTGATTTTAAACTTTAGTATATAACCTTTTTTTTTTTAATGAATAATCTATCTTTACATCTAATTCAAAGTCTGAGGTGACATTGATCAATTTACAATACATTAACTAAGTTAATTATTAATTAGCAAAATATACAATTTGGTAAAAAGAATTTCCAATATTTATATTCTCCATAATACGACTAAATCCTAAAACTAAAATAGGTAACTTGGAGTTTTCCAAGTCACATAGGCTCTTACTTCGAGATGTTAAAATATTATAAGACATGATGTTATTAAGTCAGTTAAAATAACAACTTCATTATCATGTAGTGGTCATGTCAGGAAAAGTTAAGAGTTTTCTGGTTTCACTTACATCTTTGTATTTTTAAATATAAATATAAATATATTTGGTTGTGAATGTCAACACAATTATATTTTTATTACTGATAATAATTATACAATAAAAGTTTTTAATAAAATATTATATTTTGTTAAAATAGAATACATTTTATAAATATTCGTAATATATTTAAAATAAAATTGTTTATTTTAAATTTAAATTGTACTTATTAAGTAATTATCAAATTAAAATTATTTTATTTTGAAAATTAAGAATGAAATAAATTATTAAGTTAAAATTTTCATAGTTCTTATCGGGAATTAATATTAAATAATATTTATTCAATCAATGATAAATCATAATATTACAAAGAAACAAAAATTATAAAACAGAATTTTTATTAAATAAAAAAATCATATTAAAAACAAACAGTCCTTCAATGTTTAATTTTAAAAGTTAGGCCATAGGTTAAAAATCATAAATTCTACCGTAAATTTTATTTTGAAGAACATTTGAGGTCCCTATCTTTTACTTCAACCACATTGGAAAGGGAACTTGAAACAATAAATAACGCACACAATTCGTCACCGATCTACGTCACAAGGAAAATAGATAATGCACGGCATATCTGTATGTTTACGTCTACAGATACTTGGATGACGATAAGAAAACTGCGTGTAGAATGCAATGCGAAATACAATACAAGTCATCCGTAAATTATAGTGCTATTATGCAAAGTAGAAATACCGCATAACTAGTGGAATGCGAATGCGAATGCGAATGCGAATGCGAATGCCAGTTAAATAGAGTTAGGCAAAGAAAAGTAGTACAAAAAGTTGAGGACGAATGAAATTCCAAACTCCCATAAAATGGAGCTAACCTTTTAGGTCGAGGCACTTGCACTTCCCCCTCTAAATGCTTTTACTTTTTTAAATTTGTCATCTCTCCGCAACAAATCATCTATAAAGCTTTGAGCTTTTACTCCTCGTCTTCTCTCCCTCTCTGACACATATTCACACCTTTCCTGTTTTTTTTTTTTTTTTAATAATCTTCGCCGCCAGGGGCAAATGCAAATCCTTTTGCTTTTCCTGACAAAAATAACATTATTTTTATTCCAAACGATATCATTTTAGAAGTTTTCGGTATCCAATTTTCTGTATCTAATATCTTATTTTAAACTTATTTTGTGCCAAAAATAACATTATTTTATGTTTATTTATACACAAAAATGATGTTATTTTCGGGACAAAACAAGGCTAAACAAGGTGCTGAGCATCTTATGCCTAAATTCCCACCCAACATATTATGATATGTGTCAAGAAGACCTGTCAAAAAGCTTAAACAATTAAATGATCCATACATGAAGCTTTGAACCATCCTCGGACTCGGTGGCCTGATACCTCTAAGAGCTTAGCTTTCTTACACTGCTGCCTCTCAACCTTCTGGCTTTGTTACTTAATTCTTCCACGGCCGATGTTTAATCAACTTTTTCCACCCATTATATTTCTGTTCTGTTAAGATATTGAATTGTATAGCCTCAGCCCCCAGGTGGGTTTTGTTTCCTGTCTATCATAATGATTTCTCTTTCATTTATTGTTATATTAATCGGTCAAAGAAGACGAGTGACTTGGGTTTGTATATTTCTTTCAGAATATTGGTAAGATTATGGTTTATCTCCTTTGGTTTTGTTTGCAGCTCGAGAAAAACTTTTTTCTTGGGACAATCTCCTTGACATTCCTTGTTCTCATAGCCATAGCGGGTAGTTAATTTCAAGTCACTATTTGTACAGCTTGCATGCCGATGCACAGAAACAGTATCGAAACAACAATGGATGCTAAAGACCACGATTTCTTCTCTCACAAACTACCCTCTTCTTCTCAGGTAAAAACCTCAAACTCTTATCTCTCTCACACATATGCTTCTGATGATGATGGTTAGCTTGCTGATACTAACATGAAAGTTTCTTGGTGTACGAACAACCTTCCCGCCCCCCCCTAAAATCAAGATTGTTGAGGAGCTAAAGGAACTTTGGGGCATGGCCTTGCCTATAACAGCTGCCCACCTGATGGCCTTTTTCCGAGCAGTGGTGTCAGTCATTTTCTTGGGCAGACTTGGAAGTCTTGAGCTAGCTGGTGGTGCACTGTCTATTGGATTCACCAACATTACTGGTTACTCTGTTCTTGTGGGCTTAGCTTCTGGGCTAGAGCCAGTGTGCAGCCAAGCTTATGGCAGCAGGAACTGGGACCTCCTCTCTCTCTCTCTTCAACGTATGATCTTAATCCTCTTTGTTGCAACCATACCCATAAGCCTCTCATGGGTTAATCTGGAATCAATCATGAACTTCATGGGCCAAGATCCAAAAATCACAGCAATGGCTGCAACATACTGTTTTTACTCTCTCCCAGATCTTTTAACCAACACCTTGTTACAGCCATTGAGAGTTTTCTTAAGGTCACAGGGGGTGACGAAGCCCATAATGTACTGCTCCTTGTTGGCTGTTGTTTTCCACGTGCCCCTGAACTACGTGCTTGTGGTAGTGATGGGGTTGGGTGTCCCCGGGGTGGCAATGGCGTCAGTTGCAACTAACATGAACATGGTGCTGTTGATGGTGGGGTATGTGTGGAGGGCCAGCGAACGGTGGGAGATGAGATGGACGGTTAAGATCGGAGAAGTTTGTGGTGGGTTGGGACCACTGTTGAAGTTGGCAGTTCCTAGTTGTTTAGGGATTTGCCTGGAGTGGTGGTGGTATGAGATAGTGACTGTGATGGCAGGTTATTTGCCAAATCCCACACTTGCTGTGGCTGCCACTGGGATACTCATTCAGACCACTAGCATGATGTACACTGTACCTATGGCCCTTGCTGGTTGTGTTTCAGCCAAGGTATGTCCAAAAACCACACCACTTCCTCATCTTTGCTTTTGTGTACTATCATATAATATATTTGTTGACGGGTCGCTTTGTCATAGATCCTTAATGCTCTTAGTGGTGTGGAACAGTAGTTTTCAGTATTTATTTGGTCTGGTGATGTTACATTTCATGAAGTGATTAGGTATATATGAGCATCCTTTTCAAGTTGTGTCATACACCTACGGCTGTGAACAATTAGGTGGATGCTGAAAGAAATATTGTTGCCCTTTTGAAACTGAAGTACATGGAAACTGTATTCTTTTGTTTGCTTGTGGACTTGTAATTGACCTTTCAACCTGGCATTCCCAAAACATGTGTGTTTTTTTGCTTGAACGAAAATATTTATATAATTGGTTGCCGTATAAATTACTATCTTGTTATGGATTGTCCTTTAAAATTTTACTTCTTGTCTGTATCCCTCTGTTAATTTAAACGAATGATTAGGTCTTTCCATATTTAATTATGTGACGGATTTTGTAACAGTTAAAACATATGTTTAGGTTGTTATGTAGAACTAAGTCTCTGATGTGAGGGAGGCATATCAGTCAATAGTCAAGCAGGGGTAGCTGGTTATATTACATACGATAGGAATCATTTTTCTTCTTGAATAAAATGTGAAAAAGGGAAAGTACTGCTTTGAAGTTGATATATCTGCTCTGCCCAGTTCCTTTTAGGTGTCGGATATAGAAAGTTTACATTTGAAGCTTGGAACTCAAATTAAAGCCAGAAGTAGTAGTCAATCCCATACAGACCAAAAACATGCTTTTGATCTGTTTGGTGGCTACATCACTTCAAGGGACCCTTCGGTCGCTTTTGTAATATTATTGCATAAAATTAGCATAAAGAACATGTAACCACTACTTTACTTTCATGTGAAAGCGTATCTGTTGACGATTCCATTTACCCAACTAAAGTGAGCTCGAGTGGCCTTTGCTCCATGTCACCTTTTTCCTTCATTTTCTTGAGCTGGAAAGCTCACAAGTATGTGTCATATGCTTATTGTCACAAGGGGAATGCAGGTAGGCAATGAACTAGGAGCTGGTAAGCCATACAAGGCCAGGTTGGCAGCCTTGGTTGCTCTTTGCTCTGCCTTGCTAATTGGAATCATCAATGTGACATGGACATTGATCCTTAGGGACAGATGGGCTGGATTGTTCACGAAAGATGATCTTGTTAAGGGCCTAGTGGCATCAGTTTTGCCTATAATTGGACTCTGTGAGCTTGGGAACTGTCCTCAAACAACTGGGTGTGGCATACTCCGTGGGACGGCTCGGCCCGCTGTTGGGGCCAATATCAATTTGTTGGCTTTTTATTGTGTTGGTACGCCGGTAGCAGTGGGCTTGGCCTTTGGGCACAATGTTGGGTTTGCCGGGCTTTGGTTTGGACTCTTGTCTGCCCAAGTGGCTTGTGTTCTTTCTATTCTTGTTGTGTTGGTCCGTACAGACTGGGAGCATGAGGCTTTGAAGGCTGAGAAGCTAACTAGCATAGAAATGAATTCGTGCAATGGCGACAAAATTGTAAAACATCAAGAAGAGAGTAAAGGGTTGTTAATGGTTGAAAATGGTAATTTGTTGCATGGAGTTTGAGATGAACCTGGCGTTTTTGGAGGAGACTGCCTTGCCTTGTTGAGCTTGGTTGGGATGATCTGACTCACAGTTTCAGTACTAAGCTGTAATGGATTCTGTTTTTCTTCATCTTTTTTGAGACTTGCCATGTGGAACCTTTTACTCGGAATGTCATCAAGGCTTTTGACGTGTTTGTTTTCATGGAAAATGTAATCCGTATGTAGTAATACGCATTTATGGTTTAGAGGAATGGATTATACTTGCTGTCTCCTTAGGCTATGAACCATAGTTTATCCAAGTACGCAAGAGAAAGATGGCTTTATAAACCCAAAATGTCTTAAAACGAATAGGAGGGAGTTCGATTACTGCTTTGTCTAAGAAACGTACCGTGTATGCCTGGCCAAGCTCTTGATTGGGAACTACAGATTTTTATCTTTGGGCAATTGAAAAATAGCCGCATCTTTCCGTAACCAACAATTCAGGACTGAATGGCGCCAAATGTTTTAATTGAATAGAAGTTTTGATTAGAGTAGAGATGATCGACTCAATTGAATGATTAACAATAAGAATAATTCGGTCTGCCCTCATGAAAATGGAACATTTTTTAGACCCCGGTAATTATCTAAATTAAAATTTTGATTGATTAAATATATGTTATTCTTGATAAGAGTGAATAAGGAGATTAGAAAACATGAATAAACCTGTGAATAGTGACCCTGTTCATCTCATCATGATCATCCTAGCGAAGATGATATTATTAAGAAGGCATGCAGCGAGTACGTAACTTTTTCTTTCTTTGTCCCTGCTGTTTATACTTCTCACCATCATCATCATTGTCTAATTTAGGATTTAAACAGACTTCACAATTTGGTTTACATATAGAGGGATCTGTATCTCAGATGAAATGTCCACGATGATGACTTATATAGACATGATCTCCATCAGATGTGACATAATGAATCAGAGGGTCTTTGCCTTTTGTATGAGACATTATAGGTTGTAGCATCAAAACTACGCCAAAAGTGTTGGAAGTACTTGGTTGATCATCAGTAGGCCTGATGTAGATAGATTTTACCGATCCATCTCAAAGATTCTGAAGAATTGGAGGAGTGGTCATGTGAAATGAGTGCTTGTGATAAGTATGGAACACTTTCCGGTGGTTCGTGATCCATCCTGTGGGCATCCATTTTTCCAGCTCTTTTAGAGACAATTGCTTTGGGAGTTCGATGATTGTGGTTTGATCATTGGAACGATCAGCAATCATATAAAGAGCATTCGAAGTAGAGTTTGGAAAGTTCAGATCTACAGCATGATTTTGGAGGCGATAGATTATTTGATGATGTAAAGTAGCCATAACTGTCGCAGGATCTTATTCAGCTATAGTGATTTGGATATGGATTTGGAGTCTTTCGGATAACGTTGGATCATCCAACCTATTGCTAAAATCAGGTGCTATGATGAGGATAACACTTCCATTGTTGAAAGTTGTAAGGAAAGTATCAATTAGAGCATTTTGGTATGTTGTGTAGGTAGTGTCAAGAAGAGATATTCTGACTGTATAAGGTATTCTTTTTCTTTTATGGAGGGTGAGAGCAAGTCAAACTGCTCCAACATGTAGATGATTATAGTTTTGCTCTCTCCAAAGAGAGACGAGCTCCTTGGGGATCTCCAACTTTATATACTGCTATGTAGAAGTAGCTTGTAAACCACACTGTTCAAGATGAGAACTTTAGAAGATTTCTTTTACTTTTAGACAATTTGTAGAGAGAATAGTACGAATACTATGAGTTCAAGAACGATCTCTAGAATATACATTGTACGGACTAAGCAAAGGAAGAGAAGACTCACAAATACAAATTTCTATAAGAAAATGGGCAATTTCTACAAGGTTTTCTATCCTATTAGACAAAGTACATTTAACACTAGAAGGAAGATCGACAATTAAAAAAGTAGATGAAAGATAAACATGGTCACTATTTATATTGTTCACTCATCTTTCCAATCTCCTTGCTTACTCTTATCAAGAATAATATATACTACCCGTCATACACAATGATTATGGCTTTGATACCACTCTGAGGCCCCAATGGGCACACAGGTAAAAAGATACCAAAAACTAGAGGTATGAGGCTTTTAAATCTATCGGTCTCAAAACATAAGGACTCAGACCTGAATCTCTTCGTGAGATGCTTAAACCTTCTGGCAAAGATTATCCAGAGTCAATCTCTAAACCACAACTAGTAATTCCTCCTATTCCTATTGTATCTCCTGCTCCATGCCTTATATGATGGTTCAATCATCTGAGGAAGACTTTCGTCCTCTACAACGAAACATTGATGAAGCAAAGAGAGTTATCTTTAACCTTTATGTTCTAGTTATAGGAATAACTCCTCACGAAACTATTGTTTCTAATCCTATTGATGAAGTTACCAATAATGTAGTAGCACAGAGCCAAGTTCTAAGAAGGATTGATTCTAAGCTAGATAAAATCAGTTAATAGAATCGCGTTACTCATCAATGAGTAGATGTTGTTTCTTCACATATCCAAAAGTTGTACAAACCTTACAAAGATTAGATATGACAATTCGATGTTTATCTTCACCACTATATTGCAACATAGTATTTTAGACCAGACTTTACTGTCAAGGAGTAAGAACTTAGATGGGTAAAAGAAGTTCTTCAATATATGGAAGCTGACAAGCAAACTGAACAATCTAAAACTGTTATGGAGCTTATCCTCCCACTTTTCCAGTTGCTCAGCCCATGTATTCTTCTCCTAATTACCCTACCTATCCAAACACTGCTGATTATGAAAAAGTCTTTAAGATGAATTATCTTTTGCTCAGACGACACATTTATCCTCTTTCGAGTAAACCCAAAAAATATGTAAAACTAAAACCCCAAGCTTAAGAACTTAAGAAGAGGGATCCATCTTCTTCTTCTTCATATAATCTGTGGAATAAACCATTGCAAATCAAAAACACCACCTTCATCTCCACCAAAAGCTCATCCTACATCCTTTACAGCCAAAGATAAAGCACTTGAGTTCATAGCAACTCTTACACCTATTGAGGTTCCAGAGGTTCCCAAACCGATAACAGAAGTTACTCCTGAGCTCTTTGATCATTCTAAGCTAACTCCTGAGCTATCTAAGCATTCTGAGCAATCTTCTAAAATTTTATATTTATCTATGGATTCATCTGCACGGTTTGTTGATCTATCTGATCTAGCTCAGGTTATGATGTCCATGTCTCAACATACTAAAGTCCATCTAGATATCAGTGATGTTGATTTTACAGGTATTGTAGAACCTAAACAAACCATCACCACCAGAAGTTCTAGTACAGCCAACCAAACCTACTCTAAGTCCATGGCTTACATTTGACGATCTTCCTCCTAAAAAATGGAGAGAATGCCTTCATGGATTTGAAGCTTGACTAGATTTACAAATGACTCGTCCAAATACTCTTTTATGAGATATTTTTTCTGAGTTCACTTCTCAATTTATTGGTACTTTATGAGAATGGTGGCAAAGTCTTGATGACTACAGACTACTACATTACATCCAAGTCACTTCTGAAAATATTCTTCTTGGTATTATCCACAAAGAATTTATAGGTGACTTCTAACTCATTGACAAAAAAATTCGTCAAAAGTATTTTCAAATGAAATGTTGTTCACTTGATCGATGTGATATTCAAAAGCATTTTTAACATATGATGGAAAGATATTATCTTCTTAATGGATCAAATGATGCGAATCTCCATTATATATTCATCTCATCCTTGCTAGATGAATTGCAGCCATAATTGCAATGGGCCATTACAGTAAATTTATTAGCTTGTTTTATCTTCTCTTGATAAACTTTACGATCAACAAGTTTTCTTCAAGAATATGATAAAAATGCGGTCCGATCCTTCAAAAAGCTTGCAAGAAGTCTTATCTGAAAATTAAGTGCAAGGAAAAGAAAGATTATGATTGCCGTATTAATAAAAAACATCATCATAGGAAATTTTCCTATAAGTAATATGAGAAATCTTTCAAGATATAAGGATATCATTAGCTATACGAATGTAAAAAGCAAAAGAGATTTGTTCGTTTCTTTAGATGCAAACCTCCTCAATATCAAAAAGTTGATTAATGTTTTGTTTGTGGCAAACCAAGACATTTTGTAAGATAGTGTCCTAACAAATCCAAAAGGGATATCAGGTTATTGGAATTAATTCAGCCAATTATGCCTATTCATTCCTTTGATAACCTTGAATATCTTATTGAGGAACATACAAGTGAAGACGATGATACAAAGTTTGCTATTTCAGTTACTTCCTCTAATGACCACTCCTCTGACTATTTAATCTCTTCTGAGGATGAATCTTTATACATGTCATAGCAGGAATGCTTGAAATTGGATCATAAACTAGTTCGGGTTTCTCATCTGTCTGTTAAGATCTAACTCCTTCGACAAGATAAATATGATAGACCTATAAAACGCTATTGGGTTTATGGATTCTAGATCCAGCAGAATTATCATGAAGCTCAATATTTTACCTCCTGAAGCATGGACTTCTCATGATAACTATGTCACTCCTATTGATGGCATCTCGTTTAAGAATGGGCTTATCACCAAAAGAAAGATCATGATTCGATTCTTTCCTTAGTGTGCAATGTGGACTAAAGTTCTTGAAAGCCATCTACCTAGACCAGACATTCTCATTAGGATGGATGTTTACAGTAAAGCCTCTCCTTTATAGATCCTACCCATAGGCCTCAGGTATTGAGCTTATTTCAGTCCGTACACAAAGATTAAAAATATGTTTGAGCTTACACAAGTCCCTCCACCATATGAAGTTGTGAGAGATCAGTTGTTAAAATACTATCTTGAATCTCATACACAGTTCTCTCATTTTAAGCCTCTATGGAAGAATGTTGAATTCTTCATCCATCCTCCTTTTAAGAAGAATGAAGATATCAATCCGACAAAGGCGACACATCCAGGGATGAACCTTAATGATCTTAAACTTGCACAAGAAGAGTGTGTTATCATACTTCAATAAGGACTTATCGAGCCCGCAAAATCTGATTGGGCTTCTCAGGTTTTTTACGTTAATAAAAGGTTTGATAAAAAGTAGGGTAAAAAGAGGTTAGTTAATGATTACAAACCTCTCAATGCATTCTTGCAAGATGATAAGTTTACTCTACCAAAGATCAGCACGCAGGTACTATTCTCTAAGAAAGCTGTCATCTTTTCAAAGTTTGATTTAAAAGCAGGTTTTTTACAATTGGGTATTGACCCAAAAGAGCGATATAAGATGGTGTTTTGCATTCCTAATGTACAATACCAATGGACTGTTGTGCCATTTGGATTTAAAATTGCCCCGTCACTGTTCCAAAAAGCTATGACAAAGATCTTTGAACCTATTCTCCATAGTGCATTGATCTACATCGATGACATATTAATATACTTAAAGACCCATAAAGAACATAAGGCTCTACTTCAAAAGTTCTTAGATCTTACTAAATAGTATGACATTATGCTTTCAGTAAAAAAGAATCTCATTGGAACCAATTGAGTTTTTAGGTATGCAGTTCTAGGATGGATTTTATCAGCCAGGTCCATATATAGCTCAAGAGCTATTACATTTTTTGGATGATAATCTCATTGTTAAGCAGATAAAACAATTCCTCAGGATTATTAATTACATTAAAGATTACATTCTATATTTGGCCGACTATACATCGTCCTTATCCAAGTTGTTGAGAAAGAATCTACCTCTTTGGAGCTCGAAAAAAACCAAGGCCGCTCAACACTTAAAACAAATATGTTTACATCCTTTAGGAATCTTTCCTAAGAAGATTTCCCACTATAAATACACTATCCACCTTACTAAAGGTATCATTTTAGCTGATTTCTTATCTCTTCCTTTCAATACTATCATTTTCCTTCTTTCCATAGCTAACCTACCTCTTACAGCAAAAACAAAGAAAATTTTCCTCCTATTGCTAATGCCCCCACTAATGTTGCTTAAGTTACATCCTTTGCTCGCATGAGCTTGTTCTACTATCTACACCTGTTCCTCAGTGAAACCGACTCACCCTGCAGTAGCACTCAAAGCACCCTACCTTAATGTATTCTTTCTTTTGGCCCTCTTTCTATTAATGCATTATGGTATCTTTGGGCACTCTCAGCCCTTTATGCATAAGCAATCACCTTACCTTCTCTACAGGTCTACCAATATCTTTGTGATCGAGACAATGAAAGGTCTCTGTTATGGACATTCCTTGAGTCGTATCAACCACTGAAAAAATGGAAGAAATAACTTTCCAAAGTCGTTGAACAACATCGATTATCGAAAGATTTTTATAAGAGACAATCTGCACAGTGTTTTTTCATCCTTCATCATCCATAT
This sequence comes from Erythroxylum pedicellare, assembly GCA_027563575.1. NCBI lineage: Eukaryota > Viridiplantae > Streptophyta > Magnoliopsida > Malpighiales > Erythroxylaceae > Erythroxylum > Erythroxylum pedicellare. Next base: position 24,197,684 of record JAOQMP010000003.1, on the reverse strand, counting down.
CTTACCTCAAGGACTAGTGCAATTTATTCTGACAACTGTGTATGTTTTCATCATGCTTCACTTTATTAGCCTAGGTACAAGAAAAATATTTCTTAAATCTCTTAGGGATTTTAAAAGAGATTAATCATTTTCCTTGACATACATCTGTCATTTCTATTTCTCTTAGACCTTACCCAGGAGAATTTATTCCTAGTGAACCTGAAGCACTAGTGGTCGACATACCAGGCTCAAAAAACCTAATTTATTATAAAATTGATTAAACAACCCAAGTCTAAGATGCCTCAGATATTGCAATATCTTCACAACCTCCAACCTCTCTATTCCATGATGCACAAGACCCTATTGATGATATTTTCATCCCTAATGAAGAAGAGTTGAATCCATTCATACAAAGACTCTTCACAGACAATGCCAGTCCTAGCAAAAGACAAAAGATGTACAAAGCTCGTTCTGACACTGACAGTTCAAGTGATCCAGACTCTCTATCTAATCTTTAATTGTGACACAAACCAATTCACGATAAATGATGAGTTGGACTCCACTCCCCATTGTGGGACTCTCTTTGTTAGATGCCATTATAGTTGTGTGTCTTTTAGTGTGTCATTATGTTGATAGGAGAATCTTTGGGACCACTTCCTCTTTAAAAGATTCTTTCTTATCCTTTAGAAATTTTTTACTGTTTTCTTTTTTAAAGATGTGTAATGACTATACTTAGGGCATCTTCTTTTTTAAAGTTTTCATGATTGTACCTAGGGAATATATTCCCTATCTAAAGTTGTTTGTTTGTATTCCTTTGCTTTATCTATAAAAGCAAGGCTTACCTCTCGTTATAATCACGTTGAAAAGACCTTTGAAAAATATAAATCAAAGTTTGAGTATGTTTTCTTTCATTGCTTCTCTCTAAACTCCTTTTCTTTTGAAAGCTTAAGTCTTGAATAATGTAGCCTCTCTGTCATACATAGAGACAAGTATTCTCTACACTTGCCTCGTGAGAATCCTATGTATCATAACGTCTTGGACCATCTTAGACTGTAGAATAGATTTTGTTTAAGATCGCAGTCTAATGGGAAAAGATTGATCAGTTTAGGGTTTCTAAGAGGTAAGCATCGAATTTTGGTGCCCGCAGAGAGAAAGGGCTATTGTTCTCAACCAGCATACTTGAAACCTAAACTAAAGTTGATCTTTGTTAGTCTTTGGTTTTTGATGAGGTCTGTTTAACTGTTCCGTCACATACCTTTGGTTTTTGTTTTTTTCCCTATGCGCCCCTTGGGCTCCCAAAGTGGTATCATAGCCAAGTATATGTTCTTCTTGATAAGAGTGAGTAAGGATATTGGAAAACATGAGTGAACCTATGAATAGTGACCATGTTCATCTTTCTACTCTTTTAGTTGTCGATCTTCCTGTGTTAAATGTACTTTGTCTAATAGGATAGAAAAACTTGTACAAATTACCCCAAACCACTATCATCCAGATCCTGAAGCAATTGCCTTCAAAAGAGCATTCGAAGTAGAGATTGGAAAGTTCATATCTACAATATGAATCTTTAAGGTTCATACTTAGATGTGTCTCTTTTGTCAGATTGATATCCTCATTCTTCTTAAAAGGAAGATGGACAAAGAATTCAACATTCTTCCATAGAGGCTTAGGATAAGAGAACTGTGCATGAAATTTAAAATAGTAGTTCAACTATTGATCTCTCACAGCTTCATATGGTAGAGGAACTTATGTAAGCTTAAACACATTTCTATTTACGAACTGAAATAAGCTCGATACCTGAGGCCTATGGGTAGGATTTGTAAAGGAGAGGCTTTACTATAAACATCCATCCCAATTAGAATGTCTGAGCTAAGTTGATGGCTTTTAATAACTATAGTCCACACTGTACACTGTGGAAATAAATGAATCCCGATCTTTCTCGTGGTGATAAGCATAATCTTAAACAAGTTGCCATCAGCAGCAGTGAAATATTCATCATGAGAAGTCTATGCTTCAAGAGGTAAAATATTGGGCTTCTTTATATTTGTGCTAGATCTAGTATCCATAAAGCCAAAAGCTTTGATGGGTCTATCATATTTATCTTGTTAAAGAAGTTGGATCTGGACATATGGATGAGAAACTTTAACTAGTTGAGGATCCAATTTCAAGCATGTCTGTTATAACATGTACAAAGAATCATCCTCAGAAAAAACTGAATAGTCAAAGGAGTCGTCATTAGAGGAAGTAATTGAAATAACAAACTTTTTATCATCGTCTTCACTTGTCTATTCCTCAATAAGATCTTCAAGGTTATCAGAGGAACGAATAGGTATAATTGACAGAATTGATTCTAATAACCTAATATCCATTTTTTCTGGTTAGGAAACTGACATGCAAAATGTCCTGACTTACTACAAACAAAGCATCGATCAACCTTTTAAGATAAAGGAGGTTTGTGTTTAAAGAATTAAACAAATATCTTTTTCTTCTTACGTTTGTAAGGTTGATGATATCCTTGTAATTTAGAAGATTTCTAAGACTGTTTATAGGAAAATTTCCTATAATGATGTTTTCTCTTGATACGACAATCATAGTCTTTCTTTTTCCTTGCATTTGATTTTCAAATACGGCTTCTAGTAAGCTTTTGAAGGATAGGACCGCCTTTTATCATATTTTTGAAGAAAGCTTATTGATCATAAAGTTTATCAAGAGAAGACAAAGCAAGTTGATAAATTTCTCTAAGAGAAATATCACTCATAGTTCTTCACAAGGCTATAATGACTCGTTTTAATTTTGCCTACAATTCATTTGGCAAAGATGAGATGAATGTATAATGGAGATTCACGTCATTTGATTCGTTGAGATGATAATCTCTTTCCACCATACGTTGAAAATGCTTATGAAGATCATGTTGATCAAGTGAACAACATTTCATTTCAAAGTACTTTTGACGAATTTGCTTGTCAATAAGTTAGAAGTTACCAATGAATTCTTTGTGGATAATACCAAGAAGAATACTTGCACAAGTGACTTAGATGTATTGAAGTTGTTTATAGTTGTCAAGACTTTGCCACCATTCTCGTAGAGTAGAGAAGTGAACTCGGACAAAATATCCCGTTAAGGAGTATTTGATCAAGTCATTTGCAAATCTAGCCATGCGTCAAATTCATAAAGGCGTTCTCTCCATTTTTTAGGAGGAAGATCATCAAACGTAAACCATGGACCTGAAGTAGGTTTAGCTGGTTATACTGGAACTTCTGGTGGTGATGATCTGAATGGTTCAGGTTCTACAATTCCTGTAGAATCAACATCACTGATATCTAGATTGACTTCAGTATGTTGAGGCAAGGTCATCATGACCTGAGCTAGATCAGATAGATGAACAAACTGTGCAAATGAATTTATAGATGATTATGAAATTTTAGAAGATTGCTCAGAATACTTAGATAGTTTAGGAATTTGCTCAGAATGCTTAGACAGTTTAAGAGTAACTTCTGTTATGAGTTTGAGAACCTCTAGAACCTCAATAGGTGCAAGAGTTGCTATGAAGTCAGTTGCTTTATCTGTGGATAAAGAGGATGTAGGTTGAGCTTTTGATGGAGATGAAGGTGGTGTTTTAATCTGTAGTGGTTTATTCCACATATTATGTGAAGAAGAAGATGATGGATACTCTTCTTTGGTTCTTCAACTTGGGACTTTGGTTTTGCAAATTTTTTAGGTTTACTCGAAAAAGGGTGGATGTGCTATTTGATCAAAGGATAATTTATTTTGAAGATTTTTTCATAATCAGGAGCATCTAAATATGTATGGTAAGTAGGAGAAGCATATATGGGCTGAGCAACTGGATAAGGAGGAGGAAAAGCTCTATAAACAGTTTTAGACTGTTCAATTTGCATGTTAGCTTCCGTACGTTGAAGAACTTCTTTTAACCGCCTAAATTCTTGCTCCTTAACTGTAAAGTTTGGTCCAAAATACTATGTTGCAATGTAATGGCAAAGATCAACATCAAGTAGTGGCGAAGATCAACATCAAGTTTATACAACTTTTGGATCTGTGAAGAATCTTTGATGAGTACAGTGATTCTGTTGACTGATTCCATCTAGCTTAGAATCAATCATTCTTAGAACTTTGTTCTGTGCTACTGCGTTGTTGGTATGCCAATTGAGAACTTCATCAGTAGGATTAGAAACAATAGTTCCTTGGGAAGTTATTCCTGTAGCTCAAATATAAAGGCTAGACATAACCCTATTGGCTTCATCAGTGCTTCGTTGTAAAGGAGGAAAATCTTCCTCATACGGTTGAACCATCATAGAAGTTATGAGAGCAGGAGTTATAACAACAATAGTAGGAATTACTAGCTGCAGTTTGGAGATTAACTTTAAATAGTCTCTGCCAGTAGGTTTAAGTATCTCACGAAGAGATTTAGGTTTGAACCGTTGTTCTTTGAGATCAATAGATTTGCTAGAATCATCATCATGATTGTCCTGATGAGGAAGATATTGCTGAGAAGGCATACAACAAGTTTGTATCTTTTTCTTCGTCGTTTCCTTCAATTATTCAACTTATCATCCTCATCACTGTTTGATTTAGAGTTTAGACATACTTCACAATTTGGTCACACATAAAGGGATTTGTATCCCAAATGAAATGTCTACAATGATGACTTATATAGACAGGATCTCTATCAAATTTAATATGATGAATCGGAGGATCTTTGCCTTCTGTATGAGACATTACAGGTTGTAACATCAAAACTACGCCATAAGTGTTTGAAATTCCTAGTTAGTCATCAGTAGGCCTGGAGTAGATAGATTTCACTAATCCATCTTGAAGAGTTTGAAGAATTGGAGGAGTGGTCTTATAAACTAAGTGCTTGTGATGAGTATGGAACACTTTCTGGTAGTTTATGATCCACTCTGTAGGCATCAATTTTTCAAGCTGTTTCGGAGGCATTTGCTTAGGGATCTAGATGATTGTGGTCTGATCATTAGATCGATCAACAACCATATAAAGAGCATCTGAAGTAGAGTTTGGAAAGTTCAGATCTACAACGTGATTCTGGAGGCGATAAATCATTTGATGATGTAGAGTAGCCATAATTATTGCAGGCTTTGATCTGCTTCAGTGATCTAGATCTGAATCTGGACCTGGACCTGGAGTCTTTCATATAATGTTTGATCATCTAGCCTTATATCAAATCAGGTGCTATAGTGAGGATGACACTTCTATTATTGAGAGTTGTAAGCAAAACACCAACTAGAGCATTTTAGTATATTGTGTAGGCAGTATCAAGAATAGATATCTTGGCTGTAGTAGGTATTCACTTTCTTCCATGGACTGTAAGAATAAGTCGAATTGCTCCAACATGTAGATGAGTATAGTTTTGCTCTCTCCAAAGAGAGATAAGCTCTTTTGGGATCTCTAACTTTATTTACTATTTTGCAGAAGTAGCTTGTAAACCACATTGTTCAAAATGAGAACTCTGGATGATTTCTTTTACTTTTGGACGATTTGTAGAGAGAATAGTACGAATAGTACAAGTCCATGAATAATCTCTAAAATATACAGTGTATGAACTAAGCAAAGCAAATGCATTCCTAATTTATAGTACCAATGGACTGTTATGACATTTGGACTTAAAGTTATCGCATTACTATTCCAAAGGTAATGACAAAGATCTTTGAGCCTATTCTTCATAGTGCTCTAATCTACATCAATGACATACTATTATACTCAAAGACCCATAAAGAACATAAGACTCTACTTCAAAAGTTCTTGGATCTTACTAAACAAAATGCCATTATGCTTTTAGCATAAACGAGTCTCATTGGAACCAATGAAATTGAGTTTTTAGGTATGCAGTTCAATGATGGATTTTATCAACCAGGTCCACATATAACTCAAGAGCTATTACATTTTCTAGATGATAATCTCAGTGTTAAATAGATACAACAATTCTTCGGGATTGTTAATTACAATAGAGATTTCATTCCACATGTGGCCAGCTATACATCGTCCTTATCTAAGTTGTTGAAAAGGAATCCACTACCTTAGAGTTCAGAACAAACTAAGGCCATTTATCGTTTAAAGCATATCTGTCAAAATCAACCAGCGTTAAAGATTCTTGAAAAAGGAAAACGTATCCTCTAGATAGATGCTAGTGATCATTATTAGGGTCTCAAAGGGGTAAACTTAAACTATAGTTGATCTTTATTAATCTTTGGTTTTCGATGAGGTCTGTTTAACTGGTACGACCTATACCTTTTATTTTTGGTGTCTTTTTTCCTGTGTGCCCCTCGGGGTCCTAGAGTGGGCTCAGACAGACTTCACAATTTGGTTCACACATAGAGGAATTTGTATCCTGGATGAAATGTTCACTATGATGACTTATATAAACAAGATCTCCATCATATTTGACATAATGAATCGGAGGGTCTTTGCCTTTTCTATGAGACATTATAGGTTGTAGCGTCAAAACTAGCCCAAAAGTGTTGGAAGCACCTAGTTCATCATCAGTAGGCCTAGTGTAGATAGATTTCACCAATCCATCTCGAAGAGTGTGAAGAATTGGAGGAGTGTTCGTGTGAAATGAGTGTCTGTGATGAGTATGGAACACTTTCTCGTAATTTGTGATACATTCTATAGGCATTAATTTTCTAGCTCTTTCGGAGGTAATTGCTTCAGGATCTGGATGATGGTGGTCTGATCATTGGATCGATCAACAGCCATCTAAAGAGCATCCAAAGTAGAGTTTAGAAAGTTCAGATCTACAGCCTGATTATGGAGGTGATAGATCATCCGATGATGTAACGTAGCCATAATTGTTGTAGGGTCTTCATCTACTCCAATGATCTAGATCTAGACTTGGAGTCTTTCAAATAATGTTAGATCATCTAACCTGATGTTGAAATCTGGTGCTATAGTGAGGATGACACTTCCATTGTTAGAGTTGTAAGCAAAATACCAATTAGAGTATTTTGGCATGCTGTGTAGGTAATGTTAGGAAGAGATATCCTAGCTGTAGCAAGTATTCCCTTTCTTTTATGGAGGGTGAGAACAAGTCGAATTGCTTCAACATGTAGATAAGTATGGTTCTACTTTCTTCAAAGAGAGATGAGTTCCTTAGGTAACTCTAACTTTACACACTGCTCTCCAGATGTAGCTTGTAAATCACACTATTCAAGACAATAACTTTGGATGATTTCTTTTACTTCAACACAATTTGTAGAGATAATAGTACAAATATTATGCGTCCAATGATCTCTAGAATAACTACTGTACGGACTAAACAAAGGAATCCTATTAGACAAAGTATGTTTAAAACTAAAAGGAAGATTGAAAACTAAAAGAGTAGATGAAAGATGAACAGGGTCACTATTTATAAGTTTACTCATGTTTTCCAGTCTCCTTACTCATTCTTATCAAGAATAACATATACCACCTGCTATACACGTTGGTTATGACTTTGATATTATGTCATATCTGTTGGAGATCCTGTCTAGATAAGTCATATTGTGGATATTTCATTTGGATACAGATCCTACTATTTGAACTCTGAATCATACAGTGATGATGATGATGATGAGCAGTGCAAACGACGGCGACGAAGAAAGAAAAAGTCACATACTTGTTGTATGTCTTCTCAGCAATATCATCATTGTCAGGATGATCATGATGATGAGTCCGGCAAATCTATTGATCTCAAAATGATATGACTCAAACCTAAATCTCTTCATGAGATGCTTAAACCTTCCGGCAAAAATTTTAGAACCAAAGGCATGTGACGTACTAGTTAAGCAGACCTCATTGAAAGCCAAAGACTACCAAAGATCAACTGTAGTTTAAGTTTCAGGTATACCAGCATAGTACACTTTTATTACTTGTTAACCCTCCGAACATTATGAGCAATATGAGCAATAACTTGTATAAAATAAAATTTATATATGTTAATAATTTATTTAATACATGATATAAAGAAAAGGAATACTTTGATGAAGGTGCGGTAATGCTTTAAGAGATTACAGCACGAATTTTGTGGTGTTTTCAAGCGCCAGTCTTTCATTTTATTTAGAAGTAAAATACGCTACAGTGACAAAATGAAGAGCATGCATGCGTATAGCTTTTGTCTTTTACCAAAAGAAAGAACGACAAATAGCAAAAATTTGCAGTGAACACGGGAGTTTTTGGGGACAAACTCTGTGTGGATAATGTTTGATGCGACCCTTGGGCTTCAGCAGCAGCAACCTGGGGATGTTGACATATCAGTTTTGGACATTGCGCTCTAAGCACTGATGCGATTTGGCAGTTTCCTAAAAGTTCCCATTGCCTCTTCTCGATGTCTCTTTAAATTGTGCTAAGAGTTACGAGTTTATTTGAGGATTCTGAAATTTGAAATTACATATCATTTGATTACGAGGGTGGTTTTGAATTTATTATGAAATAATTATCATTCTAATTTCGATTGATTACAATGCGCATGAATCCTAAAACTTGTGCCAAAAGAATATTAAAAACTTAATGTAAAGAATGATATTATAAATAAGATAAATTATATCAATTATTCTGCTGAACTAAATATTATATATATATATATATCTCAATTTTTATTTTGTAATATTACATATCACAACTTGTAAAAATATATACTTACATACCTTAACTACTTGTATTCATCTTTTATTTTTCTAGTAAATTCAAATACATGAAATTTAATTTAAAATTTGTGCAAGTATTAATAATTATATTATGCATCGTTAATACAAATTTGAAAATTAATTGAAAAAAATTATTTTTAAAAAATTTATAAATGAAAAACATGTCCAGATGTCATCAATTGCAAGACGTCTTGAAAAGAGTTTTGAAAATGATAATGAAATTCATTTAAATATTATTAATTTTTATCGTCAACACTTTTATATTAGGATAAATATATAAATATATAATTTCATAGGCCTTGATATGTAATGCTTCAAAACAAAAATTGAGATATATTTAATTAATTATTAAAAAGTTAGGATATTTGAAATAATTTTTCTTATAAGTAATATTATGAATGAAAGTTACTTTAGTGGGATAAGTTTAAGGCAAAAATACATTTAACCCTCTTATGCTTTATCCCTTGGTACATTATACTCTCTTTTATTTTAAAAATAGAGTTTTATCTCCTTTGATTATCAAGAGCTTAGAGACTTTTTTACCCCTACATAATGATGGCATCACTGCGACTATACATCACCACATGTTGCATTTTTTTAAGATAAAAATATCATTTGTCTTTTGCTAACTAAAATACATTAGGCTCCTATATTTTTTGCTTTATTTTATTATGCTCTTTATTTCAAAAAAAAATATTTTAAGCATGGATTACATTTTGACAGTTAATAAATAAAAAGGAAAAAATTACTAAAAATACTATTCTTTTCACAATTATAATTCATGGCTATTAATTTATGGAAAATTTTAAAAAAGGAAATTATTTATGAAGCAAAATTAAAAAAGGTAATAGATAAAAAAGTCTTTTTGAATTTCAAACTCTTTTGACTGATGCTCATATGGGATAATAAGTTCATTTTTAAAATAGAGAGGCATATCGTACCAAGACGAGTTAAATGTATTTTTGCCCAAGTTTAATTAGATGATAAAGTAACATAAAACTAGAAGTAATAAGTGAATTTATCTACAACTACACAAAATCGATTGTAACAATTAATAAAAATTGGAATATTCTAAGTTATCATTTCCACGAAATTTATAAATACTAAACTTATTAATCCTTAAAAGACTAAAACTAAAGAAAACAAGAATTTACAAGGAGTCATTAAATTGATAAATTAATAAAAAGATAACTAACTAGCAAAAAGGAATTAATATGATAAATGTTAGGGCTATCAATTTCACCCATGTGGAATTTCAAATAGCATTCAAGATTAGTTATCAAGGTTGAAAAATAATTAACCTAATATATACATGCGCTCTCTCAAGATACACATGTATATTTAATTAAGTAATTATCATATCTTGCATGTAAAATTAACCTTAATCAAACTCTTTGAGCATAGTTAATCTTTTTAATTAACATACTAGCCAATTCCTTTATCTATTCTAGAATGTTTATTCTCCTAATCTATAGATTGTATTTGACCTTTTGATCTTTCATATAATCCCTAAGATTTAAAATATGATGGTCAACCATAAATCTAACAATTAAGAGCAAAGAGAATAAATTCATACAAACGATAACAATTCATGTATTAATAATTGCAATAACCAAGATATACCATATCCCTAGCCATAATTAGGTACGTAGCTACTTACTAACATGAAAAAAACAAATCAATCTTAACATCAAATGTAGTAAAGAAGAAAAAATAGGGTAAGATATCCCTAATATCATCCAAATTGAGGTTAATCTAATTCCAATCCTTGCTCCCAGACCTTTCTAGATGTTGACAAACTTTAAAACAATAACTAAAACATAAGATGATTGTCATACACTTCCAAAAACTCTCTAAGTTAACCCTAATAAGAGTATTTATAGATAGAGTTATGTAATAAAGACATAAGGTAATTGAGACTATGTTTTCATGCATTTTTGGATTGTATGTTATGATTTCAATGCTTATTACACTTTTTGGACCAACTTTAGTTAGCTTTTAGTACTTTATGGGTGCAAACATTGAAGTGTCTAATGTCAATCTAGCTTTATATCCGATGCCAATTTCATTATAGAACTTCTTTTTTAAACAAATATGACCAATAAGAGTCCATGTTGGGCTCATGTCAGTGCCATATTATCTAATTCTCTATTTTTTCCAATTTTTTTGACATACTTGAACTTGAATCAATTCTTGAGGTCTTTAAAAAGTTTTTATCTATCAAGTTAGCTTCCAATTGACTTTGATTCATCCTCGATTGGACAACCATAGAGAAGTAAGCCCCAAGAATTTGATTGCAAATTAATAATCCAAACATAGGAAAACTTCATATAATTTCAAATAAAACATGCTATAAACATATTACATTACAAACTAATTTAGTTCTTGTAAACATACAAAATATAGAATTACCAAATTCTCCCACTATTTATACATTGTTTGTCTTTAAATAATTAGCAAAAAATAACTAATTAGACATCACTAACTAATAAAAAAATAATTCTTTTGTAAATGAGATCTAGTCCTTTACACCAAGTTCCATCTCTACAATCAAGCAATTAATATTATGATACTACTACACGCAATAGATATGGAGGATGCAATAAAAGGGATTAACTCTATCAAAGATTTGGGTCCTGATGGACTCAATCTTTATTTTTTCTAGGATTAGCAATAGATCAAGGAGTAGGTCATTAATGTAACCTTGGAATTCTTCAACAATGGTACTTCCTTAAAGGAAATAAACTTGACATATATTTGTTTAATACCCAAAATACCTACCTCAACTCTTTAAGGGACTTTAGACCTATTGTTTACTACAATTCCCTTTACAAATTCATATTAAAGATCCTAGTATCAAAATAGAAGAAGGTTTTAGGCTTTTTCATTTGCAAATCTCAAGGTACTAAAGGAGAAACTTTATAATGTAGTTTTGGAATAAGAATTATGGGATTATGCAAATGTTGTACTTTAAAAGTAGACTTTAGAAAAGCATTTTGCTCCATAAATTAGGATTTCATGTTGCATTCACTTGAAGCATTTGGTTTCCTACTAAAATTTATAAGCTAGATTAAATAATGTCTCACAACTCTCGCATTTAACATTCTTGTTAATAGTGAGCAGACAAAGAATCAAACTAGGAAAAATGGTTAAGCAAGGTGATCCACTCTTACCCTATCTCTTTTCAAGATGCATGGAAACTTTAATAAGGCACATACAACTTAAAAATTGAAACAAGTCATTCTTTTAAATTTCACAAGAATTATAAAAAATTGAAATTCTTTAGCTTCTCTTTTTGTTAATGACGATATTTAATAAATTTAAATTAACCTCTTTTTAAATGCTTATGGAGACTATTAACCAATTTAGCAAACGATCAGGCATCCAATTGAATGTAATAAAGCTTTTTAATTGTCTCTATTGATGCTACCTCTATCAGTTAAGACTTGACAGGATTTAAGAGAATAATAACTCCCTTTCACATACTTCGGAGTTCCAATAACAAATAAAAGAGTCGTTTACAAGGATTTCAAAGTTCTCTATTAAATGATAGAAAGAAGAGTAAATTCCTAGTGGAATAAAAGTTTATCATACGTTGGTATGCTTTAATTATTGAAAACTATCTTAGGTAATCTATATATGTACTAGTTGTTGCATCTAGTTTTGCAAAATAAAAAAAAAACTTACAAAGGATGTTGACAGATTATTGAGAAACTTCCTCTAGAATGGTAATCTTCATAAATAATACATATAAAAAAGATACATGGAATGAGATAAGAACTCAAAGGAAGAGGGAGGTTTATGATTAAAACCATTACAAGGCATCAGTAAAGTTCTCTTAGCCAAAAGAATCTATAGATTAATGATAGATGAAGAGAACTTATAGCTGTAATGGATCCATGAATATCATTTAGAAGAGAAAAGCTTCTAGGATTTAAGGTTAAATTTCAATACCTTTTAGTCCATGTAAAATTTACGTAGCGTAAGGAACGCCTTATAGTAGGAAATAAAGCATAAAATAGGCAATAGACAAAAACATGGCTATAGTTTGACAACTAGTGTGATAGGGGCCCTTTACACCTTTGTCCAAAAACATATCACCTCAGATACATAAAGAATCCTAATGATAAGGTGAAGGAGCTAGTTAAAGACAATGACTAGCATATTAAATGGAGAGGTTTTAGTAATATAAAGGTATCCCTTCCTAACTAGTTGCCAAGGCAGAATTCGTAGCACGTCATAACACTACATAAAATAAACTAGACCTATAACTATAGTAGTGGTGAGTCTAAGTCAATCCCACAGAGATTAAATCCAATTACTTTCCTAAATTCTAAGTATATGTAAAATAGGGGGTTTGGTTCGATAAAAATTAGAAAACAACATAAAATTGAATATGTAAAAGCAACTCAATCAAAACAACAACAAAGTGATAAAAATTGATTATTGGGTTGAAATCTAGTTCTTTGGTTTAAATCTCAACCTAAGCATAATTTCACATATGTCATTAAATTATTGTCTTCAAACCCCTCTTTAGACTATTAATCGTGAGTTAACGACAAGTTTTGTTAATCCTAGTTTTTCCTTAGGTCATAGTTAATTAAGAAGAACTCGTTAATTAACCCTAACTATTGGGAAACCTAGAACAAGTTCTTTAAGTTTATTCAGACAGCCGCATTATAATTAAGAACAAGGGTCCAACCTAAACAATAATCATATAAGCTGGGATCATTTAACTTATGCTACGTTATCCCTAATGATTTAACACTGTTAGTTGCCACATATAACCTTTAACACGACTATTATGTATCATATTCAAGTTCTAACAATGGGTTTTCATGAAAAACAATTCAATAGAGCATCAAAAGAATTTTTATGCAATAACCAATCATTAATCTTAAGATAACGTAAACAGTCTGAAAAAAGGGACAAAAAATGATATACAATGACATATGCTTAAATGTGCTCCTTGGCATGGATTGCACCTTAGAACTGGCATCGGGATGTCTAGCCCTTCATCTTCTCCATGTGTCTCCAAGAATCAACTAAGAACACCTTTGTTTATATGGAAAACCAAAGAGAAATGAAGAAAAATCACAGGTTTATCACATCTATCCAACCTTCTCCATTAATCTCCAATAATGCCCGTATTATTGTTAACAACCGACCAAAAGTGAAGAAAATGATGGCTATTGGTTTCTACCCACCAAAACTCTCTCTCAGTCATCCCAATCTTGTCTAGTTGCCTCCCACCTGCTTATTCTCGAAAATCAAAGAGGATTAATCAAGAATCAGCTCTCATAATGCACTGCAGTCCTCACACATTCTCAGTTGTTGTCTCCTCTCTTTCAGTCTCTCTGTTGCTGTCCATTTCAAGCACCCACTCCTCTTATTTTATTCTCTAACTGACACCTTTTTTATCCCTTACATCTTACAGAAGTTAATTTTTTCTCTTGAATTGGACACTTGTCTCTTTTTTTTCTTTTTCTAATGCATGTCACAGTTGTAACATTTAAATTGATAGAGCTGTGATCTCATGGATACAATTTAATTGTTACAGTCGTGAGACAAATGGGGGGGGGGGGTGTTGATCATTTTTCTAAAAAAATCCAAATTGTCACACCATTCCTTTTATAATAAAAACTAGGTTAAAATCATATGATAAATGGGCAACTAACTTAATTTTTTGGGTAGTGTAATTCATGTCATAGCTATGTGCTTTTAAAATCAAAATGTTACATATACCTCCATTTTTATGCTCTATCTTATCTCTTTTCTTTTAATTTTTTTCTTCTTCTTACTCAATGAAGACAATAAAGTATGAACATTGAAAAGATGACTCAATAAATATGCTTTCGGGTCACTTTATCTCCTTCACTTCTGAAATGTATCTAAAATCAAATATGAGCTAAAGTGAGTATCCTTAGCATTTTAAGGCATTAATAACTAAGTGTAATGGATTAAATGTGTCAAAAATTAAGCACATATCAAGTTCCCCCACACTTAGCTTTTGATCATCCTTGGGTAAATCGTCAAAATCAAAGTCACAAACCAAAACATTTACTCATTTTTCATGTCTTAAGAATAGATAACATAAGTAAAGATGAATGAATTTTGAAAACCATAACAAGAAATTAACATTCAATGCTTTTACTCATGACCAATCGACATTAAACACCTTTAGAAATTGAGCAATCTAGAGGTAGACTTGGGAAAAGTGTATAAATGAGATATATCCATAGGTACACTCAACACCATTCATGATCATGACATGTCACAAATTTTCATATCATTTCGTATCTTTACCAGTAAAATTCATATGCAAAATCATGAATAAAATGACTTTTTAGGGTTGTAATGTGAGCAAGGATAAGGTGAGATGTATTTGGGTAAAGTAGCATGAAATCCATTAAAACTAGTGAAACAAGAAACACTCAATATAACATTAAGTGCAAAAACCAACATTCACTCACAATTATGTACATCAACTATGATGAATGCAAAAATTATCTTTCTTAGCTCAAATTTAAGATCTCTCACCATAAAACATAAGAAGCATAAATCACTTACAAAAGTTGATCACAAACAAGACTTTGCAATTATAGGGAGTGACCATTAAAAGCAACATCTACCTCACATCCAACATACTCAAGTAACCCATTCAATACAACTTTAGGAGGAAAGATTAATCATATATAACTTTGCAACACATTTGCATTTCCTCCTTGATAATTTTATTTAAACAATTTTTTCCTTTTTTGTCTTTTTTTCTTAATCTTTTTTCTAATTTTTAATACATTGAAAGAAGCTACATCAACATGAGAATTTCAATGACAAGACATAAATTGGCATCCCAACAATTATAACCATCCCACACATATGCATAGCCCCACATTTAGAATTTTGTACATTCATAAACTCAACAATCAATAATTGCTTCACTAGCTTTAAGGCTTAGATGAGACCTTTGGTTAGGTTTAAAGCACGTAATGTGGTTAATAAAAGAAAACTAATAAAGCTCAAAGTGGGTTAACAAAGGAAAAATCATATAAATGGGTAA
>JAOQMP010000003.1:24137757-24149810 GCA_027563575.1 Erythroxylum pedicellare | reverse complement strand
AGGCTATATTCGGCGAGTTTTCGATGAGGGACCAACAATCCGTGCCCCATTGGGGCTTGTTTCCACTTATTTTCTAGCTATCGATTGAGCTTGCACATGGCCGCAGCAAGTGCCCGCAGCCCCGACCTTGCCGATCATAGCCTTCGGGGGGTAAGGCTATAACCAGGGAGTTTTCGATGAAAAACTCACTTTCCGTGACCAACTAGGGCTTATTTTTGACGATTTTTCCACTACCGAGTATACCAGCACATGGCCACAGCAGCTGCCGCAAGCCCTAGCCTAGTCACCCACAGGAGCAGACCCACGCTACCCCCTAAAGAGCATTTAAGTAATTTTGAGCTGTACCACAGGTTGACATTGGAATGTCTCAACTGTTACCACCCCTAAATCAAAAAATACTTGGAATTTTGATCTAAAATTTTATACACATGTTAACAATAACCAATGCACCTTGGGTTAAAATTTTAGACAATTCTAACTAGTAAATTATTTTATATGATTTTTTTACTCCGTAAACTTTGAAAATTCATAAAAAATCGAAAGCAAGTCCAAATGACACCAAATTTTAGGGGAGGCCTCCAAAAAATCTGCTAAGAATTATGGTGAAGTCAGTTTTTACATTTGAAAATTTTCGCACGAAGAATTGGCATAGCAGTGGCATGTCAGGTTGGTCGAAAGTGTTGGTGGGCTGATGAGGATTGTTGGGGCAAATGACGTGAAGCACACATATTGGGTAACAAGTGAGCCAGGGCTTGGATTTTCCCTTTAAAACCCATCTAAGTTCAACTACCCAGCTAACCTCGAGCCAAGACATGAAACAGATACACAAATCAATCCAAGATAAAACCATACTTATTGATTAAGTTGTATACAAGTTGATTCGACAATGTTAGAAATGTTTCTCTATTCGGACAAAAGCAATTATGTGACATAATGAATCTCACGAAGAAACCTAACTTGGCTTCCTATGATTAAATAAGCACTACACCAGGACTCGAAATAGGTTATTTGGCTGTATAACTGGTAGTTTGCTCTCTAGCTACAAAAGTAGGGCACTCTGGTGGACTTGAGAGTACTGGAAGAGCACAACTTGGAGATGTGGTCACAGCAATATCTATGAGCAAAGAGGAAATGTTATACCTTTCTGTCGGACACCAAAAAGTCCATAATGAGCGTGCCTTGCATGCATGCTCTATATTGAAACAACAAGTGGGAACGTACATCTTCAAGTAGAGCGTTACAAAGATGAGGTAAGCTCAAAGCAATGGAACCCACAGTGGTGCTCCTAAAAGCATAATAAAATATAAGTTTGAGCAATAAAAGATACTGTAAAAAGTTATCTCATGTCATGATTACTTGTATCATACATTTGGGATGTAGGAAGAGGAAAGCCAATGGGAGCAGTTCCAAAGGCCCTTTGTTCCATCATGGTGGAAATCCACCAGGACCCTTCTCGACAGGCAAATCAATATCACCAAAAAGCTACATGTTGTTGTCAAGTTAAGGCTACTCCAGGTTGATACTGCCAAATTCATAGTATCTTTCTCTTATCGTGATCATTACTAGAGATATTTCATCCTTTCGGTCTGCAGAAGTTGACATTATCTTGAGAATATAATTCTCTAAATATAGTTAATATTGGTTTAAGAAATTGTACATCTACAAACCAATCTGTTACTTGCGGGCAATGCTACTGGGGATGTTTGCAAGAACATTATTCTACCAACTTGGGGGTCAAGACCAACAGCGAATGAATTCCATAAGATCTCTTGGATTTGTATCCATCATGAGAATAGTGCTAATAAATTCGGTACAACTTCCTTTGTACATGCTCCAAAGGCCAATTTTCTACAAGCAAAAGGCACAGAGATTTTACAGAGTTTCTTCATACATAGTTGCCCATTCCATAGTCAATATCCCACAAACTCTAATAGAAGCACTTCCTTTGACCTTTGTCCTCTAACACATGATTAAACGTCTTATAAAACTTAACTAAAGTCTATTCTTTGATGCAAGCCTTGGCATATTCAGTAGGTGTTTATTTCTAGCTGGCTTATCTCTGGAAGGAAAGGGGGTGACACTTTTGGCATTTCTGTTACTCTTATTCTTTGATGCAGGCCTTGGCATATTTAGTAGGTGTTTATTTCTAGCTGGCTTATCTCTGGCAGGAAAGGGGGTGCCACTTTTGGCATTCCTATTACTCTTATTCTTGGTAGCATATTTTGATTCATTAGTCTTCCTATTTCTCAATTCCATCTCTTTAATTCCAAAAGTTGGGAATGCTTTGGCAGGTACCTCATTTTTGTTGAAAAATCTCCTCTGCTCATAAATTTTCTGAATTCATTTTAGTGAAGGATAAGCCTGAAAATAATAGGATTTTCATGTTAGAATTTGGAA
Source organism: Erythroxylum pedicellare (assembly GCA_027563575.1). NCBI lineage: Eukaryota > Viridiplantae > Streptophyta > Magnoliopsida > Malpighiales > Erythroxylaceae > Erythroxylum > Erythroxylum pedicellare. The sequence goes on along the minus strand of JAOQMP010000003.1, from coordinate 24,147,413 downwards.
GAAAAAGTGTTTTCAATTTCTTAAATACCAAATTTTGGTAGGCACAACATACTCCTTTCTTGTAAAATAAAAATGCAATTTTCATCTTTCCTATAAGTAAAAAGAAGTCACTGATAGATAGCTAACTGTGGCCTGCAATATGCAAATATAACTGTGTATGTAATAACCACACTAAATCATATATTTAGGCTTCACCTACTAAATAAAGCAAGGTGAAATTTCCACTTTCAATGACTCTAATGTGTAAATAATTCTTTACATTTGATTGGCCACCTCAAAAAATTAAAATCCAAATCATTAGGATTCATATAGAAGGTATGGTTGTTGTTAGACTCCTAAGTCTAAATTATGGAATTATGTGAGCCTTGGCAAGTCTTTGACACTTAGGATAACAAAACAAGGTAAAGACTTGCAAGTAACCACATGCATTGATATGTATTTGACATGCATTGATGCATATTTGTAGAAATCTTCAGCACGATAAAAGATTTGGATGCGAGACCAAAAGCGAACTAGAAACAAGCCTTAAGTCAAAGGTTAGCTAGATCACACGCATGACGGTGGCATACGAAAGCTCAAGGTAAATTAACCAAGATAGATCAAGCATGGTTTAAGATTTAATTAGCTTTGATGGATCATGGGGAATTAGTTGGCTTAGCTAGGGTGAGTTGGACTTGCCTAAAATGTCTTTGGTAGGACTAGGGATGAAATTATGCTCAAATGATGGGCTGTAGATGAACGGACTAGACCATGAGTGCCTGTTAGTCAGGCTGTGCGCAAATTGACTCAGAACTTGGCTAATCTTCACCTTTGGATAAAGATCATGGGTGATGCGGCAAAGTTAGTGGGATGAATCATCAAAGAAGTGGGAGGACATGGAAAAGAACATGGATGAGGTGTCTTATCTTCATTTTACACATGTTGCTTTTACTTAGAAGTGGGATAGTGGTAAGTTATATAAACCACCAAATAAAGTAGTGCCTAAAGTAGTTCTAGGTGTCAACAACCAACTAAGTTGGTGACGTAGTGGCCTAATGTTCACTTTCTTGTATTTTTTCCCACAAGTCTCCAAAAGCCTATAAATAACTCATTTAAGCAAAGGCTTCATTCAATTTGAGAGAGTTGGAGCTTTTATATCATATGTATCAATTGAGAGTAATATAAAGGTTAACAATTTTTCCATAAAGCTTTATACATCTTCCTCTTTTTATTGTTGTCCATTCTATTGTGGCTTAGTGAATTTCAGGGGTTTATTTTGCCCTTATGGGAAACACCTTAAAAATAAGCGTTTGGAAAAGTTTAGTTAAATTGCAATAATTCAACTACCGTACTTAGACTTTGGCTCATTTGGTATGTGAGCTTGGAGTTACTGGCAAAGTCTTTGTAACAATTGCAGAATGAACTCAATTATTCTCAAGGCATTGAGTAATGCTCACATGGAGTGAATATATAAAGGTTATCAGTCAAAGGTTTAAGAAAGAAGCATTTGAGGACCTCGTGAGAGACTTCAAAGTGCTTCAATAGATAGGCAATGTGAAAGGGTATTGTAAGTTATTTAATAGGTACTCCATTGGCCTTGAAATCCCATAAGCTTAGATGGATTTTTATTAAAAGGGTTTAAGGTCAGAATTAGAATTATCTATCAAAATGTTAAATCCTATAAGTATATAATAAACATTTATGATGGCTAAGAAAGCAAGAAGCAATCACATTTGTTTCTTATCCTACTTAAAAAAAACTCCTTATAATCAAATAATCTATATTGATATAATGAATGGAAAAATTAAACTCAAGTTTTGTAATTTTATTCCTTGAATGATGCATCTTAAATATGAAAAATACACCTAGCATAGAATCAGTATCCTAACTAAAATACATCCAATATATAATTAGTATTTTAACTACTAATCTGCAACATCTTAACTACTTAGGTGATGTTTTATCTTATCCTGAATGTAGGATAAGATTTTTCTATTTTATTAGGATCATTATCTACTAGATATTAGTTTTAGGCTTGGGCCTGGCCCATTGACATCCCTAATCAGTTTTCCTAACTAACACTCCCCCTCAAGTTGGTGCAAAAATGTCTATCATGCCTAACTTGCTAACTTGACATTCGAATGGTTGTCTTAACAACCCTTTACTTAATATGTCTTCAACTTGTTGTATGGTTGTAATGAATGGAGTATAAATTAATCATGCTTCAAGTTTTTCCTTAATGAAGTGGTTATCAATATCAACTTGTTTTGTCATATCATAAGGTACTAGGTTATAGGCAATACTTATGGCTGCCTTATTGTCACAATACAATCTGATAAGAAAGCTTACTGGACTTTGAAGATCTTCTAGAACTCTTTGTAGCCATAGAACTTCACATACACCTTGAGCCATTGATCTTAATTTTGCTTTAACACTACTTCTAGCAACTACAATATGTTCTTAAATCTCCATATGACTAAGCTACCCCAAAGGAATGTACAATATCTAAACGTCGATCTTCTATTAGTAGTTGATCCTGCCCAATTTGCATCAGTATAGACCTCCACTCCTCTACTTTCATTTTAGGAAAAAGAAAGACCTTTTCTGGGAGTGTCTTTTAAATATCAAAGGATTCTGTACATGGCTTATAGATGCTCCTTGTATAAGGAATGCAAAAATTGACTAACCATACTTACAGTAAAGGCAATATGAGGTCATGTATAAGACAAGTAGATCAGTTGCCATACTAATCTCTAGTACCTTCTTGTATTTATTGGGATTCCATCGTTATCATTTCCAAATTTGACATTAGACCCTACTGGAGTGTCTGAAAGCTTGCATCCACTCATTCTAATCTCCTTTAAAAGATCTAAAATATACTTTCGTTGTGAAACCACAATTTCCTTTTTTTGATCTTGCTCCTTCCATTCGAAGAAAATATCTTAACTAACTTGAGTCTTTAATTTTGAACTCCTTGGCTAAACTTAGCTTAAGTTTCCTCATTTCTTCTATATCATTTCTAGTTAAGATTATATCATCTACATAGACAATCAAAACTAAAATTTTGTTTTTGATGGATCCCTTAGAGAATAAAATATGATCAGATTGTTCTTGACAATAACCTTAAACCTTAACAAAACTTTGTCAATCTTTCAAATCAAGCTCTATGAGACTGCTTAAGACCAAATAAGGATTTTTTTATAATTTTCATACCTTGGTTCCAAACTTTTTATGGAATCTAGAGGGAGGCTCCATATATACTTCTTCATCAAGATCTCTATTTAAGAAAGAATTCTTTATATCTAACTTATTTAGAGGTCAGTAAAGATTAACAACAATAGAAAGGAGGACTCAAATCATGTTTAATTTTTCCACCGGTGAAAAAGTCTCATAATAATCTGTGCCATGTGTCTGGGTAAAGTCTTTAACAACTAGCCGAGCCTTTTATCTCTCTAAGGATCCATCATAGTTGAATTTTAGAGTAAATACCCATTTACATCTAACAACCTTTTTTTCCATTTGGTAGATCGACTTCTTACTAAGTTGCATTATTTTCCAAGGCTTTCATCTCTTCAAGAATAGCTTCTTTCTACTTAAGAACTTTTAAAGCCTCCTGAATATTGTTAGGAATATGAATACTAGATCCTTATGAAATAAAGGTATAATAAATGGGTGAAATATTTTTGTAAGACAAAAAGTTGGAGAGAGGATGTTGTGTACAAGATCTAATACCTTTCCTAAGAGTTATAAGGAGATCAATATGAGAAGAAGATTTTAGCTTAGAATCACTTACAAGAATACTTTTAGGAACATGTACATTGTCACATGTTGTTTATTAACCAATCCAACATTGTCAACATTTTCTTCATTTATATCTAATAATTTTGTGTTGTCATTTTGTAAATGATCATAAGAGGTATCAATTTGAACAATCTCACACCTAAGATCCAAACTGTCTAAGAACTCATCTTTATTTATATTTTGCTCCCCTGATGATGGTAGTTATTATAGTATGAATTACCTTCAAAGAAAGTAACATCGATAGACACAAACATCCTTATTGAAATTGGATAAAAACATTTGTACCCCTTTGATTAGTGGGATAACCTACAAATATGAATTTATGCTCTACGATCTAGTTTTGAAAGTTTGGAATCATGATTATGAACAAAAGTCAAGCTACCAAAAATTTTTAGTGGAATGTCGATAATGAGTCTACTAGTTAGAAAATACTCAGTAAAAACCTAAATTAGTGTTTTGTAGTTAAAGAACTGAGTAGGTAATATGTTTGTCAAGTAGGTAGCTGTTAAAACTGCTTCCCCTCTAAGATATTTAAGAACCTTCGTTTGAAGGCTCAAAACTCTAACTATTTCAAAAAGCTGTCTGTTTTTTCTCTCAGCCACGCCAGTCTGTTATGGTGTATTGTTACAGGAACTATGATGAACTATTCCTTTGTCAGCAAAAAAATTTCCCAACATATTGTTAAAAAACTCTTTTCCATTATCACTTTAAAATATTTTAATCTTGCTCTGAAATTGTGTTTGAATCATATTATAAAAATTTTTGAAGACTCTTTTAGCATCAGATTTTTCTTTTAAGAGAAAAACCCAATTGACTATAATGTGATCATCAATAAATGTAATAAACCAACATTTCCTAGACATTGTATAAACTCTAGAAGGCCCAAAAACATCACTATGGATCATAGTAAATGGCTGTGAAGTTTTGTAAGGTTATGGTAGGAAAAACGTATGATGATGTTTTTCTAGTTTACAAGACTCACATTGAAACATTGAAGTGTTTTTATTTATGAATAGCTTTAGAAGCAAACGCTTTAAATAGTGAAAACTTGGGCAACCTAGTTGGCAATGCCATAATATAACTTCATTATTACTAGAAACTAAATTATAATTGAAACAAGTTTGTTGATCTTGCCTTCCAAAGGTCTATCCTTTGTGAAAAACATAGAGGCCACTATTCTGTTTAGCATTCCAATCATCTTCACAAGAGGTTAAATCATAAAATTCACAATGAGAAGACCAGAAATTAATCGACAAGTATGATTAAAAGTAAGCTTGCTTACTGACAAGAGGTTATATGATAGGTTAGGAATATAAATGACATCTTTAAGTTTTAGGAAAGGAGAGATAGACATTGTCCCTTGTCCAGCAATGGAAGCAAAGGAACCATCAATAATTTTGACCTTTTGATTTCCTACATATGGAGTATATGACAAAAAAAGTAGAATACCAATCATATGATCTAAGGCACCTGAATCTAATATCCAGGGGCTATTAGTGTTGGTACATGCCAAAGACATAAGGAAAGTTATACCTGAATGAGCTAGAGAACATGATAGGATTAGGATTATTTTGAGATTTAAACTTTTGGTGTCGATATTCTATTTGTTCTTTAGCGAAAGGAAGAGATGATTGTTACCCTGAATCAGAATTGCTCACTTGGAATGTTCTGACTTATCCTCCTATCTTAATGTCATTGTTTGGTTTCCTTTTCCAATTAATTGGTTTTCTGTTTAGTTTCTAGCAGGTTTCCCTAGTATGCCATGGGTTTTTACAATGGTTACACCAAGGCTTCTATTTTTCATTACACCAAGGCTTCTATTTTTCACTATGTTTTTCTCCTTCGCGTCAGCTCCTCGAGTCACAAGAGCTAAGCCTTCAATCTCTGGTTTTACCAACATTCTTCATCATCACTTGTCTTCTTACCTCTTCTCTCTATACCTCTGAGAAGACTTCTCTTATGGTTAGTAGAGGATTTCTCCCTAAAATAAGGCCTCTAACTTCATCCAAGTCTCCATTCAGTCCAGCCAAAAAGACAAATATGCGTCCTCTTTCAACTTTCTTCTTATACCGAGCACTATCACTTGGATTTACCCAATTTTCTTCATCAAACAAATCCAATTCCTACCATACAGACATCATTTCATTATAATGTATTGTTACAATCCTCTCACCTTGTTGCATTTTCCATATTCTGGTATTTAATTTAAATAATTATGAGTGGTTGTCCAGATCTGAATATGTTTCCTTAACTGCTTCCTAAACATTACAAGTTGTTGGCGTGAACATGAAATGCTTCCCAATAGCTGGCTCGATAGAATTAATCAACCATGCAGTAACCATTGAGCTTTTCAAACGTCATTGTCAATATTGAGGGTCGTTTGCAGCTGGTTATTTGACCTCACTATTTAAATATTCAAGCTTTCCTTTGCCATCTATCACCAAATGTACGGAATGGGACCATTCAAGGTAGTCTTTGCCATTCAGTTTATGAATGGTGATTTGGAGAGACTTTTCTGAGAGAGAAATCGGTGCAGGCATGCTACTTCCTCCTCCTGAAGTCACTCCACTACTGTCATCTAAAGAAGGCGAACCATAACCCACCATGGCTATCTTGAAATTCACGATCTAACAGAGAACCAAAAGTCCAAAATTACAAACTTAAAAAACAAAACACCAGAGGACAACAACAACGAGAACAAATTGGGATAGCAGTTGCAGGATAAGGACAGCAACGATCTAAAGAACCAGGTCTTTAAGATCACCGGAAGATAAGATACAATGCCGGATAACTTGGTAAGAGGTGAGGACACTTCCACATGCTCCTGGACATGTCGACGGGTGGAAGGAAAGCTAAAAGCTCTAGATGGCAGGCGTGACTCACACGCAAGGATTTTGATAGTCAGACATCAGGTGGTGGCTCCAGTGAGAGACGCATAATGTTCTGCTATCTAGGTAGAACTTCAAACAAAGATTGATGAGAAAATAGAAGCTATGTACCCCTTCTCTGAGACCATGTTGATAGGCATTCAGCTTGTCACCAATGCCTTATTATTGTCATTGGGGGTTGTGACGTGGTTCTGGGGGTCTAACAGCTAGCCACTCTAGATGAATTCCTTTGCAACTTTGGAAAACAGACTAAGCTATTCAATTGAGAAGGAAAATATGTAGAGTTACCAGGTCACCCAAATATGATTAATACCAAGAGGTCTAAAAGGGTTATTAACTATACCTCAGGTCACTAGCCAATTGTACATTCTAATACTCTATTATCTAATAGAACAGTAGTTTCATGAATTATCTATTAATGACACTAACTTGGAAGAATAGTAGCAGTTAGAATTGGAGTGCTTAATGACTAAGTATTTATCCCTTTTTAGAGAACCTAGTTGCCGCCTCATAAATCTTAGGATCACAAAATTCATCTTAAAAAGGAGAGGAACCTATTAATTTCAACCGTACAAATACATCAACCTACAAAAGGATATAATCGAAGGGTTTTATCCAAGATCTCTTGAAATAAGGGACAATTTAGTAAACTAATAGTCCTTTTTCATCTTGGTCAAACAGAAGGATAGCTCTTGATTCTTATACATTACTTATAATAGAGCTGAATAAGAATATCATCAAAGATAAATTTATCATTCCAGTTATTGAAGAGCTATTTTATGAACTTCAAAGAGCTACATGATTTTCTAAGTTAGAGTCCAAGTAAAGATACCATTAAATCCATATATTACCATTTAATATACTTTGAACGACTTTTAAAACTTATGATGGGCACTATGAATTTTTAATAATACCATTTAGACTCACTAATGTCCCATCTACGATTTAAAGCTTAATGAATGGAATGTTTAAAGCTAATCTAAGGAGCTTTATTTATCTTTTTTATGACATTCTAATTTATAGTTAGACATTTGTTGATCATTTACAGCATCTCACCATTATTCTTGACATACTAACTCAAAACTAGTTCTTGGCTAAGGGGAATAAATGTATCTTTTGGGCAACTCATATTAAGTACTTAAGGCATATCATCTTAGGTAGAGAAGTGGCAATTACCCCAGAGAAACTTCCCAAAAGTGTAAGGTAATTAAGGGGATTTTGGGAATTAATAGGTTATTATAGACGATTCATTAAATATTTTGGTAGTATAAGTAAACCTTTAAACGATTTGTTTTATAAAAAAGATACCTTTGGCAGGAATGAGGAACCAAAAATGACATTTCAAACACTCAAAATAGCTATAGCTTTAGTTTATGTTTTGTCTCCTCCCAATTATTCCAAGCCTTTCACTACAGAAATAGATGATTCAAACAATGTGTGGGAGCAGCACTCATGCCAAAGTGGTATCTATTGGCTTTTAACAATAAGTCATTGAGACTTAAACATCAAGGATTATTGACATACGAAAAAAAATTACAATTGTCATTATAGTTTTAAATAATAGCATCATTATTTGAGTGAGAGACTTTTTATTATTAATACAAACCACAAAATTTTCAAATTGTTTTTGGAACAAAACATGCACATTCGTTTCGAACAAGCATGATTCCTAATTTTTTATGATATGACTTTGTGATCAAGTACAAGAAAGGAAAATAGAACATTGTAATTCATGCTCTTTAATATGGAGCTTTATACAGTGATGTTGTCTAAAGTTCAAACTTGGCTGTTAAAGGAAGCTAAATCAAGCTAGAGTGATGATAGCTCAATTTAAGACCCGAAAACTAAATTGAACAAGGAGAATCTCAATATCGAGTTCTTCTAATGGAAGACAATATTTTTAAGTGAAAAGGAAGAGTAGTGGCGGGTCATAATAAGAATAATAGGACCAAGATTGTTGTTATGATACATGAGAGTTTTGTAGAGGGTCACTCAGGCATTTAAGGTGCGTTCAAAAGGCTACAAATTCTTTTTCATTTGAAATGTCTCCCGAAGGATGTAAGAAATTACATCAAGCAATGTCATATATGCCTACGAAATAAATATGAAACCACCAAATCAACAGATTTGTTGCAACTCCTCCCTATACCAAAACAGTTTTGGACTGACATCAACATAGACTTTATAGAAGACTTATCTCTATCTACTCTATGATAATGATAATCATCGATTACTTTAATAAGTATGCGCATTTTGTGGTGCTTAAACATTCATTTATAGTCAAAGGAGTTACTAATACTTACTTGGATAATGTGTTGAAGATACATAACATGCATGAATTACTAGCGATAGAAAAGAATTCTATCAATTACAAAGGGTGGGATTGCATTTGTTTTCATTTTACCACCCACAATTGATGGACAAGTTGAAATACTTAATTGAACTTTGAAAAATCTATTTGAAGTACGTGATTGATGAATTCCCTAACAAATGATACCAACAGCCATCACTAGTTGAATGGTTGTATAACACCACTCATTACTCAGCTATCAATACATCACCATTTTAAGCCTTCTATAGATATCCCCCTCCTCTTCATGTAGCTAATTTTGCAGGTAACTCTAAACGCTGATACTATATCAAATCCTTCAAAATAAAGAAGGAAATATAAAAATAATTTGATTCCATATCTACAACGAACTTAACACAGAGTAAAAAAACAAGTTAACGAAAAAATAGGAGAGAAAAGAATTCTAAATTGGAGATCGAGTTCTCAAGCTGCAACCAACTATATAGACAATGGTTCTCTAACTAAAGAGAATCACTAAAAGTTGACTCCTGTCATTTATAACCGCTTCAAGGTAATCGATAAAATTGGAACAACGATTGATAAACTAAGGTGTCGTTTGGTTCTATTTCTATTTTTTTGTTGTGATTTTTAATTTTTGCTTTATGTTTTTAGTTTTAATTTCTCTTTCAGATAAAATA
>JAOQMP010000003.1:24081895-24137657 GCA_027563575.1 Erythroxylum pedicellare | reverse complement strand
AGATATTATAGCTAAGGATATTCTATAAGGATAATCCCTTAATTAAGGGACTATCTATTATTACGGGATTCTCTACAATTTCATTATAATATGTTGTTCCATTCCTCTCACTTTGCTGTATTTCCACATTCTGGTGTTTAATTCAAATAATTGTGAGTCGTTGTCCAAATCTGAATATGTTTTCCTAACTGCTTCCCAAATATCACGAGTTGTTGGCATGAACATGAAGGGCTTCCTAATAGCTAATTCCATAGAATTGATCAACCATGTAGTACCATTGAGTTTTTCGAGTGCCACTGTCGATATCAAGGGTTGTTTGCAGCTAGTTGTTTGACCTCACCGTTTAAATATCTGAGTTTTCCCTTGCCATCGATAACTCAATGTATAGACTGGGACCATTCAAGGTAGTTTTTGGGAGATTTCGAGACAGTTTTCCGAGACAGAAATCAGTGCAGGTATGCTAATTCCTCCTCCTGAAGTCAGCCCACTACTGCCATCTGAATAAGTCGAACCAGAACCCACCATGGCTTCCTTGAAATTCAGGATCTAACAGAGAACAAAGAGTGACAGCTCAACACCAAAACTGACAGGAATTAACAAAAATCCCACCTGTGCCAAAATCACAAACTTGAAAAACAAAACACTAGAGGACAACAGCGGCGGAGAACAGATTAGGATAGCAGTTGCAGGAGGAGGGCAGCAGTGGTCTAAAAAACCAGGCCTTTCAGATCACCGGAGGATAGGATGCGATGCTGGAGAACTTGATCAAAGGTAAGGACATTGCCAGAAGCGCCTGGATGTGTCAATGCGTGGAAGGAAAGCTAAAAGCTCTAGACTCACATGCAAGGATTTTGATGGCCAGACATCAGGTGGTGGGTCGCCAGTAAGAGAAGCATGAGGTTCTGCAATCTGGGCAGAACTTCAAACAAAGACCAATGAGAAAACAGAAGCTAGTTACCCCTGCTCTGATACCATGTTGATAGAACTGAATAGGAAAACTAGAACTCAAGTTCTGTGATTTTATTCCTTGACTGATGCATCTAAAATAGGAAAAATACAGCCAATATAGAATCAGTATCCTAACTAAAATATAATCAGCATTCTAACTACTTATCTCTACTAATCTGCAACATCTTAACTACTTAGGTGCTGATTTATCTTATCCTGAATCTAGGATAAGATTTCCCTATTTTATTGGGATCATTATCTACTAGATATCACTTTTTCTAATCTACCAACACCTCTAGACGCCCAACATTCCATGCATCACAGCTCAAGAACTTCATATACCCATATCTAGATCATCTTAATAAGATAAATACATGCTTTAAAATAAGTCAAACCTAAACTTTTTCAGAAGGAAGATCACAATTTCAGACTTTTACCATACAAATTTCAAAACCAAACCCATTCAAAGTCATTCATAATATTTTGCTATATGTATTTAACATTTTTTAATTCTTCAAATTTGAACCAAGGAAGTATCAGACAGCTAGCAAATAGAAGAACCATTACATAAATTTAAATCTTTGAAAAAACAAATTGAAGGCCTATGCATAAGATTTATTTTTAAGATTATCATTAGAAATTGAGAGCAGAAAAAGCATCAATCTTCTTCTTTATGGTTATTTTTAAGTAAAACAAAAATACCCATAACGAGCTAACGATTATAAAAATATGTATAAATAGAAGGAACGTATATAATTAGTGGAACCATCAAGAAACAACAATGTGGAAACTAAATCAAGCCATAAACCTACCTCTTTGTGCAACATTGGAACCATCATCTTCTTCAAGCTTACGCTTGTAATCTTGTTCAAATCTGTCCAAAGCATGCATTTCATGATATAATTCCTGCCACCAAAAAAAGAGGAAACAAGATTTATCTATTTTTAACAGGATCCTATGTAATTGACACATTTTGCATAAAAAGTAGCGTTAATGCTATATTTCTTTGTATTACTTAGATATCAGAGCATTTTTTAAGTACTGATAATAATTAATTGATTAATCAGTGCAATGGCACCTTAGATATGATATAGGATTGTTTCACAAAATGTCAAACATATTCCAATTCTTTGATGAAACTCGGTGTCAGTAAATCACATCATCCATCCAAAATCAACAGTAAATTCTACTAAATTGCAGCATTCAACAGCTAGGGTCAATAAATCCAAACAAGGAAAATGGTAAAGTTTAGAATCTATTGAAAGCATACATTTGATAATATAATTACTTCACCAAAGTTCTAATTCCCCGGTTCTATTATAGCTAGAAAAGGAAAATATTTCTATTTTTTATGTTGTCCTTCTCATTGTATAGATTAAGTTCATTAAGGAATAATAAGAACCCTTATTAAATAGGATGATGTTCTTATTTTGGAAGTTCATTAGGTTTTCTTATTCCATTAGGATTAGGAATTCAAGATTTAATATTCAAATAATAAGAAGAAAGGAATTATTATCTAAGTGTTATACCTTTTCTAAGAATGATTCTTAAATACTTGGGAGTGATTCCTAAAGTCTATAAGTAAGCTCTAGAAAACTATTGGTCTGATTCAAACAATTTTGTTTATTTCAATTCTTTGGTGTGATTTTTAATTCTTGACACAAAAACTTAGGAAACTCTTCGATCTATCCTTTATCCCATTCCCTTATTTTTATAATTTCCAGCCCTAAATTCAATATTTCAAGAGCCCCTATTTTCAGTTTAGACATGTTTTTATCAAATTGTTACAATGTCTTCTATCCGTCCAACACCAATTTAGTTGTAGAGCTCAAGTCCAATAATGTCTACGCAAAGCAAAAGGGCATAAGACTAAATGTTGTCCCAACAGCAGTGACACATAGTGGAAGGATGTGTAAGGGATTATTCAATGAGCAAGGGAGGGATTAACTAATCTTACGAATTTTGGAGAGGATGGAAAACATTGAAGCGCATCTTCAACAAGTGACAACTCCTATAAAAAAGAATACAGCAAACCAGCAACCTAAACTTGACAGTGAAGATGGGAAAGATGGAAAAAAGACAAGCTGAAACAACTAAACAAGAAGTAGAAACACCTAAACAACAAACTGAAAAAACTGGACAGCAAGTTGAAATACCCGCAGAGCTCTGCAAGACACTTGAAAAGCTTGCTAAAACAACTAAACAGGAAGCTGAAGAGGTTAACCAACAAGTACTATGGTTTTTGGAGCAAGCTAGAGCAAAGGTTTTTGCTAAGAAAGGTTTACTCTATATCGTATGAATGTGACAAGATGAATAATCAGGATGAATACAGACGAGGTTATGGAGTACAAATCTGTCACAATAGTTGAGGAAATTTTATGTTTGCATGATAGACATAGTGTTAAACATGACAAACAAGCAAATTTGAAGTGTCAACAAAAGAGGAAGTTCAAAAGATAGACAGAGAAGTTAAAGATAGACATAGAAGTTAAGTTTATGAAGATCAATTTAGAAAAAGGAAGTATCCGAAGGAATGGAAAAAAGACATGCTTGACAATGATTGATTGTCAAGGTGACTGGTCAAATTTTGGACAATCATGTAGAGTTAAAAAAATAATTTATCTTTTGTTAATTGGAAAGGATATTTCAATTTTTATTTTGACCTTAGTAGCAAAGTTGCAAATATCATAACGAAACTTGTACGACATTGTACTAATATTAGCCAATATGAGAGAACAAATTTTAAAATTACAAAATAGTCCCTCAATTTTATATCATTAAAATCCAATCTCTCATTATAAAATTTCTCTTTTAAAAGGTACAACTCATGAAATTCTTTTAGAGACATTAAAATTAACAAGTTCAATAATTAAATTATATTAATTCTAATTCTTATTAGTCAATAATATTTAATAGTCAAATAGTTTTTATTTAATTAATAATAAAATTAGATTTAAAAATAAAATAGGAAACTAAAAAATTTTCATATGTTCTAAAAATATAAATAAATTAAATAATTTTATTTTAAATTTTAAAAATAAGGATAGGTCTCAATAATTATACCACTATTTTATCTATTTGTTTATTATGCCTAAATTAAATCTACATGCCTATGTTATATATTTAAAACAAATAGATGCTAACTGATAAAAATGAAAAACTTGAAAAATAAATTAAACACATATATTAAAATTAAAAAATAAAAATAAAAACCATGCTTACAAGGTGAAAGTAGCCATGAGCATTTAATATAGAGAGATTGAGTTTCAAATAAAGTTGCAAATATACTTGTACTAGTTTTGGTGCTAGTACTGTACAGTATTAGATTATTTTAAAATTATAAAATAATTCCTTAATTTTCATATAATTAAGATTTAGAGTCCTATAATGATAAAACAAAAAATTTCAAATTGATACAATAACTGCATTTATTGAAATTAACATAAAAATATTGTATTTTAGACATAATAACTATTTTTATAAATATGTTATGCATTAAAATTGGATTCATCATTAAAAAAATCATATTTTATAGAATATTGTAATTCTAGCCCGAGCTTCAAAAAATAACAATGAAATATTTAAATTTTTAATCTTCTGCAAAAATTAGCCCAACATCCACGACAGCTAGCACCAGCCACATGAATGACATGTGGACTTTAACTTCCACGCTAGCAAATTATTATTTTTAAATAGAAAACAAACATTAAAATACCTAATTTTCTCTTCTTCCTCTCCTCAACACTTCTTGCCATCATAACAAAAGTTGAAGTCACTTTTCCTTTCCCCTCTTCCAACACCAAATACATATAAAACAACTATCTTATTATTATAGTGTAGTTTTTCTAGTTTTTTGGTTTTTGTCTGCTTTTACTTTAACCGAGGGGAAATAAAAGCAAGTATTATAATACAAAGCAAACATCTCATTATTATAGTGTCTGATGTAAGTTTTTTGTATTTTCATTAAATTATAGACTGACACAAAGAAGATATCAATTGTCAAGATATTCTTTAAGGTAATGCCATACAAATTAAATGAGAGTACGGATTATGTTGACTATGAACAGGTAGCCCTTCCCTTTATATTTGTGGTTCTTATATTCTAATACAAAATATTTTGCCTAACAATGTGGCTTAGTGAAGGTTGATTTGCTATGATTTTATGAGCTCTCCAATAGTTTTAGACAAACTTGAGTGTATAGTATGATGCAGCTTTTATACTCTTTTTAGTTGCTACCAAAATGACTTCAATGTGGGATCATAAGCAATGTGTTAATAAAGATGATATAGATATAGCTTTTGCTCTTGTTTTTGTTCTCCACCACCTAATGTTAGAACTCTGTCTAGCTCTTGTTTTACTTGCTAATGAGTCATCAAATGCATGTATCCAACACTGAAGTTGCTATATAGTTGTAGGATGAGTTTTCTAGTAGAGAACTAGAGATAACTAGTAAAGTTAGGTCATATCAATCATCCCAAAAATGTTTTGGCCTTTCACTTATTTCCAGTACCATAACAATTAGTTTGTGAAATTGTACTTTTATCGACAAATTGAACTAATAGCTTAGGAATAAATCACTAATATATATAGCATAGATTATTAAAAATTTTGATTTTGGTGAAGAGCTTGGTGCTTTGTTTCTATATGATGAATATTAAACTAATTCCAGTTGGGAATCTAATGTTGGGAGAGGGGGAAGAGAAAGTGATTTCAAGTCTTGTGAAACTATGGTGGCAATAAGTGATAAGGAGAGGAAGAAGAGAAATTAGGTGTTTTCATAATTTTTTTATTCACATGGCAGCCTGAGCCTAAGCCTGAGCCCAACCTGAAGCTTTGTCAACTCAAGTCATTTTTGCCATTACTATTCAACATTCAAGCAATAAGAAAAGTAAACTTGCTTATCAAGTGTAAAACTTATCTCTATGAGTGATTCTTATACACTTACGAGTGAATCCTAACATCTACACGCGAGTTTTAGAAACCTATTGGTGTGATTTCAATAATTTTGTTTGTTTCAATTCCTAGTTCTTTATACAAACCCTAGGAGTAATTCCTAGACCTATCCTTTATTTCAATGTCCATATTTTTTTAATAGATTCAACTTTTCAGCAACCGCTATTCACAATTTATCCATGTGTTTTATCAAATTGTTTGAATGTCTTTTCTATACAACATCAAATTCTTTAACAACAAACATTCAAGATTGTGTTCTTACCAAACTTCTTCCTCATGATGATATGTAACAAAAGACGATAGGTAGACATATTGAAGTTAATCAAATAGTCTAATATGATTAATTAAAGGGTTAATTACAAGAAAATCTCAAACTTTTCACAAATTTTCAATTATAGCACAAACTTTAAAAAGTGACAATTCAATACCCGAATTTTCAATTTTTCTCAAATATAGCCCGAAGTTAACGTCTCCATTAACAGAACTGACATGGTAAGCCACGTCAGATGTGTTTAATGACACGCAGGATGCCAAGTGTTATGGACTTATATGTCATAATTTTGTAATTTGTAATTAATTATTATTAATTAAAACAATTGAAAGATGAAAAAAATTCCTAACCCTAGCCCATCTGTTTGTGGCCACTCTTTGATATTAATCATTATTTTTCTTAAGAATATTTGATAAAGAATGCATTGAACAACCTTCTCCAATTTATTGCATGCATCGGCTTTATGAGGAATCCATCCTTAAATGACCCTGGCAACTACGGCATTGAGCCTAGCAAGCCAATTTATGACAACCCGCTCACCCTCTAAATACTTGTGTAAATTCCTCAAGCTAAAGCCCAACGAGTCATCGTTCGAACTCGCACTTCCTGACTCACCCAGCTCACTTCCCCAACTGAGCTCTCCCTTTTTCTTCTTTTTCATCTTATTGTTGTTGTTTTTGTCAATATTTCCACAATTACTTGAGTTGAGCTCGCATGACTGTTCAACAGCCTACATCATTGAAACTGCCTACTTCGAGCTCACACAACCCATCTCCGATAGAGATTCAAGTCGATGAGGGTCTAAAACCTTCACTCTCCCTCACAAAAAATGAAATACAAAGCTCTGAAATGGGCAGTTGGAGTTTATACCCAAAAACTTTGGAATGCTTTAAGATCAATTTCAAGTTTCTGCGCTTATCACCCACTCACTTATTCACTAAACTTTTTTTCATTTTCATTTTCATTTTCCTTTGAAGTCTCTGTCCATTTCTCAATTTCCCAAGAAGTGCTACGAAAATGAGGTTGGACAATAAAGAGAGAGAGAGTATTCTTAATTGGTTAGCGTAAGCGCACTAACCAAGTTGCCATAAACCACACAATTGTAAACTACTTTCGTGGTCTACAATGACATACTCGCGATATATTTATGTAGATTTTGTCATTACCCCAACCCATTTGTTAATGGCTTACTTTAGCGATGGGTGGCGACAAATATATAGGATAAGGTTTGGAATTTTTTTAATTTTTTTAATTGTTTTAATTAATAATATTTAATTAAAATTTACAAGATTATGACCTATAAATCCATAACACTTGGCATCTTTCAAATAAACACGTCTGACATGGCTTAGCACGTCCCAACACCGGGCTATATTTGAGAAAAATTGAAAGTTCAGGTATTTAATTATCACTTTTGAAGGTTTAGGCTATAATTGAGAAATTGTGAAAAGTTTAGGATTTCTTTTGTAATTAACCCTTATTTAAATTAAACAGGTGAAGCTCGTGGGCAAGTTGTAAAATTATTTATGGTCTCTATTGTAATTCTCACTCAAGGCACACAAGTAAAAATAAAAACTAGAAAGTAAAATTTAATAAAGACCACAAGTTGCTTAGTGGACCAGTATGTAACTCCAAAGAGGAGGACACTTACAAGTCTTAGCAAAAAATCTTCTCTTTAATTGTATTTTCTTTTTTCAACATCCAACATAATGGAGAAATTTGCCTAAGAATACCAACAGTTTGGAATAAACTAATTAAAACCTAAGCGATAAATGGGACTACAAAAAGATCAGGAGCAATTTATAGACAATCAACAGGGCAAAACTAATTTAAAATGGGATCCTAACATTTCACCAGTTTGTTTCCTTTGAATTAACTTCAGGACTCAACTGGTCACAAAAAGACAAAATAGATTAAAAGATCATAAAAAGTTGAAAGTTTTAAGATTAACCGGATACTTGTTCCAAACACAATAAAAATTTCACTCCACATCACTAAAACAAGGTCTTTAGTTCTCCAAAGATTTGTTAATGAAGGTGCAACCAAAACTTGTAGGTGTTAGAAACAATTATGTCAACATCCTTTTAAGCTTTCACTAGCCTATAAAGATGTTTGCTCCTCACTTATCTTTACAATATTTCATCACAATCAAAATCTTTTTCACTTTAAACAACTAAAGTACAAGAAGAAACAGCAATCACGTAAATGTAATTTTAATTGCAATAATAGAGATGCCACAAAAGAATTGGTTAAAAACCACTTTCCAACACAAAAGGTCAAGCATCTAGTGCTAGTTGGTCTATGTCAAGACATAACTACTACTACCTCTCCCGCTTGCTTTAAGTCCCATCTAATATGCAATTCTCAATTCAAATGTATATGATTTAGTTCAAGGTCTTTTGTATAACTAGATACTTTCCATGAACATATAGAATAACTTTACACAATTGCAACACATTGAACATTGATGGCAGTGAGACATGGCAATGCACGCTGAAAATTAAAAGCAACAAATGAAGGATAATTCACATTTAAATACTTACAGCCGTATATTGAACCAAATTCAATAAGTCTTGCATGTCAGTTTTTGCTTCTTCCATCAACTGCTTTTCAGGAGTTACTTCTGCACCCAATCTAAAAAATCATGAAGTATAGATGAGAAAATTAAACCTTAGGATATTACAATGGAAAAATAAAAAAGATATTACTATCATGAGATGACATAGGACTTACTTTTCAAAGTAGCGATCCAAGTTGTGCCATTGGGGATCCTTGCATCGATTACCAAATCGTACCACCTCTCCATTAAAAACTTTCAGCTCATCTCTATAAATAATATGTAGCACGTTTATTACTATCATCCATGCAATAAATGATCTACAACAACCCTACATAAGTAAAATGAAATGACATAACTTTTTAAGAAATATATGCAAGAACTACCTCTTATCAACTGCTGAAATTCTCAAGAGCTCATCTATATCTCTTGAAATTAAACTTTGCACCCCTTCTGAGTGAAGCACTACCTCTTTTAAATATGTAATATTTTCCTTTGAAAGAGATTGCATTAGATTGGCACCTTTAACGATTGTGTTTGCAACTTCAAAAGCCAAAATTGAGATTTTAATCCCTTTTGTTGTTACTCCTGAAGTAAAACCACCGCTAAGATTTAAATTTGTCATGCTACTACCAAGCGTGTCCAATACTTCTATAGCCTTTCCAAACCCGACATTACTGGCTCTACCAAGCATTGTGCTCACTTCAGTAACCTACAATGAGAAAAATTACAAAACAATCATTTTTAATATAAAACAAGTTTGGATAACCTCAAATTGCCAATTTGCATAACAAAATGGACTAAAGCCACCAAACATTACAAATTTCTATTACCTATGACTATCAAAAATAATTTTGAGGTCTCAAAAATGTGAAGTTCTATAACTTGGTATAGAATAACATCTTATTATTCAAGTATTTACTGAAGCTCAAAAAGATTATATAACACAGACATGCAAATCATAAGATCATAATTTTTCCCCATTTTGGGTTCATACATAGGACTAGTCCACACGAGCTACAACATGCAGGGTAACCTTCTCCCATCAAACAATTGTTTCCTATGGCAAGTCAATAGTGTTTAGGAGGTTTAAACTCGGAAGGATATATTCTTGTAGCGACATTAACTTGCAATCCTAAAGAGAAATTGAAGAAGATCCAACAATTCCATTTTAGTGATATCTAATATAATCTAGAATTTCAAGGCTAGTTAGTAATGCCATAGTCTAATAAACAATAGCTTCTACCAAAGTCCCACCACCTCACATAATGCTTAGGAAAATCAAAAAAGGAGTTGCGTTTGACTTCTCGATTACTAAACAATATTAGCTGATTCGCACTGAAAATTTTTTTGTACCTACAAGATAAAACAAATGTATAAATAAAATTTTCATATAAAATAACTAATTTGGTTAATAAGATAAAACATACAAGCAACTTGCATAGACTAATATTTTCTATATACTTCTTTGCACATACTTGTAACTAGTCTTATAAATTCAATGTTCATAAATAAGTTATCAAAGTGTTGACTTTAATATATATTTTCAAAATTGTCCAATAATAATAAACAATTTAAGTAGCTGTCCATTTTTCCTAATTTTTTTATAGGTTTGTATAAGGGATGACTCAGAGAAATCCTCTTTTCATTTGTTGGAGTTCTTCCCCTTCCTAAGACCTACAGTTGTTGCTTAGAAAACTCATCTCTAGTAAACTTTCTATCAACCTTTTTTAAAGAAAATTTTGACTGCATTCTTATTCATCCAAATGTACTTCAAATAAGTCGAATAAATAGTGTGTTTAGAAACTAAAATAGAATATGAATCTGCTAACTTATTTTCCTAATAAAAATAGACTTCTGAAAATAATAAACTTCCTACATAAGATAAATACTGCCGAAATAAGATAACACAACAAAAAAATAAGAAAACTACTATAGAAAAATAAAGCAACTTCCTAATCAATTGCTACCATTAACTCCTAATTGCTCTTCTTGTATATTTCTTCACTAAGAATGCATCTTGCATATCATTACTCCCTCTTGGACAAAGAGCTTGTCTTCAAACTCAAAACTCAAGATAGGACTTCTCAAAATCTTAATGAAACTCCCAAGAAGCCCCCTCCCTCATCCTCTTCTTTAGATTACGCCAATTATATCCAAAACAACTTCACGCATTTATGTCACGAGAGAGTGCTTCATCACAAATGAAGCAAAGCCCCTTTGCCCTTCATTCCTCCATCTTTGTCTTTGATTAACATTTTACAAGGTATGTTTTTACTCCTGATACTAGATGTTGCCTCAAAATTCCCCTTCCTTGTACTTGTCCTTTTAGTGTTTTTTTCCTTATTGAACCAAACATGTGGTTTTTTTTTTTTTGAAAAAGAAAATGGTATTAATCGATAAATAATGGAAATAATACAAGGTAGAAAAGTTAAAGGGGCATACCCTTTACACTCCTTACATAGATATGTAAGGAATAATGACAAAGTAGAAGTCAAAAAATAATAGAGCAAGCACACGTGTTCAGATGTTCAAAGAAAATAATATATTAGATGTGCATTGTTGGTTGGGGTTCTTCACAATCAGCAGTTCACAGATATGTCATTCTGTAAGGTCATAATGTAAACGCAATTTTGGTTTTTCTTCTAAATGAATACGATGTTAGAGATTTTTTACCAGAACGCGATTGATTTCTAAGATCGCCCCCAGCAAAAATAAAATATTACTGAACAGACAATCTTAGTTATATAATTATATAAGATTATATAAGACAATCTTATTTTATAATCTTATATATTCTTATATATTTATTTTTATTTTATATATTTTAGATTTATTTTATATTATATAGAAAATAATATAGTAATTATATAGTAATAATAATAATATAGATTTAGACTATTACTATATCGATATCGGAATAAAAGGGAAGTCAATATAATGGAAAAATTATAGTCGATGAGTATTGAAACGAGACATATACCAAAGCCAACGAACAATACTCGGAAGTTTCAAAATTAATAGCTAAAATTGGAGTAGTTTGCTAAATTCCTGTGCATATACAATTTCCCTTATAAGAGCCAGCTTAGCTCAAAGAATGTCTAACCGAATGGATTCTCCTATTGAACTTTGATTTGCAAACCTTCTGAGATTACGTTCTCTCCATAGTGTGCACACACAAGTCCTCAAAGCAAGAATGAAGATGAGTTGAGTATGTTTTGAACGAGTTGTCCTGACTGATAAGCTTTGCATGATGTCCAGTATGGTGTAACCTGGAGCAGTCCATTGACATTTCCTCTTAACCTCTACCATATGTTGAAGTTGAAGGGGCAAGTGAAGAAAAGATGATCTCGGATTTCTGCACGAAGCCAACACATAGGACAATTTCTATCAACTTGCAAGTAAGACAATATGTCTGAAGTATTAAGCTTATTTTGGATAGCAAGCCAAAGAATGAAATATAGTCGAGGAGTAAGTGCTTTTTTCCACACAATTTTGTGCCAATCAACTTCGGGGCCTCTTCTTCTCAAGAGCTTCTTAGTGATTTGATTGCTTAGAGTCTGGATCGGGTAGCCTTTCCAATAGAGTATGACAACGGAATTTAGATCATTCCCAGGTCTGCTCGTGATATCATCATGCACCATGTCCCTCAAAGTAAGTAATCGATTCAAGAAATGAGAATGAGAGGAGCGTTTGCTTATTTTTCATATACTTCTGCTTGAAGAAAATAAGAGTGTAGCCATCTTATCCATAGTGAATGTTTATCAAGCAAAATCCACCAAAGTCGCTTGAGAATCAAAGCCTGGTTTGTTGTTTTGATGGATGAGATATGTAGACCACCTTCTTCCTTAGGGAGGCATATATCAGTCCACCTAAGCTTTGCTGATCTTTAGAACCATCCAGATGACTCCACAAGAAGTTTTTGAGCAATCTTTCAATAGTTTTGATAATGTTTTGGGAGAGGAACATGTGGGAACTCCAATATATATGCAAAGAATTAAGCACAGATTTAATGAGTTGTAATTTACCTGCATAGGATTGAGTTTTATTCACCCATGAGTTGATTCTTCTCTGAATTCATTCAATGAGAGGTAAGCATTCCTAGTAACTGAGGCATTTGGTAGTCACTAGAAGTCCCAAATACATAATTGGAGGGCTAGTGGGATACATACCAGTAGCTTGTGCAACAAGCAGTTGGAGATTAGAGGCAATTTTGGAGAGAAGAAAGAGACTCTTACTGAGATTGATTTGCAACCGAGAGTAGCTTTTAAATATGTCAAGTGCCTTCATGAAGGTCTTGATGGAACTCATCTGAGCTCTACATAAAAGAAGGAGGTCATAAGCGAACCCAAGGTTAGTTCAAGCAATTTTCTTACATTCGGGCTCCAAACAGGGGTTACCCTATCACTCCTTAAGAAAACTTGGTTGCTCCTATGCTTCTTCTCATAAATGTGGGCCAAACTCATAGCAATTCCTAAGTTGCTTGGTGGTTGCAATTCTACCTCCAGCTACAACCCTTTCATAAGACCAGTAGTGAACAGGCTAGTATGCTGCTTTCTAGTGAGCTATGTGATTCGGACTAGCAAAGATTGAAACTCCTTTTAATAATCGCTAACATTCTTATCTACTTTACAATAGCTAATTTGCCTAGAGGATTCAAGCTCGTAGGAGGACCCCAAGCAACATTGCTCTGTGAATGTCCCCTAATTTGTACTCACCTCCTCTTACTTCACCTTGTAAAACCATAATTGTGCCTCCCCATTAGATGGAATGTTGCCAACCTCACCTTATGGATCCAAATCAACAATCATCAATACCATCATACGAAGGAAATACTAATTTAGAATAGATAGGAACAGTACTCCCTCTTGCTTGCTCAACACTTCTATCCTCCCTTTGGTCCCGATAAGTGCAATTGTTGCTCCCCACCTCACTGTTCTTACCATGACCCTTCAGCTCTCACAAAATCTCCTCCAACTGTGAGTTCAAGGACTTTTCACTAGACAATTGGCGATCATCCAACATAGACAATCTCTGCATGATGTTTCCCATTAACACACTCATTCGACTTGCAAGTCTATAGAGATCCATAACGACAAGCTCTGATACCAATTTGACATTAGGGATGTCAATTTTGGTCCAGCCCACTCAAACCGGCCCCGTTCAGCCCGATTTTGACCCAGTTTGATCATGCCAAAGGCAGGGCACGGGCCAAAAGTGGTATGCCTGACCGGGCCAACCTAGCCCGACCCGTGGTCCGATCATTACTTCAAAAACGACGTCATTTTTTACGTTTTCTTTTTAAATATAAAGTGGGTCAGGCTAGTCTGACCCGCCCGTGGCCCATCGGGCCACAAGCCAATCAACCCGTGGTCGGGCCGAGCCACGAGCCACCTAGCCCAACCCGGCCCATTGACGTTCCTAATTGATATGGGTTTTTGCGTAAGATCTAGTCACAGGATGAATCAAAGTGAAATCCTCTTTTCCCTTGCTGGAGTTCTTCCCCTTCCTAGGACATTTCATTGCTACTCGAAAAAGCCACCTTTAACAAGCTTTCAATCAACTATGTTCTTAGGAAAATTCTAACTGCATTCTTATTCATCCTAAAGCCACTTAAATGGGTTGAATACATAATGTGCTCAAAAAATAAAATAGAATAAGAATATGCTAAATTATTCTCCTCCTCAAAGTAGACTTCTTAAAATAATAGACTTCCTATATAAGATAACTGATGCCTAAATAAGATAACTACTATAGAAACATTAGATAACTTCCTAATCAGTTGCTATCATTAGCTCCTAATTGCTCTTCTTGCATATTCCTTCTCTAAGAATACATCTTGCATACCATTTTCCTGAAAAAATTGTATAAAATCAAAGAGGAAAAGGAAAAGAGGTGACAGAATTCTTCAATTCCCCTAAAGAATATATATGTATACATAACCACAATTCATGGATTTATAATTTTCTACAAACATGTTGATATTTAGGCTTCATTCAACTAGCTAAAACCGAAGTTACTTTCCAATAAAAACATACGTACTTACATTAATGGAGCATATAATTTTGTGATCTAACGAATCATTCTCAAGTTCAAATAATCAGAAAACAATTAGGAACTCCAGTCTTCCAATTTCCCATATTTGCGTTATTTTGAAAAAACAATCTAAAGATGCTTTCCATGTTTTCATTTCTAGGAAGAAAACAAATTATCTTTACTTTCAATTCCGTCACAAGAACAATATTCTCTTTCCTCAGCCATAGTAGAACTTTAAACACAAAGCACAACAAAGTACAAAGGCCAAAAATCTTAGCTTAATGTTTAATTTTTTTTTCACTAAATAGTATCATCATATCTTCTCTTTGTGAGCTCCACCCAAATGCCTAAAGAAAACTTTCTTCACCAAAATTTAATAGATTGAAGAACAAATATGAAAGGAAGTAAAATTCATTGTCAAACACTCAATTGTATCAAAAGAAGAAATGTAACATGGATAGAGAATGCTTGTGCTACTAATTGGTAGACTAGTAACAAACCAACTACCCAGCAATTCATATCACATATTAAAAAGTCCATTCTTATAATTTTAAAGAGGAAAACCAAGCACACTTCGATTGCATGCAACATGCCTACTCAATTCACAAGTGTAGATAATCAACTACAAACACCCAATGACAAAAAAAAATATAAGAATATTATAAACTTGGTTAATAATAGTAATAGTTAATAAGATCAAATTTGTCAATATGTTACTATATGATTTAACAAGAACAGGGATTTTATAAGGGAAAACATATATGAAGAAATTCCTATTAGAGTTCTCTATTTTACAACTAGGAGCTCATCTCATAATGTCATTTACTCGTTATTTAGATAGTTATTACCATTTGTCCTATCTAAATTTGCAAATCATATTTAAGAGGAGGAAAGAATCAATTTTGCTATATTAGACTAATGAATCTACGTGTCATTTTTCTTTAAAAATTTGAATTTGCAATATTTTAAACTATGGCTCAATTTAAAGGCATATGCATCATGTGATACTATTTCATCATCCATTTCTAACTTGCTTACTACTACATAAATTAGCCATGCTTAAGTTCTGATTATAATTGTTTGTATCAATTACCATCAAATAGCCTTCCAAATAAATTCTACCAATCAAAATAGTATGATAGGTCAAGAACCTTTTAGCAACAAACTGCCATTTAAATCTTAATGTTTAGGCACTAAAGAGATACTAATTCACAATAAAAAGCGCACCTAGTGAATCTATAGAACTTTTCAACACACTATTTAGCTCACCACAAAGATACATACAAAATAAAATATATATTATTACAATGAAGTTATCTCATTGCAACCTCTTAATACAAAATAAGAATACTCTTGAACTCCTAAACATTCGTTATAATATGTGTACAAAGCACATAAACTCCATGCAAAATAGATTTAGCATACATAAAATAGAAAAGATATAAAAGGCATCATGATTTTAACAAATGTAAAGACCACAGATAACAACTTAAACTAAACAAGTGTCCACATAAATCCACTCCAACAGGATTTTGATATGTTGAGATAAATTCTCCTTTTGCAACTTGAAATGATTGTCCAACTAACTCTTTCCACAATGTACATATAGATTTCAACATTTTGAGTATTTGTCCACTTAAATATAAATTCATTGCCTTCACTTGATCGCAGATTTTGAATATCCTCATTCTAACAGACCCAATAATTTGCAAGGGATTATTTCCTCAATCCAAAATTTAATATCTACTCAAGGATGCATTAACATAGAGATAATTACAAAAATACAAATCAAGAAAATATTGCAAATAGGGATTACATATCCCAAAATCAAAAGTTGATATAAAATTTTAAATTTAAATAAAAATAGCTCTATGACCAACTACACAACAAGTAAGCAATACATCATTTAGAATTACCTTTGCAACAGCTGCCTGCTTAGACCTAGTTGATCTAGATTTATTTGACGAAGTCCTTGACAAGCGAGGAATGCCATCAGCAGCAGCATCCATCCTTGTAGCTAATGGATCCACATTCATCTCCGGAAATGAGAAGGGTTCTCTTATTTGCTTACTTTCCACAGTCACCTCAACAGGAGATGGAGCCACATTGCAATTTATTTTCAGTTCACGGGATTGATAAATCAGACCAGACCTGTTGTTGTTATAACCGTTAACATGAGGAAAGTCTCTGCTGGGAGCATTATCCACAGTCGAGCTCCTCGAGCAAAGCCCCCCCATCTTGCTGATGACAATGAATCGTAACTTATAGTTTGTCTCAAATTTCCATGCAAAATTCAGGAAGTTCTTCTAAGAGCCACTGTAAAATGAAAACTTTCTATCGAATAACTCTCAGGAGCTGAAGTCAGCCTTTATCAGCTTCTTGCAGGATTTAGCATTACCATATAAAAACTGAAATCACGGTCGCTTGCTACATAAAAATGTGAATAATACCAATTTCGATCACCAATAGAGCTCCAACCCATTAACCCCAAGTAACAAATACTGCAAATCAAGTAAGCAGTCAAGCTACAAATTGGTAGATGTCAGTGAACAACAAAGAGGGGGGAGGGGTGAAAGGTCAGTGTGCAGCAAACCCATTTCAAGTTTCTTAATGAGCTACAAAACTGAAGAATCCACAAACCAGAATCAAGAACAAAGCAGAAATCTTTATGAGAAACGAACAAATTCATAGAAAAATTGGTTAAAATCATAATAACAGCCTAGAACAGGAGAAAAAAAGATGAATATTAAAGCTCACCTGAAACAAAAGCGAGGAGAGATCTGAGATATGGCTTGTGTACGCTTATGATAAAGACAGGTACAACAACTAGAAAGATATGATTTAAATGTATGTACAAACTTACAGAAAGTACATGTGTTGGGGAGAGATAGAGAGAGAGCAGCTACATGAAAGGAAAAAAGGGGTGTAATCGTGTAAGAAGTTGACGTTGAGGTAAGGCAGAGGACTCTTCAGCCTGCTGTAAGCATCTCTTCCTCTGTCAAACCCAATCCAAAATCATTTCAACAGTTGTTTTTATTTATGTTCTCTCTTTTATCTTCGCCAAGTTAACATAAAATATAGAAAAACAGAGAGTCAACAAAACCAACTCAAGCCGACTTGTAATTTGTAACAGAAGTCGGTGGGGACCATATTTCATGTATTAGCTTCCGGTTTACCATTTAGCTTCTGCATTTCCTACCTTGTCAGTCTTGACGCTTGACGCGTTTCATGGACACATCATTTTACGCTTTTGACCATATGGCTTACTTCCCCCCTTAATGCGCGGTAAGTCTCCTAAATACCTCGTCACTTTTAATCTCTCATCCTCTCTTTTTTTCATCATTTTCTCTTTTCTCCGATTTACCAAACAACTTATGCCGATGAATTAATATTATAAAATAATTAAATAATTACAAATTATATAAAGATAACAGTTGTAACTGAAAAGTTATATTTAAATGATTTACATTTGTATCAAAATAGTGTTTATAAGTGAAATTTTGCGTTTATGTAATTGGAATTTACATTATAAGAGTAATTGTAGGTGAAATTTGCAAACATATTGTACATTGCATCTTACGACTAAAAGTGAATCCATTAACTGGTAAGTTGTTTTTCTAAAAAAATGGTGATTAATTAATAAATAAATAAAGTATTACAAACAAGGTAAAAAGCTTAAGCATGTACCTTTGTACAATCCTTGCATGCATGTGAAAGAAGTAGAGACAAACTCAAGTAAGCATTACATTAGATGTTCAGAGAAGATAATATGTTTGAACTACACTTCTAATTAAGGTTTTTAGCAATATCAACTCTTCGACTTTAGTGATGATCATAGATTTCAGGGATTCCATTGAAGAGTTTTTGTGTGCAAACCCGTTTGAAAGTCCTTTCTCTTCATAAGGTATATATACAAAGCCCCAATGTAAGGATGTAAATCAACTTATCAAGTTTCAAGTAAACATTTTGGTTTGACAATCTTTATGTAATATTTATACAAGAATTCCATGGATCATGCCATAGACATTTTCGAGTAACATACTCCCATATGTTGTTATTAAATGGATATCTAAAGAGAAGGTGATTTCTTGATTCCTCGTAGACTAAAAACATTGGACAAGTTTTATAAACTTGCAGGTAAGGCATTATATCAGTGGTGTTGAGCTTATTTTTAATTGCCAGCCACAGGATAAAAGAGATTCTTGGAGTTAAAGCCTTACTCCAAACAATCTTTTACCAATCAACCTTACAACCTCTCCTTCTCAATAAGTTATTGATGGTTTTGTTGATTAATTTGTGGACAGATTGATCCTTCTGGTAGAAGATGTCTAGTGAGTTTGGATTAGAAGGGTATATAGGTTGTAGATGTCTCAATCTGTGGGAAAACTACTAGGAATTTTCATTAATCACAAAGCTTAGCTTGATGTGTAGTGATTAGATCAGTGAAGTCCTTGAGTTGTAAAGAGAACGCAGGAGTTGCCCTTAGCTTGACCAAATTTCATACCAAAGTGATACCAACCTGCCATTTCCAATTATGCATAAAACATCAGGTTATACCATATCTCTCAGCTTCAGTAACTGGTTTAGGAAGTGTGAGTTTGAGGTATTTTTACTAATTTCACATATGCATCTGCCTTTAAGGAAGTATGAGTGTAAACATTTAATCCATAGAGATTTTTTGTCCACTAATATCCACCAAAATCTTTTTAGGATTGGTGCATAGTTTGTAGTCATGATTGAAGAGATGTTCAGTCCCCCTTCTTCTTTGAGGGAGCATAGGTTAGACCATTTTACTTTAGCTACTCCTTTAGTGTCATTCGGATGACTCCATAGAAAGTTCTTAAGCAACCTTTCAATTAATTTGATGATGCTTTGGGATAGGAATATGTGGAAACTCCAATATATGTGCTAAGAATTGAGCACTAATTTTATAAGTTACAGCTTACCCACATAGACAAAAGATTTGTTCACCTAAGACTTGATTCTTTTTTTAATTTTTTAAATAAGAGATGTGCATTCCATGAGATTGAGTCTTTTGGTTGACACACACAATCCCAGATACAAGAATGGAGGACCTTTGGATTGCATTCCAGTAGTTTCTACAATGTAAGGTTCCAATGCGATAGCACTTTTGGAGATGAAGAAGTGACTTTTGCTTACATTGATCTGCTGTCCAAAAAACCATTTGAAAGTTTCAAGAGCCCTCATAAATGTTTAGATAGAATCCAAATTGGCCCTACAAAATAAGAGAAGATCATCTGTAAAAAAAAGGTTAGTTAAACCTTCTTTTTTTTTTTTGCATTTTGTGTGATACTTGAATTTAGATTTGAGTCACTTCTTGCTTGATGATTGAATTGAGAGTCTCCATGCAAAGAGTAAAGAGATAGGGGATCCTCCTGTTTGGGGCCTCTGGAAGATTTGAAAAACTTAGTTGGGCTTCCACTAATCACCACAAAAAATGTAGCTGATGAGATGCGTTCCTTTAAAAATTGAATGAAAACATCTAGAAACCCATAAGCTTTTAGCATTTTCCATAAAAAGTCCCAGCTTACATTGTTGAAGGCCTTATGAAAATCAATTATCATAATGCAATTAGGAGAGCAGTTGGATCTAGAGGTACCCCTTTAAGAGTTCTTGGACTATGAGAACATTGTCTCCAATTTTTATGTCACTCAAATATGCACCCTAGTTCTCACTAATCAGAGGGGCGTTTGCTTTCTTTAATCTAGAATGGGTGCACGTTATAGATCTAAAATCTCTAAACTTAGAGGGATTAGAACCTTTAAGGATCAAGTAAAGGAAGGTTCTGTTAATCTCTTTGAGAAGTGCCCCGTTTGAGAAAAACGCATGGATTGCATTTTTAACAAAAATCCCAGTGATTTTTGAGGATTTTTGGAAAAAATAACCATTAAGCTCATCAGGCCGAGGGCCTTCTTACCATTCATACCAAAGCTGCATTCTCATCTTATTATCATCCAAGGGTTTAGTTAAAGAATCAAAATCCAGAGGAGAAACTTGCTTCAGATTGACTTTACTAAGATTAGTGAATGAAACAACTGAAGAGCTAGGAGTGCTATGGAGAGAAACAAAATACCTTACAGCTTCATCTTGAATGCCCTAGTGTTTCAGAAGGGTTAATCCATCTTTATAAGTGATTGAATAGATTTTGTTATGGTTTTTCTTAGCAATTATTGTGTTGGAAAAGAAACTTGTGCAATTGTCAACATCCTTAAGCCAACTCACTCTAACCCCTTGTTGAAGTAGAGAAGTGTGGTTTTTAACAACTTGTATGTATTTATAAAGTGCTAGCTTTTCTTTTTCTAACAGCAGCTGATCATTTGGTTTAGAGGCAATCTTGGTTTGAATATCTTCAAGCTCTAATCTAGTTGAGTTTATAGCAGATGTAGTGGATCTCATCGATGAGTTCAACACTTTAAGTTCAACTTTTATAACCTTCAACTTTTAAACATAACTGAATTGCTTGGTCCTTCAAAAGTGTAATATGCTCCCTTCCCGTAAGTCTGAGAAAAACCTTATTCATTAATAAGATAGTTATTGAACCCGAATGGATAATGTTTAACAATTTTCTATAACAAGTTCTCTACTATAATAAAAGTGTGATCCTAGAATAGTGGATATTTGAACCTGGCAATGTTTTTGGGAAATTGATCGAACCAAATGTCATTGATAACTGCTCGGTCAAACTTCTTTCTAATATACCAATTTGATCTTTGTTTGTTAAACCATGTAAATGTGTGTCCCACATATTTAAGATCTATCACTCATAAGTCTTCCACACAATCTTTGAAGTCTGCTATGAAATTCCTTAAATTGTAGAGACCTTAAGCTTTTAATACGTAGAAGGTTGAGTTGAAATTCCCATAGATCATCGAAGGTTTGGTGATGTTACTATTGACAGTTTGAGATTATTCCATAAAATTCTTCTCTAAAATCCAAAGTTGCTTGCATATATGAAGGAGATGTTCATATCAATGCTCTCCTACAAAAAGAAGATGTTAACATGCACTGCATGATCATTTAAATCTAGAAAACACACTCTAATCTCATTATCTTTGTAGCAAATGATGATTCTTTCATAAACATGGTGATTGTGGTTGGTGAATATTTTCTATTGAGAGCCTAGAATACTTAACTTGCCAAAATTTTTTAACCTTATTTTGGTACTAAAGTAAACCTACCATGAGAGGCTTTTCCCTCATTGCAAAGTTCCTTAGGGCTAACAGCTTAAAGGGGCAGTTTGTTCCTTTAACCTTCTAAGATAAAATTGACATATTAAAGTGACATGTGCTTAATTGATTATACATTTATTCCATAACACTTAGTAATTATTTAGTCGTCTTCTTGAGATTCACACTCGCTTATCTTTATGGAGCAAGAAGGTGAAGGATTAGAGCAAGAAGAGACAAGAAAATGCCAAAAAGAATAAAGATGCAAGACTCACGATCATGTATCAAATTGTCATCGCCATGACCACCATTGTCATGAATGGGCGTGACTCATCAAGTCACCCCTATGCAACAATAGGTCAGGGTCATGAGCCGTCAAGGAGGCCATTCATTGTCGTGACTCAATCATACATGCCCGTGAGTTTTAGACAGCTATCTCGAACCCTATTTTTTAGTATAAATGAAATGTTATGATGACTAAAATGTTTATAAAACATTTTAAAGGTTTCGAGAGAATGAAGAGAGCAAAGCTCACATACCTGAGAGACTCGTTGAGGGATAGGCTTCCCAACGTCAGTTTTGAAGGTGATATCGATGCCGAAGAACCCAGTTAAACATTCTCTTCATTATGTTTGTTGTCATTTCTCTCTTAGGAATTGATTATATTATCTTATGTTTATTGAATTGAGTATTGTGTAAGAATGATTAAATGCTCTATTTAATTGTTTTTATGTATGAACCTATTGCTAAAATCAAATACAATACGTAGTTGTTGTATTTCTGATTCCTTTGTTGTAACTAATGGTTTTGAATAATTAGGAATAATATAACTTAGGTTAAATGATCCAAGCTTATATGGTTGTTGCCTTAATTAATCATTTTTCCTAACTCATAATACAGCTATCCAATTCATGAAGAATTGTATGTGGAGAAAGTAGAAGTGGTGACACCTAAAGATCAAAATTTTATCAAGAGATGAAGAAAACAATAAGTCGAGGCAATGCCAGTAAACAAAGGCACTATTTAGGAAGCAACCTAAAGGGAGCTTGTTCCTCTTCCTTTACATTTTCCAAAATTTTGTTTTTGCTGAATGTCCCATCACTTACATTTAACGTTATATTAGGGACAATATAAGTTTTAATTCCAGAGGTGGGAAACTTTATCTCTCAAATGGGATTAGGACACCCCAAGATAGATGACTTGTATGTGAATTTTGAACCAAGGTAATGCATAGTATAATTGAATCTCAAATGGATGCTAGTATACTTGTGTATTTAATAAACGACATTGTTTTGAATAATTTTTGCACTTGGAGTGCAACTGATGTTTTTATTACATATTTGAGAAATGATATTGTTGTCAACAAACCTACATTTGAATTGCAAAGGATAATATTTTATTTTCTAAAACTACATTTTTGAATAACTTTACATTTGGAGTGCAAAAGATGACTTTTATTGCATGAAATAATGTTTTGAAAATTACATATGCATAATCGAGTCATATATGGTGCATGTATGTATTATCTTTTAGCTTAGAGTCATGACAAGTTTCATTTTATCGGTTGGACCAATAAATAAAGACATGGTGCTTTATTTGATTTTTGTACTTAATTTTTATATGATTTTTGTGATTAGTGAGGTAACGATTGGCCAATCGTATGCTAGGCACAACTGATTAAGCGACCCCCGTACCCTTGATATATAAAAGTTGAGTCCCTGTATCAATAACTTTCTATGGGACTTGCGGGTGATTCCACACCTTGGGTATGGATGCTGATAAGGTCATCATCTAGGGTCATGATGCTCTTGTCAACTGTAGTCTGGACTCACCACAGATGAAAGTCGAGCTAATACTAGAAATCAGTAGTGTACACATTAGTTTGGCAGACTAGTGGTGACACACATGCTTGTTTTGATTTATTATGATATTTATTTTATGACGAGATTTGATTTATACATGTGATGTCTTTCTACTTATGTGTACTGGAACTGAAACTTATGTTCACCCGATGAGTGATTAGTAGGCTAGGCCTATGTGGTTTCTAGCCAGTATACGTTGATTCATAGGCCAGGCCTATGTGTTTCTATGTGCTATATATTCACCTTATAGGTTATTTATACCATCTTTGTGTGTATCGAGTTCTATTTGTGATATATGTTCTTCCTGCTCACTGAGTACATAGTGTACTCACCCCTTCACCTTCCAACCATACACGTTAATTTAGTGAGCTTGAAGCTTTGGGTGGATCATGCGGTCTTTTGACATTTTTGGGGTATTACTGTACATGGGTAGTTTCTATTTTGTATTTAATTGCATAATGGCTCATGAACTGTTTTATTGTTTTTATTAGATTGGTTATGTTAGCATGCTTTATGATTATATAAATTTAACTCTTAATTGTTTGTTATTATAAAAGACTTTATGTATAAACTTTTGATACTGTTGTTGATATTGCTTTGAGTGGATTTTAAAGTCCTGAAGTAGTGGTAAAATTTTTGGATGTAATTATAGAAGTGTGTTTAAAATTGTTTATAGGTATTTGATTGAGTATTGGAAATTTTTAAAATATAGTCATTGTGCTGCCAAATTTTTCAAAAAAAAAAAAAGAGAGAGATATTTAGTTAACCTTGCATAGTTGGATTAAGGATATCATGAGTATTCTTAGCCCGGGTATACGGCAGTTGTCATAGATCCGATGTAGTACCGGGTCGTGACAAATTGTGTATCCAATTTGTTCTTATGGAGTCTTTATAGAAATGGTATTTTTGGTAGATATGGAGTAGGAGGAACATAGGGAGGATCCTCATTCTTTTCTTCATCATTTTTATTCTTCTCTTTAAGGTAAAACATCTTATTTTTCTACTGATTTTTTAGCTCTTTCCCACTTCAAAGTGTGATATCCTTAAATTACTGTCTTGGATTTACTTCCATGCTACTCAGAAGGCTTCTCATACTTCTTCTAGACAACGCATTGACTAATTGGCCCACTTAGAGTACATACAAGCATTAACAATAACACAATTCTAAATACATGCACATGATAATCATCTAAGAAATACTTAAAAACACATTTAAACACCTAGAAAAATATAATGTAATCTACACCTATAAAGATCCACAATCGAAAGATTGAATCCATTGTCCTTCATAATCTAAGGCTCATTACCTTCTTTATAGTACATATGTTCCAATAGAATAAGGATATGTCATCAAATCAATTTAAGCTTCTAAACTCTCCAGTGTTTTAAATAATAAGCTACTAATAATGCAAGGACTAATAAAAATCCTTTGATTTTTGATCTTATAAGATAGCTTGTTTTGTAGTATGGATGGGCACTGTTAATTTAAAGTCACCATCGATAACTCCTTGAGTTTCTTCTTATTAGAAATAAGATATTTTAAGTAATTGATATACTTTGACATCTGTAAAAAAAGTTTCAATTAAAGGAATGTTAACATATAATTACTTAAGAAGTTCTAAAAAACATATCAAAGCTAAAAAAAATTAACATGTAAAAGCTAGCTCAGGTATGGAATCTTTAGCTTATTCTCCATAGTTTCTTCCTTCTTTAGACCCTCCTCTTTAGCATTCTTTTCTTCCTTCTCCTCTTGCATGATAGCTTTTTCCTTCCTTTTTTTTCTTTGATTCTTTAACTATCAACTCCTTTCTACTTCTAAATGTTACTTGCCCCCTTATATTTGGCTTAGTGTTACTAGGCAAAGTACCTGGCTACCCTTTAGAGATAAGTTCCGAAAGCTATCTAAAAAGATTTTTTATGTTATGAATGGAGACCTATTGGTTTAAAGAGACATTTCAACACTCTTAAACTAAGCCCAAGATACAGTAATGAATTTTGTTATAAGCTCCTCAAGATTCGTCTTAACTGGTTGTTGTTCTTATTGTTGCTGAAATTTGAGTTGATCTTGATTGATCAATGAAAAGGTATAATGATTTCTCCATACTAGATTATATATGTTACTATATGTTATTTTGAGACTAATTCCCTATAAAATAAACTTTTTCAATCAGTTTTCATATATTTTAAGTCTCTTGACATTCATGATTAGAGTGTTCCTAATGTTCGTATTAGTTCCCTACTCTACGTATCACAAAGCATCACTAATGCTAGTTGAGCTAATATATACATATTATTATACCTTAAGTTCCAAGCTTTCAATCCTCCCGTAAGCAATGATGCAATAAAATCCCCTATAGTACGTTGTCCTCTCTATTATGCCATTGTGTTTAGTTGTTGTATTATGATAATTTATAGTGTTCTAAAATTCAAAACAAATATATGATTATGAAAAAAAAGTTTTCTTAATAAATAACACAAAAAGAAAAGAAGAAAAGGAAAATTATTAGATTAATAAATTAAAGTTTTCCTAATATTCTAGTCAATGAAAACAACACCAAAAACTTGATATATGATTATATATTTCTTTAAACATAAAAAATATGGAAAGAAATCACTAAGGTAAGTGCACTTATCATTTTCTATAGTATAATTTTTGTGAGGTATGTGTGTCAATCCCACAAGGACTATAACTGCTACTAATCGTTTTCTTATTATTGAAAGATATAATTAAATAAACTAAAATGACAAATAAGAATCACTAAATCAAAGTAATAAACAAGAATAAACAACTAATAGATAAATCAGATCCAGACAAAGAATCTCCCTAGAATTATTTCTATACATGAATTTATCATGATTTAATAATTAATCCTAGTTCCTTAGATCAATAAATTTTAAAGTTATAATTATATTCTCTCTCAAGACATATAACCTCATTCTTTAAGTTAATTAGTAGAAATTTATTTTTAAACAAAACCCTAAGAATGTATTAATTTGTCTTATAAATTTCTTTGATATATTTGACTTTAATCTAAAAGATTTATGTTGCCCTATCTCTATGATTTTATAAAACTCTCATTATTCATGGTTTGATTTATTTTTATATATGATTTCTGAACCTCCTGTATATGAAATTCGATATTGAATCTTCTACATACATTACTTCAATTCAACACAATAAGTACATATAAATAATTCTTAAGAAAATTGGAATCTTACATTAAATTAAAGAATCTATTTAAAACAAATAGGACAAGGTTCATCCCATCTAGATCTATATCTTAATTTAGTCCATACTCAAAAAAAGAAAAAAATGATAAACAAGAAAGAACCTAAGAAATAAGAAATGATTTTAATAGATCTTAAAATCTTGATATTCTTGCTCAACTTTGATGAGCTTTTTCATTTGTTCTAAGGTTGCTCTCTTCTTAATATCAATTTATTTTAATTGGCTTCCATTTGATCTCTAGTCCTCCCAATCGGCTCTCTCTTTGTTTTCCTTATCCCTCTTGTTTTTATCTTAAGAAAACTCTAAAATTTTGACCAACAGGTACAAACACAAACCTCTATATTAGGCTTATGTTGCTTCATTGGTTTCTGAGTTTCTTTTTCATAATAGACACTACTAATTTTCTTGGGAACCATTTTAGATTTAGGATAGGGAATGGTGTTACAACTTTCTTATGACTGGACCTGTGGCATCATCAAGGAATACTGAGGGATCTCTTAAACCTAAGGATTATTAATGGTTCAGAGCTCCCAATGAATGCAAAAGTAGCTGAAGTTATCATTGGCAGTACCTGGAACTGGCATATTGCCATAATTGACGCCATCCGTATACTAGAACCATTAACATATTAACCTGATGGGTCTCAATCTGATCGACTAGAATAGATTGCCAGCCCCACTAAAACTTACACAAACACTTCAGCATTCTCTTTGATGCGACCTTCCTCTCCGAGAGTCCCTTGGTATAAATTGGTGTGGCATCAAGATACCAACCCACGGCATGCCTTTATCTTGTGGTTAGCTTTTCCTAATAAGCTACAAATAAGAGGCTTACTACTTTATACTTTTGTCCCTAACCATTGTTCACTCTGCTCTTTGGACAATGAATCTATTAGGCACCTTTTCTCAATCAATGTGGCTCCAGTGCCTAAATCATTTTCAGCTAAACATTCCATACCTTCCAAACCTTCAATCCATTCAAAATTGATTCAACCAATCCCCAAGCCCCAGAAACATTGACCTTGACACCTTTCTTATCCTGTTATCTGTTGTTGTTTATAACATTTGGTCTGAGAGAAACCTCAAAGCCTTCAAAGACAAAGCCATGGAAGTGGGGAGCATCAGCACTAAAGCGATCTTCCAAGTAATGGAGCAACTTTGCTCAAACACCGAGAGTAGGTAAATTGCGTTTGTGGTTTGTTCTTATTGTAGGTCCTGCTTGGAGTGGTCAATCATAAGCACAGTCCCCCGTGGAAATCAATTCAGTGAAGTATCCAGCTGAAGAAAGGTACACCATATGCTGACATCATCTAAGAGAGGATGATACTTCCAAGAAGTAACGATGAGCTAGGAGTCACACATGGCCACATTCCTATCTCTTATCATCCTCGGGTCTTCACCAACAGACATTTTCAGCTTGTAATTAGTACTTGGTTGTGTTGCTAGTTTATCTTATTGTTAGACATGTCTAAGCTGCTTGTTGGAGTAAGTTTTGGCTTATCAGCATCAGATGAATTTCTTATGTGCTTAGATTATGGTAACCTGTGAATAGCTATGTTATTGGTTAGGATGTACCTCCTATAAGGTCATCTTTTTGGTGGCCTTCTTTTGACTGTTGTTGTGGCAAGTTAGGTTCTCATGGCAAACATGAGTTCTATGTGTTATTAGGAAGGGCCATTTTTGGCAGTGGTAGAGAACTGTTTCTGGGCATCCTCGTGACTTGTACATAACTTCTCATTATTTTTAATCAATTTACTGAATTACCAAAAAAGACACGAGTTCACCAACATAAATCTATATTGCCCCCATATCAGCTTCTCTGTCATACATTTGAGAGTTCAAGTTATGATTATAGGTCTTAAAGGAAGAAACACGGTACCATGTTGATTCCTTACTGTAAAACTTGGATAGAACATAGTGTCGTATTGAAAAATGGAGGAAACAAAATGACTCAGTGTTAAATATGGTAAGAACATGACTAAACTCTTCTAGAAGCATAATCAAACAAACATATGCT
The DNA here is from genome assembly GCA_027563575.1 of Erythroxylum pedicellare. Classification (NCBI taxonomy): domain Eukaryota; kingdom Viridiplantae; phylum Streptophyta; class Magnoliopsida; order Malpighiales; family Erythroxylaceae; genus Erythroxylum; species Erythroxylum pedicellare. The sequence continues at coordinate 24,108,597 of JAOQMP010000003.1, read as the reverse complement.
CTCATCATGACATATAATCATAATTCATTCATTACTTTTCAAATAAGCCAAAAATTATCCACACAATTCACCTCCTCCTTTATATCACTTGTAGACTTACATCATTTTTATCCAAATCAAACTCTATCTTTTAAAATTAAATTACAAATTTTGTTAATATATTAATTTTTCCAAAATACAATGTCTTTTCAAATCTCCAAATTCTTATTATCCAAAATCCAAATTCAAATCTCTTATTATCCAAAATCCAAATTCAAATATCTTGTTATTAATAATAGGTTTGGGTTTAGATTTAATTTTATTTCTTTATCTTTTTGCAGGAATTTTATTATTAGTAATTTTTTGTTGTCGTTGTTATCATTGTCTTAATCTTTTATTAATAATAAAATTCGAAAAGTTATAATTTTTTCAATTCTCACTTGCTCTCTCCAATGAATTCGTTTTATTTGGCAAATCTGTAATATAAATAGGTAATTGTTTAGACTTTAGACAGATCAAATCAAGTGTGTAACATTTTTGTTACAGAATTAGACCCTTCAACTAATTTTCAGGTTAGCCGCAGTAGACTTTTTCTTCTTTTAACTAGAGCAAGCCTTCACGAGTCTTGTTAGCCTAGTAAATTGCTTGCATGTACCTAGCATAATATAATTAAGTGAAACGAAAACGCTTCTAAATGATTGATCGACGGTGAATTTGTCACATGATGCTTGCCGTGCACAACTAATGCGAGATATCATAGGGGGTTCGTGAAACTCGAATCCAATAGACCAGCCCTCATGCCTACCAATCCACTAGATTACTTGACCATTTTATTTTCAACTCGCAGCTTAACTTATTTACCTTCCTTAACAACAAATCTACTTGTAACCCAATTCTCCTTTAATTAACCCCAAGTACACTGCGAAATCTAACAAAAGAGAAACACGGATCGGGTCGGGTGGCGCGGATCGTATTCATAGGAGAGGAGGGTCTATCATCGGCCAGGGGTGGCTTCAAAACAAATCAACTAAAAGTCTCTCTTCAAATCAACCATATGAATAAATAAATAATCTGAACAAATATCTGATCTCGCACTCTAAAACCACCCATTCACCTCTCCGTTGTAGATATGTAATAAATATAGCGATTTCATAGTGTCTTGTGTAAAGTGCGAGACATACCATTAGGAATGCGTTTGCTTATTGGCGAGCGAGGGAGTAAGTGAATTGGGAGAATGGCTCAGTACAGGCAATCGGGCCTCCATTTTACCAACGGCACATCGGATCACGTCTCTGTCGGAATACGACCCTCCTCCTCGTCGCACCAGAAGCCGAGTCGGTCACGCCGTTCAGGTCGATCCGACAAGGGGCGCTCTGGGTTCTCGATCGGCTCCGTCATTCTCATCCTGTGCCTTGTGTTCTCTGCGACTGTCTTGGCTTACTATTACCTCTCCACTGATAATAGAGGTTGGTCAACTACTTCCTGTTTTTTTTTCCCTCTCTCTTTAATATTCTGCTTGGTTGTTGAGAAAGTTTGGAAAAAGTGAGCAAAGAGAAAAGATAGATATCTGGCGTAAACTAGTTAGTACAGCAATAGACAATGATGATCCGTGAATATATTTTAGTGTTGACTAGTGCATATTACATAGGTTTTGGCGCAGGAAGAGATGAGCATCAGGTTCCTGGTGACGATGATGATAACGACATTGTTATGAGCAATGATCTTGATTTTCTAACCAATGTTACAAGGACTGATACATTCAAAGTTGTTGGGTTTGGCAAGGGCTCTGTAGCTCATGGTAGAGATTCTAGGTATTGGGATCGGGACGATAGGAGAAGAGATGAAGATTATAATGGGGATGAAATGGACCATACTAGGGATGAACCCACTGACAGTGCTCATATTCAGGTTGCAAAAGTGAAGAATGCTAAGGGGAAGACCTTCCAAGATGATAAGTTTGAGGATTTGAGTCGGAGAGGAGTTGGCTTGTACAACGAGGACGGGCGTAAAGAATTAAAAAGGTATGAGAAGGAGTATGAGGCCTCTTTGCAAAATCTTGGCCAGCTGGCAAATCAAGGTGGAGTTAAATATAATCTTATTGAGGATGAGAATGATGTCCAACAGAATGAAGAAGTTGATGGTGATAATGATTATGATGATGGTATAGATTCTCATGATCCTCATTTGGAAGAACGCGGTGATTCTAAGCATGACAATGGTGAAAACTCTGGTGGAGGAACATCTCAGGATGATGATAATAATGATGGTGATGGTAATGAGTCTAATAATTTCTTTGATGCTCATTTTAAGGATCAAAGTACTACCAAGGGTAATGGGCATGTGTCCATGAATTTCATGAAGAAGAATTCCATTTTAGATTCCCATTTGCATGCCACTGATACTAACTTGCCATATGCTGGCACCATTGGTGCTCTGTCATCAAGTAAATCGCGGCCAGATTTTGGAAGGAAACGGAGACGCCGAAAATTTTCAGGTGATGTTTTCACTTGTGTTATTATTTCTCATGTGAATATATGGATGTGCATGTATTACTTGTAACTGAATATCACCTGCCAAGAAAGAAAATGTTCCTATTGCATTGTATGCATGTCTTATGTGTAATTGTGGTCGTTCCCATTTATGACGTGCAAATGATGGAATGCATAGGACATTTTAAGTTGTCAAGCTTTATGTTACTGATGACGCCTGGCCTTAATTACAAAAATGGTTGGTTTTGGTTGCTGGTAGTTGGCAAAAAGATTAAAACACCAATAAGAATATCTGGTGTAAACAAGATGTACTGATTTTTGTATTCTTATGATTGTTAGTGGTTTTATCTAATTTAGGGTTTCCATAAAATGATAAGACCAAAACATGCCAAATGATAAGATTCTTGGTTGTTGAATGGGATTTTGTTGAATATACTCATATTAAGTTACAAACATCAGGATGAGCATGAAGTCTAATGGTTTTTGTAGTTAAACTTTTGCCTCATTTTTGCCTATATCTTTGTGTGAAGTGCCTTTCCTCCAATATCATTTTTTTTTCATTTTAAATTTCTATGAGATGTTTTTGATGGCTATATTCTGATGCTTGTGTTAACAATGTGCTGTTTGCAAGTCTTGTTACTCTGTAGTTAATTCATAATTTTGAACTTCTACACATGAAGAGAAAGAAGAAATTATATACACATATGATTTCATGTATCTATATTTTCTGTTGCATATGTTCTTAATACATGGTTGACTTATGCTTGCTCTGTTAACACTATAGAAGTGCAATTTGAAATCTAGGCTAATTGTTTAAAATTTGAAGGTGGTTGAAAACTGCTTTAAGAATGTTGGTAGTGGAAGACCTTTAAATATCCTTGTAAACTTATATTGTGAGCATGGGGGCATTTGTGTAGGTGTTGGTGACATGTGCATTATATTACTAGGCTTTGCTTGGTGTGGACCCTCATGGTGGGCTAAAAATTTTCAAGGAGAAAAATTGGGTGTTGGTCTCCTAATCCAAACTTAGAGTGTTCTGTTTACTATTTTGATTGATTATGCTTATTTATTCATGGTATGATTTCTCATCTTTTGGTGGCGTCTTTGCTGATTATTATTTCCTTTTATTTTCAGCTAGATTCTTGGGTGTGTTATTGTACTAATTTATTAAACTTCAACAATTATTCTTTAAGGTGGGCGTACATACAGTTTTGACTTACATATTCTGTTTTGGTTTATGTTTATGCATCTTTTTGTCTAGATAGAGTTTTTATTTGCTTTTAATTTCATTTTATGCTGGTTCATACTTGATTGTAAATTTATACTGATTAATCACCAACTACTTTATGATTTTGTTAGCATTTCAAGACTATTCAACATTATTACTAGGTTAACATTGATTGAGATGGTGATGAAAATTGAGGATGATGTTGGGTGAAGGTTAATTAACTCGTCTACAAGTATGTAAATACTCATAAAATACTACAAATTGCAGACATATGCGAGTTAAAGAAGTGGAAGGAAATTAGATATCTTCAGAAGCCATTTCTTGTGCCATAGTAACAAGAATCACAGACACCTGAAGTTTCTGCAGTGCTTAGTAGATCATAAGCAATCGTCTTATTGTCATATTCTTCAATGCTGACTAACTAAAATGACGGCCTTTTATTCTATAAGGATGATACATCATCATAAGCAAAATGAACGTATTTAGCTGTCTGTTTCTAGTTGATTGAAAATAGTCTTCCCATCATGTCTACTGTCACAACTTAACACATCTAAAGGAATTAAGAATAGTGCTAGTATTCTTTTCAGATTACAATGAGTAGTTTTTCTCTATAAGTTGTTAAAGAGGTTCTAATTGAGTTCTGGCACAAACAAAGCAAAATGAAATCAGTGTAGTAACTAAATAGTTCTTGTGCGATTTATAAACTATCACAAAGCCAATTTTCTTACTTTAGCGACAGGGATTCTGTCCAACTCCTTGAAGATAGCTTGGCCATGTATGCTAGCTGTCGCCAACTACATAAATCTGCAATGGCAATGAACTTCTCTGTAATATGTTTTTCTATTTCAACCACTTTAGCTTGTTAAGCTTGCTCTTTCCCTTTGTTCTGCAATCCTTTCCGCATACCTGTCTGGTTATAACCCCTAGACTTCACATCTGGTGGGTGTGGCTGTCTTTCTTGTAGTGTTTGTAGAAGGAAAGCTTCCTTGTCTTGCCACTGCTGCTGTTGCTTTTCTTTTGCTATTTTCTCACCAGCTTATTTCTTTCCTTCCCCAAAACTACTACTAAGTTTCTTTTGCTTGAGCTTAACTTCGCCTTAAAACCTTGTTTTACTATTGAGCTTTCAAAGACTTTTAAATTTTGTTGAAGACATCTTATGACAAGATTTTGGACTCTTTTAGGGCTGAGATTTTTGAGTTAAACTTCTCTTGACACTCACAAGAAACTTGGCACAATTATCTTGTCTACCAGGTCTTATATAAGCAGCGTAAGTTGATCCTCAACGTTCATCAATCTGTTTGTATGCTTTTTGACAACTTCAGCATCGTGTGTACTTCAAACTCATTTGTAAGTTTGAGTACTTGGATTTGCTTGTTTCTGTCACTTCCTTGGAATGTCACCTTGATCTTATCCATGCCTCTTGACCTGTGTCACAGGTCTTGATGTTGCACTAAACAATCTCACTAAAGTATCACTTGTAGGCAAGGTCCTAAAATTATTTCTCTCTTCATGGTGATTCTTGCATTGATAGGTTGTTAGATTATGTTGTAGGGAGCTGGTTCTCTTCTTGATTCTACTACTTCCGACTGATCTAAAGCTTTTAGGCAATTGTCAAAACTAGTTGAAACTCTAATTTTTGCACTTCGATACACAAATTCTAGCTTTGTATCAAATATAGTCCAAAGTTCGTACTTGTTGGAAACTACCATTAAGTTGGTTGATGTGACATGCCACCTGAAATTAACAAAAGAACAAAAAGAAAAGTTCTCAAAACATTAGATGAGGTTTTAGGAGTTTTATTCATAATTATGCTCGTCTTTAAAGCTCTAGTATGTATCCATCACCCATGAACAAAAGAATTAACCTTAATAGGTATAGGGGAAAATAATAAATAAACAATTAGTTTCTTATCTTGTCTATTCACTTCCCCTCAATTTGTCCCAACAATCACATAACTCATGAAAAGAACCCAAAAACAAATGACAACAGAGACGAATGAATTTAATTAAGACTAGTAGAAGCTGCTATATAAACCTAGCTTTCATCATTAAAAAGGCATCCAGGCAACTCAAAAATTTTGTAAAAAAATCCATAGAAGTCTTCAAATGATGCTTACATCCATTTAAGTCCACCAACATAACTACAACTCTATAAAAAATTAGTATAATCTCACCAAAGTAATGAGCTTCGAAGTTTTATTGCTTTTATTTTTTTGATTTCATTTTTCATAATCCTAATATCGTTGATGAAATAATTCAATTTTTGAAAAAATGACATATACGTTTTCATTCATTGAGCCTCGATTTACATAATAATAGGATAAATTTGTTAATAATGAAAATTTCTTCTTTTTGAAAACGTCTTTTCTCTTTGGTAATTCCACTTGTCTTAAGAATTAAAAACATTGTTCATGTGGTATGCAATGTTAGCTAAATTAATGATGGTCTCCAATCATGACTAATGTCATATTATATCTTATACAAAGTGAGAGTTCCAAGTATTAAAGTGCTAAAAAATGGAGCTTGGACTAGTTTTGTTAATTTGTCTAAAATTGTGAATTAAAAATTTATTTTTCTTATTTTGACCACCAGAACATTATAGTTTTCTCTCTTGGAAATAGGAGTTGGAGTTGAAAAACCAGTGGATTAGGAAAAGTTATGCTAACCTTCTACCAGTCAATCTTATAAGCCATTAAAGATTGTGTAAAGCTCTGTTACCATGTCCAAATTCTAGCACCTATGATTCTATGTTGATTTGGTCATAAACAAATAGGAGGAAGAAGTGTGCAAAAACTGCTGGCTTTCTATTGCAAGAAGCAAAAAACACAAAACATGGTTGCAGTAACTCCACAACAGACGTAGCAGAGAGCAGATAGGAACAAAACTTTAGTTATAAAGGATAAGATCATCCTCATTCCTTCATTAAAACTTGTTTTGTGTAACAAGTAACAAATACCTCCATTATAAAAACTTGATCAGCCTTAACTACTCCACTACAACGCAACTAAAGTACAAATTGGTACTTGGATAAGAGGAACATGATTTATTCAACCTAACAATGTCATCTAGCTTAGAACTTAATAACGAAAGAATTTGTTACCGGATTAACAATGTCAACCTAGTTCAGCTTTTGTTTTCCAAGAAAACATCAAGTCTCACAATACCATCATCCAAATAATTTGTATCTCCGAAGTTGATAGCTTAATATATAAATAAGAGAAAGTGTATACTACTGATGTGTTTGCTTAATATAGAAATAAGAAAAAGTGTATACTATTGATGTGTTTAACACTGTAGAAACGAGATGAATTTATGAAGTTAAGGATTATACAATTGTGACATGAAAATATATCCTAGTTATGGTGTTCAATTGTCCTGCTATGCAATGACTTATAGTCAATGCTTCTCTGACAAATCTTGATAAGCCTAATTCAACTGTTATTAATACCCTCCAAAACTAAATTTGTATACGATGTTAAGAACACCAAAATTATGGTTCCTGAGATATAGTATTGGGGTCGTCCGAATATGTGTGTGGTATATACGTATATATGTGTGTATGCGTGTGTGTGTGTGGTAATCTTTAAGGCTTGTGGAAAGACACATGAAAAGAAAAGAACAGGGGAGAGAAATAGCAAGTGGGCAGTAGAGGGAGAAAAGAGAGAAGGCATCGTTTTGAGCCATGTGAATTTTGTGATTGCTCACTGTTTGTGCAGAAGGTGTAAAAAGCTTGACATGCGGAATGCTGTTCTTTCTCATGGTAGTCATGTGGAGAAGCCAAGTGCTTTAAAACTGTGGATTTTTTTGTTTACCTTCAGATATATTCTTGGTAGTTAAATGATTTCATTTATTGAACTGTCGGAGTCAAAATCACTTTAGTTGCATGAATTTTAGCTTGAATGTCTTTTTTCCAAAGTAAATGGACCAATAATTTATATTAATTCTTGAAATGTTTAGTAGTCTAAGAATTTAGTTTTTGCTTCCATGAGACACTTCATTTATCTTCTAGATTGAACACCTATGCACTTGCCAATACGTGCATCTATAGATGTGGTATTTGACTGTTCAGTTGCTGTGAAATGCAAGGTTGATGCATCAGGGTGAGTTTGTAATTTCTTTTGTCACGAATATCAAATAGTTTTCTTTATGACCTCCATAGTTTACATCAATTTCTGGCTTTTTGTTTCCTTTCCTTGTTTTTCCTGACTTTTTCTCCCAAACTCTCCAGGCTCTTCTTGTGAGATGAAGTTCTTAAACTCCACTGCACAGCTTGTGGAACCCTTTGAAAATCGAAAATTTGCTAGGTTTTCCTTGCAGTATATTGAAATGGAGAAGCCTAATGGACAAGAACAATGGAAACCCAGATTTGCTGGTCACCAGAGCTTGCAGGATCGAGAAGAAACATTCTTGGTACATGATCAAAAAATGCATTGCGGCTTTGTCAGAGGTCCTGAAGGATCCCAAAGTACAGGATTTGATTTGGCTGAAGATGACTTAAATTATATCAGTAGATGCCACATTGCTGTAGTCTCTTGCATTTTTGGAAATTCAGATCGCCTAAGGTCACCTACTGGTAAAACGGTAATGTGGATTTTGTATCAACTTTGAGAAATTTGAGCAATTTTGCTGTTACACTTTTAATTTGGGGATGTGGTGTTAATTCACCTCTGATGTGAATAGCCAGTTTGACTTGTAATTAGAATTTTAACCAAACCAACAGCTAGAACATATGAAAATTTGAAATTTTTAGTCGGATATATTTGATTTTTATTTTTATTTTGAGTCAAGTATGTTGTTTTATTGGAGTAGAAAATCTAATGGTTAAATTTATTTAAATAATATTTTAATAGTACTTAATTAATGGGATTAAATACTATCTACGTAAAAGTAGTAATACATTCCAACTCAATATGTGAGCCGTGTCAATTGACTCTGACATTAGAGAGGCGCCATCCTGCACGCATATGCACACATGAATGCTCAAAGACAACTCTATTCTAGGTTGTAGTTTAGTGAACAGTTTCAGAGTCGAAACTTACTAGCATAATCTTAAAGGAAGTACAATGGATACTGCAGTTGATGGCCTTGCTTTTGATGCCTTTCTGGTTTTAGATGCCTTGCTTTTTCCAACAACAACCCCCCCCTAATTCTGACCATTGTTGCTATGTCCATTTGTTAGAATTAGTCTATTGTCTATGCTGTCATGTGCTGATTTGCATTCTTTCTCTCCATTATTGTTTAGTTTTGACATCTTTTTTGAATGGAGTTTGTATTTTGTTGTATGCTGGTCCAATTGTCTTAGATTGTTATAAAATTGGCTTTTCACATGTACGAACCTGACAATATCTGGTATACAAATTAGATTATGCTAAGGATATCTTGAAACTTTTCTTTTGGTCCAAATCTCTTCTATCTATTGCTGGTGTAGAACAGCCAAATTTTCTGTAGGAGCAAAGTAAGGATAACCGACAGCTTCAGGTTAATGGAGAACAAGATTTGGTTAGTTTCTATTGAAACAATCGGGTTATAAATGAAGTTATTTTTGGATGCAAACATGATGCATAAGTGACCAAAAGTGTAAACAGCATGCATAAAGAGGATAAGAGGACCAGCAGTTGTGAACAGTATTGATCTGAGGCTCATGTTAGGAATATAAGTTGACAGTTTGAGGTAAAATTTGATGTATTTTTCCCGGAAGATTATGCAACTGAACTGAACTTGAAGGATTGTAGCCTCTGAAGCAGAATCACTCGCACTTCACATAGGGAAAATCCCAAATTTTTTCACTTTGCTTTCGTGATTGATGGGTTCAAATCTAAGTATTCCTGTAAAGCTTTTTGATAACTGACATGTAAAGCCGCTAGTTGTATTAAGATTACAACTTCTGATACTCAATCAAGATCTTGGCTCCATTAATATGGTAACTTGGTCTTCTTACTTTCAAGTTTCTGAGCCCACATCCTGGTGTCAAACATCTAATCTCTAACATCCAATGAGGTGACTTAAATGTATCATGGATTGTTTCCAATACAAACTGACCACAGGTAAGCCCATAAGACAAGACCTTAAAGTCTTAACTTTTCCTTCTATTGTTTCTTCTTAAAGTCATAACTTTCCCTTTTATTGTTTCTTTGTTGTAACAAATGTAGGCTAGATAATTAATTAACTATACAAGAAAGCACTTATGAGGGCTAAAATAACATTCTTAAAGATATGAAATTATCTTTTTTAGAATTCGTCATTTGAGCTCATCACTTGGGAGTACCTTCTTAGATGGTACTGCCAATCTTCTCTTCTGTACCTACTCTTCCATTGTGTCGGACATTCTATGATAAATTCTTTAGTTACTTTTTATAGTACTGCCTATATTTTCTTCTCTATCTATTCACACATTAACTCTGATATTTGATGATTTCTATTTCTGTGTTTTGCTTGGAAATGTTATTGGGATCCGGTGTTGTGCTTGCGACACATTTTAATCATGCATTCTTTTTTCTTTCAGGTCACTCGTTTGTCTAGGAAGAACGTTTGCTTCGTTATGTTTATGGATGAGGTCACTTTGCAAACACTTTCTTCAGAAGGTCAAATGCCAGATCGAGGAGGTTTTATTGGTTTATGGAAGATTGTAGTGGTGAAGAATCTACCTTATGCTGACATGCGAAGAGTGGGCAAGATACCAAAATTGTTGCCACACCGACTTTTCCCATCTGCACGGTGAGATTGGACTTGGTATTGTTTTTTTATTGTTATTGTGATTTTTGAATGTTTAGTGGTATATGCATCCTTGTGATTGTGGTTCTTTTTTCTTTCATTAGTTAGAGGTTTTTTATGTTTGTCGGGATGGATTTTGACTTTGGCACTAAATATCAAAATAAAAATCAACTTACTGAAGCAGAGTATTCCAATCTCAAGTTTTAGGTAATCCCCAATAACACCAAAAGTCTTTTCCTCATAAGCTTTCCCCTTCAATAGGGAGACCACAATGTAATAGAGTAATCAAGTACTTTTCACATTTTTCCTAAGCCTTTTGCCTTTTGTTCCTCAGTTGTTAATTTTCCTTTGAATGTGCCTTATGAGAGTCCAGAGGACATTACAGGCGGCAACTCAACTGGAATTTCCACTTGAAGATAACAGAGCGATGGAGTTTTTTTTATATTTATATTCTTTCATTTTATTTCATGTAGCAGAAATAGCATCTCCTCATGCAAAAGGAGACGTGTTGGCGTTTTCTTTTCATGACTTGGATGCTTGAAAATTTTGGTCTGTCATTCAGTGTGCCTACTCTGTGCATTTTTGTTTTTGCATCTTTGCCTCTTTGCTTCTTTTTCCTTTTATGCAAAGAGTATGTATACATGCGCCTTGTCCTCCTGTATATTTGGAGTCACTAGACTTCAACAGAACCTTTCCTCAGCATAATGGCTTAGAGAAGCTAGTTTTAGACGTCAGGTGCTTGTAGTAGTTTATAGATCAACTCTAGAGGTGCAAATTTGATGCAAAATACTCTGGCATGTCTTAAGCCCTCCACACTTGAATATACTTTTCAGGTACTCTATCTGGTTGGACAGCAAATTACGTCTTCAACGTGACCCTCTAATAATTCTTGAATACCTTTTGTGGCGGAAAGGTCATGAATATGCCATTTCTAATCACTATGATCGCCATTGTGTGTGGGAAGAGGTTGCTCAAAATAAAAGACTGAACAAATATAATCATACAGTCATTGATCAACAATTTGCCTTCTACAAGGCTGATGGGCTAAACAGATTCAATGCGTCGGACCCAAACAGGCTTCTTCCCAGCAGTAAGATCTTTTACAATCCAAAATATTTATATGTTTAACAATTGAATAATGGTTTCCTTTTTCCTCTACCTTCCAACTGTAAATGTTTTTTTTCCTCTCATCAGATGTGCCAGAAGGTTCTTTAATTGTGAGAGCACATACTCCGACGTCAAACCTATTCTCCTGCCTATGGTTCAATGAGGTTGACCGTTTTACATCTCGTGATCAGCTGAGTTTTGCTTATACATATCAGAAATTGAGACAGATGAATCCTGCCAAACCATTTTATCTCAATATGTTTAAGGTGAGGAATTGGACTGATCTGTCAATCATACAGAGTGATTTTAACCAAAATAGCAGAAAAAAACTTTCTAAAGAAAATTGTCCTTGCAAATAGCTCTCCGGTTCTTTCCTATTGGCAATGAACTTGAATTCAAAGTTGAATGATGTTTTCTTTTCTTATTAACATTGCAGGATTGTGAGAGGAGAGCCGTAGCTAAGTTATATCGCCATAGGATACAGGAGAAACGAAATAGTTTTAGTCAAGCGACAGAATGAAATGTATGTAAATTTTCATCAGATTCCCATTTCTGTACATTACCCTTTACCACACTCAGCGTAGATGCTGGCAATGATGGGATGATCTCTAGTACCCCAAATTTTGTAGAATTCTTCATTTGACAAGTCTTTCTGAATTTCTCATTAGATACAAGTACATAGCTGTCGTGGATTTTGTGGGCTTTCATTGGATGTTGCTGCGTTCTGGCTGTGACATTTCATGCATATGCGGGGAAGAAAACTTATGATATACTTGAAGTATCTTCGTAACACCCATTTCATGTCATTTTTTGAGACCTTTAAATGTATCCAATGCCTTCCATATTGGCATTGTCACGACGAACTTCATTACTTTTGTAACAGATCCTTGCATTCTTTTTTTTTTCCCCCGTCAATTGATTGTGTACCAAATTTGTTGTATCAAATTTTGATTGGATAACATCTTTATATGATATGTGATATTTGATCCATGTCTATCTTCGTCTGTTTTGGGAATTATATTTTTTCATTATTTTTTGTGTAAATTCTCAAGTAATGCTTAGCAGGGCTTCAACCGTAGTAAATGAAGATGTACTACTATATATATGGTGGTTTTTCATTTTTTTAATAACGTGGGATGACAACGGGTTTGCCCATGAGATACTTCTGCTAATTTTTTTTAAAAATTAAGTGCAAACGTCTTTTTTTAATTAAATTCGAGTTTGGATTGTTCAGGTTTAAGTTTATTCAAGGTCTAATTTTTCTAAGAAAACAATGTTATTTTACTTAAAATAGTTGAGTTTAGAGTCTGTGTGAATTTGAGCTTAACCAATGGATTGATCCATTAAAAATATCTTAATTTGTGAATTTGAGCTTAATCAATGAATTGATCCATTAAAAATATCTTAATTTGGACTTATGAGTTAACTTATTGCCATCTTTGTGAGAGGTAACAATCATTTGGGGACACAATTCTTAAGCCCCTTAACATATATTTTTATATGGTTCACCTTTGCTCATGCGGTAAGTTATCAAAGAAGTTAATTTTTTTGGTAGCCTATACGATGTGGAGCATGTGTTTTGTATTTGACCTATGTTCTGAGTGTTGGCTTATATTTAACTTGTTTCTATCCAAATTCACTTTAAAACTTCTCCAATTTGATTACAAATTGCCCCAAATTAATTCCTAAAAGGAGCTAAAATAAGGCTTGTAAACAAAATATAGACCATATTAAGTATTAAATCCTGTTTTAAAAAAAAGTATTAAATCCTATAGAAATAATCCAAACATAGCCAAATGTTCTCTAATTCATGCTGAAAACCTGATTAGTACTTATCAAGTATACACCCATATTCCAACCTATATTCTTCTTAAAAATTGAAAGTTCAAAATACAGTCAAATACACAGTTGGATAGAGGTTACATTGCATGAAGTTAAGGAAACATGGTCATTGAAACAAGCATGTCTATACATGTGTAATTACATAAAATAAAGAATTGAGAAATAATGCAAATGTAAGTGTCAGTGCCCATCGTGTAAAAGAATAGTTGATGAAAACATGCATGCTTGTACTTATGTAATCTTTAAGATAAGAAACAGTGACAAACACAACTTGTGATATAACCATATCGTGAATTGTGTCTAACGCCATAATTTCCCATAAATACGTGCAAAATTCCTAGTTTGAAAAGACTTTTGTCATTTCTCTTATATTAAGGTTAGCTATTGAGAGAAGAAAAAGAACCTAAAGAGATTGGGAGACTGGTTTCAAGACAGAATCTTAGGTTTCATCTTAATTTGGGCGAATCACTGTTACAAATCAAGATCTTCCATATACTTTCTATTTTTTATTTCCTTGTTATGTTGATTGTTCATGTTAGGTTGAACAATATGATAATATGATAATTATTTAATATGTCTAGATAAGAGCGAAAACTAGCTATTATCTTTGTCAATATTGATTCTATTTTATTTGTAAGTTGGAAGTTTCATACATGATAACTATCTTTGGATTTTTTTTCCTTTCAACGTTAATTTGAAATATTAGTTAGATTAGAACTATTTGTGCGTGGATGATTGGAAAGAATCTATATGTGGATAGAGATTATGACTTCGATATTAAGAAGATTACAATAGGTTAAGACCTTTGAGCTATTGAGGAGCGGATGTTTTTCTTCTTGCTTTCTCTCTCATTAGCAAGGCCAGCTATGAAAATGTTGTTAAGAAATGGATTCCATAATTGAGGCATTATGCACCTGATATTGCGGTCATTCTTGTTGGAACCAAGCTTGGTAAAACCTTCTTGCCTCATTTCCTAACTCTATTGGCGTTATTATTGTGAGGATCTTTGCCAGCAACTGATCATTTTTGCTATGTATGGATGGTTGTATAAGATTATTGAATTCTCAAACTTAAATGTCATATAAGACAGCTTCTTGCTTTCTTTAGTAGTGTCCACTCGTAATTTAGAAAGTCTCCTCTTATCTGGAAATTTTCTATCTTATATGTATCTCTTGACTGAAATCTTATTTATCAAACAATTTGCTGACCTGAATAACTAGTACAGGATATTATGAGTAAGTAGTTAAGTTGGTTATTTTTTTTAATTACAAATACATGATGCTTGAAATGAAAATGAGAATGCTTTATTGGACATGGCCGTAGAGTTTGAGTTAGTGATAGCAAATTCCTTATTTAATAAAAACAAGGCACACTTAGTGACGTTTAAGAGTAGCACGTCCAAGACACAAATTGATTATTTCCTTATCAGGATTAGAGCCAGAGCATAGTGCAAGGATTGCAAAGTGCTTTCGGCTGCATGCTTAGCAACTCAACATAAATTGTTGGTTTTGGATCTAGAAGTGAAGGGATGGAGGACATAACAATTTACTAAGCGGTGTCGTAAAATTAGATTATGGAATCTAAAAGGGGATATGGTGGAACAATTTATGACTCGAATCCGATATAGAGTCGTATGGTCTGTGAGAGGGGATGCTAATTGGATGTTGGGGGGGGGGAGTAGCTCCGTTAGTAAGAGCAACCGTTACAAAACTCCTAGGAGTTTCTAAAGGGTCGTGGGATGGGCGAATGGAATCTTGGTGGTAGTCGGAAGAGGTTCAGGGAACGGTAAAGGCAAAAAAGAGAGCATACAAAGCTTTATTAGCAAGTACAATAGAGGCGGAGTGGGAAACTAATAAAGTAAGGTATAAATTGGCAAAGAAGAGGGAAAAGAAGGCGAAACTTACGAGATTTTGTACAAGAGTTTGGATTCTAACAGGGGAGCACATAAAATTTTTAAGTTGGCATGAGATAGGAGACATAAGACTAGGGATTTCAACCAAGTTTGTTGTATATGAGATGAAGTAGGGTAGTCACTGATGGAGGCCCATGCAATCAAGAGTAGATGGCAGAGATATTTTTTGACCTGTATAATGAAGGCATCTTGGACAACATGGAGTTTGGTAACCCCTCTATGTCGGAGCATTTTCATAACTAGTCTCGGTGTGAAAGGGTCACAAGGGAAGAAATTACAAAGGCTTTGAGGGAGATGGAGAGCAAAAGGGCAGTAGGGTCGGATGAAATCCCTATATAGGTATGGAAGAGAATAGGAGTTGTCGGTATTAAGTGGCTAGTTCAGCTTTTTAATGTAATCCTTGAGTCAACCAAAATGTCGGATGAATGGAGATTGAATAAGTTGATTATATTATACAAGGACAAAGGGGACATCCAACATTGTTATAACTATAGAGACATTAAACTACTAAGTCACACCATGAAGCTGTGGGAGAAGGTGATTGAGAAGAGAGTACAAAGAGCAGCTTCTATATTGGCCAACCAATTTGGCTTTATGCCTGGTAGGTCCACGACAAAAGCGATACGTCTCCTCCGTAGGCTAATGAAATGCTATAGGGAATGAAAACGGAAATTGAATATGATTTTTATTAATTTGGAAAAGGCATATGATATGATTCTTAGGGAAATCTTGTGGAGGTGTGTGGAGGCAAAGGGAATTCCTATGACCTATATACCCGCAATTAGGGATATGTATGAAAGAGCAATGACAAGTGTATAGATGATAGGAGGCCACAGGAAAACTTTTTCTATTGGTATTGGGCTATGCTAAGGCTTTGCCTTAAGCCCTTTTCTGTTTGCATTAGTGATAGATGAGCTTACCAAATATATTCAAGGAGAGGTACCTTAGTGTATGTTATTTGTTGATGATATTATCCTCGTGGATGAGACCAAGGACGGGGTCAATTTTAAGTTAGAATGTTGGAGAAAAATGTTAGAGTCGAAAGGTTTTAAAATGAACAGGACTAAGATGAAATATTTAGAATGTAACTTTTTGGGAAGCTAGATGGTTCATGAGGTGGACATAGCAATTGGTACTGATTTCATACTACAAAAATCAAGTTTTAAATACCTTGAGTCTATCATTCAGAGTGATGGAAACAACAATGCTGATATAGTCCATCGTATCAGATCTGGGTGGGTCCAATGGCAAAGCGCATCAGGGGTTTTATGTGATAAGAAGATTCCATTAAAGCTTAAAAGGAAATTTTATAGAATGGTGATTCGACTAACCATGTTATATGGGGGGAGTGTTAACCCACCAAACGTAGATATACAAGTAAGTTGTTAGTAGCCGAGATGCGAATAGTCTGGTGGATGTGTGATATTACCAGAAGAGATAAGGTCTGAAATCATATGGTGAGAGACAAACTACAGGTGGTTAGTATTGCCGACAAGTTGCGAGAGACTAGGCTTAGGTGGTTTAAGCATGTGAGCAGGAGGCACCCTGATGCTCCTAGGCGATGCTGTGAGAAAATAACCCTTCGTGACTACAAGAGGAGAAAAGGAAGGCTAAATAAGAGCTAAAGGGAAGTGATCAAGAAGAATATGATATAGTTGGCCCTTATTGAGGAATTGGCCAGAAATAGAAAATTCTGGCATGCTAAGATACAGGTAAAGGATATCCTTTAAAGCACACCAAAAAAGTTGTGGAAGTTATTGGGAGACGTTTACTGTAAAGCTCTGACGACGTATCTACCGCTTAGGAAGTCTAACCCTAGTGTCCAATCTGTCTTTTCTAGTTGTAAGTCGTGGACAAGTCTTTCTATCCTACAACTTGGCTTTTCAACTCTGGTGTATGGGAAAAGGTCCTTTGACGTCATCCGATACCTTTGGATTATTCATACTCATATGGCTACTGAGCAAGGATCCCTAACACAACTCGAGACATAAAGAGCCGTACTTTGCAGCTTATCAGGTATTAGCAGATCTTGGCACCATATAATGTATTTTATTTTATTTTATTTATTTTAGTTTTATTCAGTTATTTGTAGTTTTTTTGTTTTATGATTACTATACTCCGTAATTTTTTCATCACGTCATATTTGCATGTGGGTGTACGAAAAATAGCATCTTTACTCTGTAGGAATAAGGTTGCGTACTATTAGACCTCTCCAGACCCCGTAGTGGTGTGGGATTTGGAATAGGTGTGATGATGATGATGATGATATTAAGAGTTAGATAGTGTGTTGAATACAAACTTTATGATTCTTCTAGTGTTAGGATCAAATCTTTCATAAAATTTCATAGATCTTAATTTGTTCTCTTTAGTCCTATTCTAATAAGGATGTTTGTGAATAGATTTAAGAATAGGTGGTTATAACTTGAATAAGAGCAATTCGTTATCTTAGGAAATTTCATCAATCCCGATTATAAAACCTTTTAATAAATTGAATCATCAATATAAAGTTGTGAATAGATTTAAGAAAAGATGGTTATAACTTGAATAAGAGCAATTCATTATCTTAGGAAATTTCATCAATCCCGATTATAAAACCTTTTAATAAATTGAATGATCAATATAAAGTTGATACTAGGGGAACTTTTATCTAAATGTTTATTAATTCTTGCTTTCATCTTTTTATTTAGTGCTAAGATTTGATTTTAGTGGTTTGGTTTATCTTTAATGTAGTTATATATATATATATATTTTATTTTTAATTTCCAATTAACAATCACTATATTTAATTATTAAGCTAGGTTATAGTAGGATAGTTTACTAGTAGTCTTGTAGCGCTTTCTCGTGCGATTAATACTTAATTCATTACTATATTATTACCAAATGATAGGATTACTTGATTAGGGATGAGAATGAGTTGGGTTGGGCTGATCTGAGGCTCGATTGGGTTCAAATTCGGGGCCCTGGCAACTTGAACTGTGGCATAGCTTGACTTAGCACAATTTTTTTAAAAAAATTTACATTAAAAATTAGAAACAATGTCCTTTTTCTTAAAACAACATCATTTGTCTCCCAGGCTTGGCGTGGCTCAATTTTATGGAAAAAAAGTCAAGGTCCTGTCAACTCGCTGACTTCGGGCCTTTCGCCCCGGGCCAAACTGTACTTAACTTAGGTTGTGAGTAATATTTTATGGAAAAGAAACATTAAGTAGTAGGAAATAACTCACCAAGTTTGTAGCACTGTTTTTAGGGTAGTAATTGAAGTCTAGGAGTCTCAAACACTATCACTTTAGTAATTTATTTTTCATTTTATTTTAATTTAGATTCTTTCACTTTCTATGCATGGTTTATTTTGATTTCAATTGTAATCTTGGTGTATAAAAAATTTCTAAATATCCAAACTTATTGAAAAAAGATCTAGAGATCGATCAAACGCCTTATTGGGTGCTTATAAAATAAAACAAGTCAACATCCTAAGACTTACACCTTAACACAACAAAGGAGCACAAAACTATGTTGGAATACATAAAACTATCGCTTAAGGGAAAGGAATTTAGTATTACAAGAATCATAATCACTGTAAACTATCTCGAAATTAAACTAAACACCATCTAGATATTACGGTAATACATATAGTTTGATAGGTTGCTGAATGAAAATTCCAAGGCATATCACCAAAATTTTGGATATGTGTGATTCTTTTAACATAAATGAAGTAATTAATTATGCAATTAGACATATAATATTCCCATTCTTATTAAGGGTTAAGCAAAATAGTGGTTGAAGTCACTACTTATAACTTCAATCATAATATTGGACAACCTAGCCGAGAAGTTCCTTGTAAATTACATTTTTTAAAAGACTACGAAGCTTAAACGCGATATAACTGCCTAAATTCAATTTAAAATAAAAAACTTTATAAAGCATGGGATATATTCAAGGATATGCTAAGGAAATGCCTTCACTGTGGCATTTTAAAATGGATGCAGGTTCAAACTTTCTTGAATGATCTGACCTATATAATAAAGTTGACAATCAAAGCAATAAGTAGTAAGAAACTAAAAAATAAAACTCTATAAGCCACCTTTAACAGAGACATGGCATTGATAACTATTGGTGGTAGGCCAGTAGGTTGAGAATGAAAAGTAAGTAGGTGTACATAATATGGAAGCTACCACTTGATTGGAAGCTCAGGTGGAGGCTTTAGTAAATAAACTTAATAGTATGAGCACCCCGCTAAGTCAAGCCTAAGCATTATGCTATGAGATATATAGGGAAGGACATATATGAAATGAATTCCATATTGGAAGCTCGGTGATTGAGCAAGTGGAGCAAGTGGATTATATAAGGAGTACGTAACGAAAAAATAAACCCTACAACTATACCTATAATCTACGGTGGAGGAATCTCTTATATTTTTCATAGAGTAATCAAGTAGTCGAAAAGCAGCCTCCATTTAGATTTTATCAACAATAATAACAGGAGAAGAAATTGAGCTTAAAATGGATAATTTAAAAGTACACATTAAAAAATAAGTCTTGAAAGCAAAATCATTAGGCTTCAAGTTAAAGCCTGAAAAACCATATTAGTTAATTGACCAAGATGATACCTTAGATACCAAGGGTCATTGCCTATAATTATAACATCCAATCCTTATTTATTATCTTTTTTTATTAATTAATTCTATTTTATTTATGAGTTGATGATTTATAATTGAGAAATATCTTCTAGAGTGTTCTTAATGTATATTTAATTGAAGATAATGATTATATCACATATTCATTTGTGTTTTGATGATTTGAAAAAACCTGCATTTGGTTTTTCCGTGGATTACATATTAGGATTTGAATGCATTAAAAGAACTTGCATTTTTTTTTGAAAAAAATAAAAGGAGTTATATTAATATTAGCAAAAGCTAGAAAACATCATTACAATGAGTTACTTAATCTAGCTATAAATCGCAAAATAGTGTACATCAACTGATTATAGCAAATTAACTTGGAGTACATCAATTAATTGTAGCAAATCAACTTGGCCAAGTGTCTGTTGTTAGTTGTTTTGAATAAAAGCTGCTTTTATTCAATTTAGCTTGAGCCACCTTGAACTTCACTAGGCATCAATGAGTCACTCCCATCTGTTTTGAAATGTAGATAATCCAACTAGTGTAATGATATATATATAATTAGTAATTGTCTTCCATTAAGCACCCAAAAAGGACAATCCATTATAAATATGTGGAGCTTTTAATTTGCCTTAAGGAGGCCTACTAGAATTGACTTCCTATCCATTACCAATTATCTCATCGTAGACTATTTAAGAGGGTCATTTAACCCTATTTGAGAGGTTCATTTAACCCTCTTGTATTCCATACTAGAGTGATCATTTAAGGGAAATATCCCTTCATTTTGGTTTTCCATCTTGTTGATCTTCCTTTGGGATTAGGGGAACAGTCATGAAACCTCTTTGCTATCTCAACAGTTCTATCTTTCTCTAGTTGTCTTAGCAACATGTTACTTGTTGGATTATTATCCAATAAGTTAAATTCATCATCTAGCTCTTCTTCCACTGATAGTGAATTTTGGGTAAAGGTTATGTCTTCCTGGTTATCAAGTTCCTTTAACAGAGAGATGTGTTTAGATGCTATATTGGGTTTCCCATCTTCAATATCTGGAGTTATTTCTGAGTTACCTAGATTCTCATTAACAACAATTTGTACCTCCCCAGTCTTTTCATTATCCACGTGAGGAGATTCAACCCCCAATAATTCATCTTATAATCCAGTTGAAAATTTTTTCCTGTAAGAACCCATTTCTTGGTTGCATTATGAGGCTTTCAGGAATATGTTACCTTAATTTCAAAATTTTCAATCTCCCCTATTTTACCCAACTTGAGAATTGGTAAATAATTAGGTAGTATAACATTCCTTTTAACCTTCACACATATTTTTGCATACCTAATCTGCTCCATTATGGATGTTTGAGTGTCCATACAAAGAGACTTACCTAAGAGCTTCTTAAAAAACTTAATCCTTTAATTGTCCAAAATTTTAAGGGCAAATTATGAAACGACTCTCACATAAGAAAAAATTCCACACATTGTCTGTCAAATGACATCCCAAGTTTCCACTTACTAATAAACACGAGTAAGCTCCTATATTCCATAGTCTCATTTCCAATATTTCATTTAAATTACTATCAATAACAAATTTAAACAGAATAGTGCCTTCATCTATTAGTAAAGTTTTTTCCGAATCTTTCTTACCCCATCGTGTAGTGGCCTAAGGTTTGATGATTGGAAATACGGTTCTCTTACTTCCGAAAGAACCAACCAGGGCAATAGACCAAGCCCTTTGTCCAGCTTGCAACAATTCAATTGGTTGATTGACGACACCATCCTTCGTAGTGTCCGAGTAATATTTCAGATGTATCTTAGGCTGCTGTAATTGAATTTTCTTTATCCAAGCAGCAGTATTAGGGGAGGGTTTATGGGGATCTGAAGTTTGCGAACTTACCCCCTTTTCATATGCATATTTTTGACAAACCTCTCGGATGGGCTCGCACGGGTCTTAGTAAGGAGATCTGGGTCTTAGCTTTATCGAAGCTCGCTTGGGTCTCAATTATTTGGTGCTGAGTCAGTAGTGTGGATAGCGACCCTCACTGCTCACTTTGCACCCAGAGGATTGGGTCTCTCTTTTCTGTTTGTTTCCCATTGTCACCCCCCTCGCCTGCTTTACAAATCTGTAGGTGGGTCACCACGGTCCCATCACTCCCGTTCTCGCCACGTTCGCTTGCTCTTCAGACTGGGTCTTGTTTGTTCTTCAAATCTGGAGGCGGGTCTTGCGTTGCTTCCGCTCACACCATTAGGACGTCAATTGTTTTTAAGTTTGGAGGTGGATCTCCTGGAGGATGTCAAATTTGGAGGTGGGTTTCCTGGAGGATGCTACTCTTGCTTGCTCTCCTAGAGGATGCCTTGACTTTCTTGCACCACTAGTTTGAAGGAACTTGCGTTTCTTAATCGTACTTAATTAGACAGAATAATAATATGATTAACCTTATGAAGAAACCTTGCTTAACACTGTAAATTCAATTTAGTAGCTGCTTAAATAACTAGAAAGATCAATATAGTAACATAGAAATAAGTGTTTGCATTCAATTTAGTCATTTATTAGGCTTTGTTTGATTGGATGTTAATTAATAAAATGGAACGAAATAGAACGGAACAGTTTATAATAGAATGACGGTTTATAATAGAATAAAATGTAATATAGTAAAAAAATTGTTTAGAAGGGATGGAACGGTTCATAATGTAATGTAGTGAAATATTGTTTAGAAGATGGATGAAATGAAATGAAATATATAATAAATGACTATTATACTCCTTAGATTAAAATGGTTGTTGCAGGAGATTTAACGATATAATTTTAAAATAGAAATTATTTCCAATTAAAAAGTCATGATTGTGACTTTAATTTTTTAATATATTTTTATTTTAAATTAATAAAGATTTTATTATTTTATAATTAATTATATACAATTTATTATTAATTATATGAAAATATTATTATTAATTATTTAATTTATTATATTAAATTTTATTCTATTCTATTATATGTGATTTATATTTAAAAATAGACAACTAAAACCATTATAATCAAAATTCATAAATCATTTGATTAATTTAGATTTTTCCTGAAACACACTTTCAGGTCAACTTTTCATGATAAATCTGACAATAAAAATAGAATAATTTTAGAACACTTTCTTCTACAAAATTGTTTTCCTATCTCTTATAAGTTTCTAGTTTAATAAAAAATATTCAATTTCGTGCAGAAATCTGAAAGTTATACCCCAAAAATTTTGAAGTGTTCATAAGCTAAAATAGCATTTTGTAATAAGCTTTAATTCAAAATCTGGAATTCTAGAGACATAATTAAAATTTGATCTCTTTAGACAATTTGTAGTCCTATGTCTCTAGTTTACTTCAAATTAAAAATCGTTCCATTTGGATAACTACAACACAAAATATCTTCAAAGTACCGAAGCAAGTTACATGAAAATATCGTGCTTTCCTACTTTCTCTTCCAAAAATGCAATCGTGCAAAAGTACGATGGTGATTCTTCTTCTCCTTCCAAGCCTCTGCAAAATTTTCCTCTTCTTTCTTTTCTTTTTAATCAACTTCTCTAACTCATCTCAACCACATTTTTGACTTCCATGCAACCCAACACATTCCAAAACAGATCAAAAACAAGGAATTAACATTAAATATCAAAAACAGAAAATAAAGGAAAGTTTGCATGATCACACTTCTCATCCTTGAGCTCTCCACTGTAACTCCTTTTAGCTTTTTTATTCATTCTTTTTGCTTTGATTCTCGACCTTCTTGGCTCCATTTCTTTGATTTATGCACTTCTGAATTATTCCTAGAATCATCATCTCTAGCTTCATTTGAAACCTAGGTACCTTCAGTTTATTTCTCAACCTTCTTTTCTTCTTCACCTTGACTGACATATCTACATCTTCCACAAACTTCAATACTGGCTGCATAAAACAACATAATTCAACATTTTTTGTATATTCATTCTTTGGATTCTCCTTGTTTTCTTCCTCTAACTTTCATTTTCGAATCTTATTTCAGCTCAACACATTATTAAACAAATTAAAAACCATAATTAACACCAAATATCCAAAAACATCTCATATTCACTCTCACTGCTGGAGACTTTGTTGAAACAAGTAAGTGATTTTTAATGATATTTTACTGTGTAAATGAATACATGCATGTGAGGTTAGAGAAGTGTAGTTTCGATGATGAATGAATTAGATGATAGATTTGTGAACTAGGAATTGTTTGAAAACAGTATGAAATAGGTTCTGGTTTGGATATGCAGAAGTTCATGAAAATCGATGAAAATATATATGATACATTTGCATGAAGTTGCATGGACCATGCACACGTGACACTGGGTTCTTGGTGGCCATGGATGTGTGTTCTTAGGTGTGGATGATCTTTCATGTGGGAATCAGGAGGAGTTTATGTGTAAGCTTGGTTGTTAAGTTTCCTTAGGAATAGGACAAGTTGTTGAGTTTGTTTTGGAGCTTGTTACTATGTTCTATTAACTTGACTCTGTTACTTTATTTATATTATTTTACTCTGTTATTGGTTTCTGTTATTTTTGTTTCTATATAGCAAGGTGGTGTAGACTACTATCTAGGATAGACTATTTCTTTTTTTTTTGTTGGATAATGCTATAAATTGTAGCAAAGCAAATCAATAAAACAACGAGAATTCAATATATACAAACCCCTCTCTCTCTACCTTCTCTCTACTTTCTCTCTCTACTTTCTCTCTCTACTTTCTCTCTCTAACCCAACTTCTGTCTAATAAAGAGTATGACATATCAATATACTATGTTTTGGTTTAGAGAAATCGGAATATGATTGTTTTTATTGTTCATGCACAAATTTTTAGAGTGTTTTTGGAGATGGTTTTAAATGGGTTTAATAATATGAAATGAAGATCTGATAAGGTCGTGATATAGAGTTAATAAAATTATAAATTTATGATAAACTGAATGAGTAGAAAAAAATGGAAAAAAATGCATCAGTGGAAAGTTGAAAGAGAAAACAAAATGTAGAAACTAGAATTTGCAAGTATAAGAATCGGATTTTTATATTTAAGTATAAACCTTAGATGTTTGATTTGTTTTATTTTGTTGAGCTAAAATGAAGTTAGAAGTGCCATTTGTGTTAATTGAAGAAGATTGAAGAGAAGAAGAAAATCTGGAAAATTACATTAGAGAGAGAGGAAGTGAAGTTTCAAATTTGTTATGGTTGAAGGATAAACTTGAATTTGATTTGTTTAGAAATTGTATTATAGTTAAAAATGCATTATAGATGATTTAGAAGTGAGTAATCTGGAAAAGAATAAAAAAATGGAAGGATAGGAAGAAAATATACGGTGAAGAAGAGAAGGAAACGATCTGTTGAAGATCGCAACTTTGCAGGTGTTGGAAGCATATCGTGGTCGTGCAAACGCACGATCGTGACTTTCAACGTTTTTGAAGAAAGTTTGTTTTTGAACATCCTTTGGTATTTTTGTTATAACTTCTTCACCCAATGTCCAAATAACTTGATTCTTGAACCATTAAATTTGAAACACGTTTTTCTTCATCTCCACAAAAAATTATAGCCATATAAAATGGTTTGACTCTTGAATTTAAGATGAAATTGTTACAGAGTACTAGAATATGATAACTGGTATTATTTCACTGAACATACTTAGGTATTTTGATTATATTTTGATCAGTAGGTATCCAAATGGAATGATTATTATTTTAAATTGAACTAGAGATATATAAATACAAATTGTATGAGCAATCGAATTTTAATTCTATCTCTAAGAATTTCAAAATTTGACTTCAAGTTAAATACAAAGTATAGTTTTAGTTTATAAACAGTACAAAATAATTTTCAAATTTCTAAACCAAATTGTATGATCTTAGTATCATTTGAAACTTAAGACATTGGAGAACAATTTTCTAGAGAAATTATTGCCTAATTGTGTCATTTACCTTATCAGAATGATGATGCAATGTTTACCTGAAAGCATGTTTTTAGGAAAAATCTGAAATGGTCATTTGATATGAACAGGCGTGAGCTTAGATCTCACACCTGTGATTGATTAGACTACATGGCTGTGAGTTTTTGATGCATGCCTTACACACACACCACACATAAAACCACTTCTGAAAGTAAAAATTAAGATAAAATAATTAATACATAAATTAGAAATAAGGATTTGCAAGATCGTGAGATTGAAGAAATTTTCAGAAAAACACGATCGTGCAGAAGCACGATCATAAGATGGATGAATGATCTTGATTTGCAATATTAATTACCATCTAATAAAAGATGTTTTGTTAACGACAGAACCTTACTGGCAACTGCTACACAGAGAGAGAATGAGAGGATTATAGAGAAATAGGAAGCGATAGTGAAGTGGATAGATTGGAGAAGAAAGAGACGGAGAGAAAGAAAGTGCTGGCTTTAGCTCCCGTTGCTAAACCTATCGTCGGAAAGAAGCTTTGCAAGAGAACTTTCAAGCTCATCCGAAGAGTTGCTAAACATAACTGCTTGAAGAGAGGAGTGAAGGAAGTGGTTAAAAGCATTCGACATGGTCAGAAAGGGTTGTATGTTCGTTATGTTTATGTTCCATCAAAAGAGAATCTTGCAAGTGCAGGAACAACCAAGAGACCCACATGTTGTGTTCTGGAGGAAAAGTTACAATTAGACTATAAGTAGGTTCTAGCTGATATTTCTAAACTTAGTTCCTCACTGTTCTGATCGAAGTTATAGCGTTGGGATGGCCTAATGTACCAACCTGATGGACTGATACATATACAATTTTTATACGTTTTACTTTAAGTAGCTATTTGATCC
>JAOQMP010000003.1:24062408-24075017 GCA_027563575.1 Erythroxylum pedicellare | reverse complement strand
GCTCATAAATCTTCTTTAAATAGTCCTATCTACAAAATAAGTGCAGAACTGCATGTCAAAGAAGTGGAAAATTACTCTATGAAATGACTAGCATTTAATATTGACTGACCAAAATAAAATTAGGCTAAGAAACTCGATCATGAAGAGAGAAAATTTGACTTCATCAATACAATCATTACAGATAAAATCAGGTAGCATATTCAACACATAAGTAATGAAGTAATTTTCAGTCAAGTTTTCATCTAAATAATTTCATCATTTTCACATTTAAAATCAACAAGAAAAACTAAATGTGGAGTAACAAAAGTTTTCTTCTTTCTTCTTTTTCTTTTTTATTTGGTTGTTTGTGATCAAAGATCCAAATCAAAAGATGAAGTCTTACCTTTCTTAGAAAACTCAACTTGAATTGCTGGAGTTGAAGCACTAGGGGGTAACATTGATTGGAGATGTGGAACAAAAGAGAAAGCTAAATGAGGAGAGAACAAAGCCACTGTCCTATAAGCAATGATACCAGGGCTTATTAAAGAACAAAGGGTTTCTCAACGTCTCATGTATTTACACCAACATTACAAGAATGCTCAAAAACATTTTATAATTATCAGCCAAAATCTGAAGTTTCAATGAGGGAAGAGATTGGTCTAAAAATAAAATGAGAAAATAACATTTAACTAATTAACCAAATAGATTGCATTTGTATACTTCACCTATCGATTGCCTGTGTAAGGGAATGGATAGTAAGGGCTCAACTTCATCTGTTGAAGACCTCCATCGTCGAATAGCTTCATACAAAAAAAGGTGGAAATTTAAAAGTGTTAAACTGAACAATGTTATAATTAAACAATGTCATAAGCATAAAATTGGCTCTTCCTTAGATAAGCTTGATCTTGTATGCAGCTCTTCTACGAGATCCTCAAGCTTAAATATGATCCTACCAAACATGGAACAATCTGTTAAAGGAAGCTTAAGTAAGGTGAGATGCATCGAGATAGAATTTTCTCACCTACAACTAGATGGTTACGAGTAGCGATGTCAACCGACTCTGAATCTCCCAAACCTAATTGGGAAAAACTTTAAGCATCGTTATGGAAAGGGAGGGGGCCTTACGGCTACATCGTCGTTTCACGCTTCTTCCTTATCAAGAATCTTTGCTCGATCTTGATACATTTTCATCCAAGTTTCTTTGACTAACCTCTTGATATGTTGTCATTCAAGCTTTTTGTTTGGTTCATTTCATTGTTTAAGTGTATTTGCTTTGTTTTCTCATTGTGTTGTCATTTTATCACACTTTTAATGGAAAGGAGTAAGCTTATTCTTCAACCAAACTTATTGCCCTTCACTATTATTTAATAAAATCAATTTTTAATTTTCCAGAAAAAATTGAGCTAGTTAGAAGTGCTAAATTGAACATTTGATGTATAATATTATGCAACTTTAAAGGTTTTTATGCATAATATTATATGTCCCATTTTTATACCTAAAATAATGATTAAAATTGTTACTATATTTATAAATATAATATAATTAAAATTATAATACTTGATTGTTGTTAGTTATGATAAACCTTGCTATATAAAAATTCAAAGATATACTTTAAATTAATCTACATAACACAATACTCAATGAAACCAGGAATCACACTACACACGATAGTGAAAGCAAAGAAGAAGGGTTTGGAGTCTCTAGTCTTCCTCACTTTCCACCTCCATGTCTTGCTCTTCTCCTATAGTATCGACTCATATGTTTTAATTATACTAAATAGAAATTAGTGGGTAATTTAATTTAGCTAGATATATTATGAATAATTATTAGTAAATAGAAAATTTTATATTTTAAATATATATTAGTAAATAACTATATAAATAAATATGTAACATTAGTAAATACCCTTTAATAAATAGGTAACTGGAACTATAGCAATAATTCTAGATGTTGCATATATAAGACTTTATTGTAACCTATTTTTAATTTTGTTGCCTTTTCTTATATGTAGCAACAAATTATTATTATCATTGCCTTTTCATATTAGTAAAGTCGACACTTTAAAAGCTGTTACGTTACATTAATTTTTAGCAATACATTTTTAAAATGTTACAAATATATTGCTACTTAAAGCTCTTTTTGCAACAATGAGATGAGACCTCTATCTCTTTTTTTAAGTAATTTGAAAATCAAGCTTACTATTATTTGGTGTTTGGATTTTCTCAACAGGAATCTTTTTCCCTAAGAATTTACCTCAACTTGCTCTAGTTGGATCTCTAGCATTTCACCTTAGGGCGATGAGGCTCCTTTGTTATCATTTTCCTTGTCTAGTTCATTCAAATTCATTCGAGTCTCCTAAATTTCGAAAAGTTTGTCAGCTCCTCTTAATCCCCCTTAGAAAGAACCTTCCTACTAAGCCTTCTCCTACTAGGTGAGGGAGTTTTCATTAGTAAAAGACCTTGATTTTATCCTCTATTAGGTGATCTTTCCCCCTAATCTTATTAGAGGGATCTCCTTAAAGAGCTCTTATTTTATGCATACTCTGACACAAATGCATGTGTAGCCCGCTCTACGCCTAAAAAATGTCACCTTGTTTATGAACAATGGCTTTCTGACGTAGTTTGTTAAATAACTTAAGCCATTAGTGACCAGTATTCGAGGGGGTGTTGTGGAAGTTCACCCATAGTAGCCCCTATTTCTATTGGATATCCTCCAGCTTAACTCTTAGATTCCATATTTGTAGAAAGATTGGTATATTGTTTAGATACCATCGACCTCCTTAGTGATGCTTTGCACTAAGCTATTATTCGAGAACTTGAAGAGGAAGAGGAAGAGGAAGAGGAAGAGGAAGTACATGTCTAACATTGCATATTAAAGTCCTCGAGCTTTTCATTGATTTCATGCCCACTATCTCAAATTGGAAAGGCTGACCTTTTCTTAAGGAAGAATCCCACCATTTTCGAAGTGTAAGAGCACGTGCCTTGTTTGAGGACTTTCATAGGGAAGATACAACAATCACACTATCTCTAAACATTAGTGTGGTAAAGTGGAGCTTTGTGCTAAAAGAATCTCATAATACATATTTTTAGGTAAGAGAAGGTTTAGAGGCTTCTATGAGTTGCCAAGGTTGTTTATAGAGTTGGGCTTAAAGAGGTTATGGGCATTTAGATTAAAGGTTAATCAAGCTTATAGTAGTTATAGCTGGGAGCAAATGAGGGCAAAGGTGGAATCTTCTACTTTGAACTTTGCCCAATGTCTACAAACTATTCAAGTAAAGCCATGAAAGGAGGAAAAATGGATAGCGGGGACTTTGAAACAAAAAAGTAGTTTCTCCTGAATGGTAAGTCAGAGCATAGGAAGGGATGAAAAAACCAAAGATACACTTTGTTAGAAAGAAGTTCAACAACCACTACTCCTAATTTGACTGTGAGAGGAAAGTTGGGGAGTGAGAGAAGGTAGTTTGAAGGGTGAAGGCAAAAACAAAAGTAGCAACAGATGCGTAATCAAAAGGGAGAAGCTTTCTCTTTCTAACCTATATCTTGCATTGGCTATTTTTTTGGTTAGAAAGATGATTAGGGGAGAACAATTGGTGATTTGGGTTAGTTTTTTTATTAAATTGTTGATATAGTAGTTTCTTTTATTTAAACCAAAGTTAATTATTTAAAAATTTAAACCAAACCAAACAAATTTACATAAATTTGGCTTAGTTTAGGTGGTTAGGATTAATTTAATAACTATATATTTTTATTTTTATTAAAATGAGTTGTTCATTCTTTTATAATTTCAATAGACAAAATTTTTAAAGATATTTAATGTATTATCTTCATGAAAGTAAATTGACAAATTTATTCATAAGGAAATAATGATGGACTTGGAATGGGTGATATCCAAGGAAAGCGTACATACTTATATGATTATATCATAATTATAAGAAAGGAGATGGCATTTATTAAAATACATTTTAATATTTTGGTTCCTACTATAAAAACTTTAATAAAATCATATTCAAATATCAAATTAGAATGATAAAAGGGTCAAGGCTTAACATGTTAAATTAGATTTAACGAAGTTGAAGTGGTATATCTTTGTTTGTTGAACGCAAGTTAAGCTTAAAAAAACCTTTCTATTTTTTTTTTTTTTTGTCCCTATAAGCGCAACAAGAATTTTGTGTTGGAGTCAAAACAGAAGTTCAAACTCCTACCAAAAGTTCACATGCTAGAAATTAATAACATCCGATAAACACTTGGAGTATCAAAAGCAGCAGATGATATTTTTCCATAATACTTTTCTAAGTTTAATTAATTGCTAAAATAAATATGAGGTTATAATTTTGTTCATGTTGAATTAATTCTACGGTTATCTTTTTTTCAGAAAACTAATTTGTTAGGTGATACATGAATTATATATAGGTATTATGAATTTATAAAGTTAAAATTACATGCAGGACCCATGAATTATGCAGATAAATATCTGTAAAAATATATAATTTACATTTTGAATAACATAGTTAAGTTTGCTTCTCCAGAACTAGATGGTTGAACTAGCCCGTCACTCTTCATAGTTCATATACTGAAAACGAGATGTGACACGTTATTGCTCTGTAGAGCTAAGACATTTGTTAGTAACTAGTGGTTAGAGACGTAGAAAAAAAAGGAAATTGGTGACATGCCTATAAAACATATGAAAAGCCAAAATAAATTAAAAAGGATTAAAATTTTCTCTCAACTTTACCTTAATTATTTAACCAGTTGGCTAAGTCGAACTAAATTAGCTTTAAACATCTTTTTGCCGAAATCCTGTACTTCAAAATTTTCTGAAATAATTAGATTGCTCTTTCTTCTTTTACACTGTCTTCAAACATACATATTTTGGTTAGTAATTCACAAAGTTTATATTTTATTTGTTCTTGAGGACTCCTCGGAGAGCAATAAGTTACTATTTTCACTCATATTTTTCTTGTATTAGTATATCAAATGTCTTACCCAATCTCAAGTGAGTTTAAGAGTAATATGAAAAAAAATCCAACTCTTATTATTCTCTTTCACAATCTTGACATATGGACTGGCAATTCTTAGCTCTGAAGCTACGTAATCCAAGTTCAACTCGCGACGAGGTTCGTGTGGGATTTTCTTACTCCATGACAAGAACTTGTGGACTTTAGCAAGATATTCATGACTGGAGAGAAAACAAGCACAAAGGTACTACCATTCCCACGTTTGATTTGTATCCTCTTTTACGTTCAGGATGGAAATTTTTGCAGCTAAATCATCCAAAGCATCAAAAGAACTTCCACCTTCTTTTATGGCTTCTAAGGCCTTTTGGCGTACTTTCATAGCTTGGATCCTCTGACAGCAGTTTCCAGTCACAGACTGTTTTATGATTTCAGAGAGTTTGTGAGAATCAGGAACTGTATCAATACCCTCACACACTCGTATAGCAGCATTGAGCTGGTCTGCGAACATCTGCGCGTTGTAAAAGTGATCAACTTGCATGGGCCATGCAAGTAACAGAACCCCCCCAAGGAGACCCTCAAGCACCGAGTTCCACCCACAATGAGTCAGGTAGCAACCAACGGCTCGGTGGTTTAGAATCAGAGCCTGTGGAGCCCATCCTTTAATCACAAGGCCTCTCCCAGCGATACGATCTTCAAAACCCTCTGGCACCACGCTTTGATCATGAACTTCTCCACTTTCCACACCCTTCATTGGATCTTTAACAACCCAAATAAAGCGAGCTCCACTATCATCCAAAGCATTGGCTAGGGCCTCCATTTGTCGCTTGTTCAGCGTTATTTGACTCCCAAATCCCACATAAACTACTGACCTGTCCAGTTCACTTGTGTCCAGCCATTCCAGTACGTCTTCCGAACGTATAGAACTAGGCCCGCCTCTCTCAAACTTGCTCCTTGGGGTAGACAAGATTGGGGGCAAAGGACCTACAGCCCATACTTTGTCGTGTCCCAAGTATTTGGCTTTGATCGCTTCCAAATTCTCTTTTTCAAGCTCCGTGAATGAGTTGAAAACAAGTCCCCAGCACCGTCGAGTTTCACGATATACATTATCATAGAAGGGGTACTCAGACAAGGTTTCATACTCTGAGAATTGAAGAAAAGAGTTGGCATTGAGAACTACAAATCCGATAAGTCTGATGTTAAAGTATGCTGCAAGCCGATGCGTCCAAGAAGATAGGTAAACGTCAGGAATGATAGCCACAGGTGGCTTAGGGTGGTTCTTAAACCACTGGACGACTGGTTCATAGAACTCACTCATGGCGTCGGACAGATGCTCTAAGTACTTCTCTGCAGGAAGCTCTTGCAAATTCTCGACTCCTGGAGGCAGAGAAGGGTGAGATGGGAAAGGAAGGACTAAGGTTTCGACGGAGGGGTGAAGAGATAGAAGAGAGTTGAGGAATGAAAGGTTCTTGGGGGTGACTATCACGGTGATTTGTAGGCCACGGAGGGCTAGTTGGTGGACTAGGTCAATATGTGGAAGAAGGTGGCCGCATCCTGGATATGGTATTACCAGAACGTGAGCGCCCTCGCTACATGGACTTTCAAGATTCATCACTTACTTGACTTGAATCTCTTCTATCTTCTAATTTGTGTGATATCTAGTTTGTGCAATATCGTGGCTGAGCTTACCAATTTATGGATAGATAGAGCTGATTATCTTTTACGATCAATCTTAAAAATATATCTTAATTATATCAAAGCTTGGGTATAGGGGTTGGGCAAGGACACTTTGACCCCGTTTTATTTTTAAGCTTATAAATAAAGATTTTTTCTTTTTTCTTTACATTTTTATTTGATTTTTTGAGTTGTTTTTCAAATCTTAACATTAAGAATTAATATAATTCATAGCATTTTTAATAATAAAAATATACTTTTAAAAGTTTATATATTTATATAATATTAATTTATTAGGACCCTTTTTTATTTTAAGTAATGTTAATAACGGGCTGATTATATCTAGGGAAAAATAAATTGCCATAATATGAAGCGCCGACCCTCGCTTTTTCACAGTCTTATCTCATCCGAATGAAAATTTGAGCATAGGCCAACTACTAACCTAGTCCCTTGATTACAAAAGCTACGCCTGTCTTACAGCATTTCAAATTATGTTGAATAGCCTCAGTTCATTCGATCCATTTATCGAATTTCTTGATCTCCGTGTAGTCATCATCTAAATATTCTAATGTGCTACAGCAACTTTTAGAGTACGGATTCTTAATTAAGTTCTAACGTGCTTCATCAACTTTGGGAGCTATGATTCAATGAATTAATTTAGTTAGTGCTACAGTACCATTGGTAGCAATGATTTCATGAATGAATTAAGGCCTACACGTGCTACAGCTTCTTTGGGCATAAGGATCCATAAATTAATCAAGTTATCCATCTGTTAATACTACTTTTTTTTTTAAAGTATCAAATAGTGCTCCTTTTGTAGGCACATTCGAAAATACGAACTACGGCATATACCCAACGTCAACTCTCCCACTATTTCTTCATCTTCGTTTCATTTACAGTTCCCATAACATTTACCCACTAAATAATTTCCAAAAAGTCAAACGCTAAGGCTAAGGCTCCGCCTTACTGTATGGCTGTGCGCATATGCAATCGCCCGTTATACATGTAAATTTGAGATAAGCGTTCTTGCATTAATTAAACACTACTTGCGCTATTGTTTCATCTAACATTATGTTTTTTATTTCCAAGTATCAAATCGGGTCATCATCATGGAGAGCTCATAGATGGACACCTTAGTGTGTCTAGCTACATGGAACATGTTCGAATATTAAATTAACTTAACAAGTTCTAACTAACGGATAATGTTTTAGAAATATAATTTACATCAACGTCTTTAGGGAACCAATAATTATTTAACTGAATATGTTGTAAGACTCACTATATTAGGCTTCCTGTCACTTTAGAAACGTTTGTGCACAATATAGTAGATATAATTAACAGTTATATCTTTACTTCAATGGTCATCCTAATTATCATTTAATATAATAACAATTTCTCTCCACCATGAATAATTATTTGATGACACAAGCCCAATATATTAATATGTTATTTGATGACATAAGCCCAATATATTAATATGTTTTAGTGATCCAATTGGATTTGTTTAATATTTTTGATACAATATAGTTGACTTCAGATTCTTTTTTCCCCCCCAACATCATCCTGTTGATTTTATCATAAATTTACAGCATCGTTTCCTCAATAAATTATTATATATGAAATGACGTATTACTTATATAAGTTCTTATTACAATTAATTTTTTTGCACATTATCTATGTTTTTTTGTTAAATTTTTAATAGTTAGATCGTTATATGATGGAGGATCTTAGGATTAGGAGTGCATAATAGGTGATTTGGGTTGATTCTATTAATATTTTAAACCAATCCATTTATGTAGTAGTTTCTTTTATTTAAATCAAGCCCAATTATTTAAAAACTTAATTCAAACTAAACCAATTCATATAAATTTGGTTTGTTTTGTGTGGGTTGGATTAGTTTAATAACTTTCATTCATGATTTTTATTAAAAATAATAAAGTATGTTTAACTTTAATAAAATAACATTTTTATAAATAAAAATATGTATATAAAGGTAAGAACCCCAATCAAATTTTATAATATTTAAAAAATTATATAAAAAATTTCAACTAAATAGTTTAAGTATAGTGAAAATTTTGGATTTTATCGTGAAAATTAACAATTCCATTAGTTAATAAGTAGTTCTCTATGTTTAGCTAAGTGGTAATGGCCTTACATAAGGCATAATGTAATCATGGTGTTTTGCCTTTGTGGTGGTGCTGAGCTTTTTTAAATATAGTTTTGTATAATGCCACGTATAGTATAAAATTATCGTTTTAATGGATTATTTAATTCCTCAAAAAATTGACAAACATTTAATCCATTTTATTAAAAATATTTACCCAATAGAAACAAAAAATATTCAAATTGTATTGTTAAAATAAGTAATTTAAACTTTAATATTCTTTCAAATAAGAATGGTTGAACTAAACATATGAAATAAAGAAGAATATTAGGAGAGTCAAAATGAAGTAGACAAAATCATGTTGGTTTGGATTATAATAAAACTAAAACCTAAACTATATATTTGTTTTTTTTAAAATTAACTCATTTTCTATTTTAAAAAATCATTGCTATTAACTCTTTGAAATAATTTAGTTTGATTTAAGTGGATTGAATAGTTTGAAATAATTTAGTTTGATTTAAGTGGATTGAATAGTTTGTACTGAATTAGGATTATCAATGATTAGTAATTCTTTTAAGAAGATTATGTGTTAGTCAGGGAAAAAAGACGTTTACATAATATGCTATATAATCTTCATCATATTTGGAGGATTATTATATTTAATATCATAAAAAACTATTTAACCTTGTTAAAGGTAAGCCTTTGAAAGCTAGATTTTCTCCTATTTCCATCCTACCAAACCTCATATATGGTTGTATAGAATCCTATCTTTAGGAGTTGGATATCACTTCTTTTGCTTTTTTATTAAAAAATTGTTTCACCATCTAATCCCAAGTGTTGACTATTCCTTGAACATTACATAATGATTTGATCATATTTTATAAGGTATTTATAAATCACCATTGGTCGAATAAATGCTCTCTTGTTTCTTGCACATTAGAATGTAGTATGTGCAAAGGGTTAATTGGATAGGAGCATTTGACTCTACCTATTGTAGGTAATCTATTTTTAAAGGCTAATTAACTTGTGATTCCATATTTGCGATAGTTTATCAAGAACCATATCAGTTTATGCCAATTTACATTTAGCTTGGACTGTATGACTTCTAGTTGAATGGTTGGTGAATTTGCTTGAATTATGGAGAGTCCCTACGACTCTATCTTTAGTATCAGCTCTTAACATGTATCCTGGTACAACTTTTGTTAACTTATCAAATCCCTTTTGCCTAATGCACCATTGCTAGTCAACTATTAATTCACTAACTTTAGCTCTTAGCTTCAACATATACCTTAGGTGGACCAAATTAGGATGTAGGTATAGGGGACCCTTTGTGGACTAGTTATCAAACCATATTCAGGTGTTTCTTCCATATTCTATTATGCATTTGAAAGATGGAGCTAGTACCTCTCTAATTTTCAATATGTTTTGCCAAGTCTAGGAAGAGTTAGGACTGCCCTTTACTACGTAAAAGTTTTGTCCTTCTAGATGTTTATTAGGGACCCACTGCACCTACAAGTTCTCATTATCAATCAAAAGTTTCCATATCCTTTTAGCTATAAGGACTTTATTGGTTAAGTGTATAGAGTTTAGTTATAAACCACTTTATACCTTTGTGTAACACAATTCCTTCCACGACACTTTAGCCCTATTGCTTTGTAGGGATCTCCATTTCATAAAAACTTCCTCAACATTTTTTTTTGTATCCTTAGTCATATTATTTGGAAGGAATAGATGAGAAATCAAATAATTGTAGGTGTTACACAATTGTGTTTTAATCAATGAAACTTTGCCTACATAACTTAGCTATTTATTATGCCATTTCTTAAGTTTCTTCTCATTCTGCTCAAATAGAGGCTTGCAATCTTTGTAAGATTTCCTTGAGGCTAAAATTAGAACTCCTAGGTAAGTAAAAGGTGGATAGACTGCTTTTATTTGAAAAATATTTTCAAGCTCCTTCTTAAGAGAGTTAGCATCCTTGGAACATGTTATAAAGCTCTCATCAAAATTGATATCAATCCTTATCTTATTGCTGAACTAATTGATGAAATTCATTAAGATTGAAACAAAGGGAACATCTTCCTTATGAAATAGTAATAGTTCATTTCCAAATGTCAAATTGAATAGTTTTAGCTTGCTGCATATTGTATGGTACTTAAAATCTGAGACTTGTGTATTGTTGTAATTAATGATTTGGATTAAAACCTCCATACAAATTGAGAATAGATAAAGGAATAAAGGATCCCCTTATTTACTCCCGCTTTCACCTTTAAACCATTAAGTAGGTTTACTATTTAGAAGGATTTTGAAGGTGGTGGTAGATATACACTCTTTAATCTAGTGTGGGAATTATCCAAGGAATCCCATAGCTTCTATAACTTAGATTAGAAAATTCCAATTGAAAAAATCAAAAGTATTTTTTAAATATACTTTTAATGCATACATCTTGCCTGCTCCCTTCATCATATAGCCTTTGAAAATGTCTTGGGCTATCGATGTTATCTCCTATAATTCTCCCTTATGTTAATTCACCTTATGATTTAGAGGTCAAGTTGTGGATCATTGGTGGTTTTAGAAATGGATTGGATTGATTATTGAAGTTAAAGAAAAGGCAAGTGTAGTGTCTTGAAAGGAGAAGAACTAAACCCAAAATTTTCCCAATTTTCAATGACAGTTGTCCTTAAATCCCAATATCATTTATAAAAATTTCGACTGCCATTTGAATCTTATTTCTCCTACTATTCATCAATTGTTTTACCACTTGGGCCTTTTTTCCTAGTCCAAAACTACCCTTAATTTTTAGAAAATTCTCATATTTAACCAAAAATTCTAATTCACTACTTATAAATTCCAACTCAATTTTTAAGACACATGGCCCATAATTCACATTATAATTGCATTAAAACAATCATTTAGACCCAGAAAATGTCAAATGAGTGCCTGAACAATTCATTATAATATGTACAATATCAAAT
The DNA here is from genome assembly GCA_027563575.1 of Erythroxylum pedicellare. Taxonomy (NCBI): domain Eukaryota; kingdom Viridiplantae; phylum Streptophyta; class Magnoliopsida; order Malpighiales; family Erythroxylaceae; genus Erythroxylum; species Erythroxylum pedicellare. The sequence continues at coordinate 24,063,337 of JAOQMP010000003.1, read as the reverse complement.
TTCACTTGTGTGTATGCTAACATGATGCATGAGCATGAAATGCATTTTTCTAATCTCTCATCGCTATTTTCTCAATTACAAAAATCTAGAGTTCTAACCCTTAGTATAGAAATGGGATGTTACATAAGGAGCACAAGAAAAGTTGCAATTTGGTTAGTAACATCTTAAAATTTAATTTATACATTGAATTATAACTAGATATAGGTTGTATTTTATCTTCATCATCATATTTTTGTGAACAACATCTCAATAAATATAATCTTTATTTCATTCTTTATTTTATCATATCATCTATACAATTTTATTTTATATTGTATAGTCATACTTATGCATGAATATGAGTTTTTTTTCATACCAAACTAAATTTCTCTCTTCTTCGTATTTTTTAATGTATTTTTTTTCCTTTTTATGTTCTTTTTGTTTTGATAAACTTAGTGATAGTTGTAGATTATACTATATTTTATTAGACGTTTAAGTGTGTTTCTAAGTATTTATTGGATGATTATTATGTATATAGGCTTAGAATTATGTTATTGTTAATGTTTGTATGTATTCTAAGTGTTTGTTTGGTTTAGAGCAATGATTGGATCTTAATTTTATTTTTCAAGAGCTGCTTAATATGTTTGTGAGTGTTGGAAATCAGGAAATTGAAGACTGAAGAAGAAGGAGGAAGCTTGAAAGTTTCACGATTGAGCACAATTGAGCATGATTGTGACAGAGGCTGAGCCAAGTGATGTACCACCCCCTTACCGTTGGGTATGCACCGGGACGCCCGCAGGTCATTCCGGTACATATCCTATGATAAGGGTAAGCTACGTGCGATCACTACATTCATTCCACATGGCATAATACCAATTTTACCAATAAAGCATTAATAGAAAACCACAATATTTTTAAAATCAACTTCTTCCTCATTTCATTCCATCAAA
>JAOQMP010000003.1:24050204-24062308 GCA_027563575.1 Erythroxylum pedicellare | reverse complement strand
TGCATGAACATATCAAGGCGATTCTAAGCACTCATAAACCATTCCAAATTACTATTCTAACCTTCCCATTAGTAATGAGATGTTACAAGTGAAGCATAGGTGTGACTCAAATAGCACGATCATGATAGGGAGTTTCTAGTCAAGATTGTTTTATATCTTGTAGGGTTTGAGGCTATGTTTGTAACCAAATAAAGTGTGGAAACCCTAAAAAGAACCCTAAAATCCTTAATCACTATATAAGAACGTGAAATACCCAAAAAAATGCAATAGTCATTTAATCAAAGTGTAAAGATTTGGAAAGCATATGAAAATTCCAACTTTCTAGATCAAGGAGCAAATAGAGTTTTTATTCTTTTTCCTTTGTTTCTTTCATTAGAATTGATGTCTAATTGGAATTACAAGATGTTAAACATGTTCATGGAGTTTCATCTTAGGAAATATTCTAGATTAATTTTTTTGACTTTATTAATTGTTGAATTCAATATATTTATGGATGTTTGTAATAATTTTGTATGCATAAAATTGACGACAAATTGAGAGAGTGAGTAAAAAATCATTAGTGTTAAGTTGTACAATAAGAGTTGACAATTTAATAGACCCATAATTATCAAATTGATGATCAATCAAAGAGATATCTTGCTTGTGAAATTAATTATCTATTAGATAGCTTCAGATCTAATTGATGACAATATGATAGTTTTGTGAATCGAAAGATTGCAAATATGGAAATTTTGAATTCAATTAGAGTTAATTGATTAGGTCTTAAGAGAGAGTAATCAATAACTTAGGAAATCTAGGACCAAACACATAAATTGATTCAACAAGACTAAAGGAACATAATAGAAAAAGAATAGTTCTTAAATGTTTAATCTTGATTAATCTCAATTTTTATCAGTAGCTCACTTGTTAATTGTTTGATTGTTTCGCTTTTTTTGTTATTTAATTTTATCGAAATCAATTTTGTGTTACCTTAGATAAAGTTAGTTCAAATTGTTAACTCTTGCATAATCCTTGCGGGAAAGATAACCTCTTATACTACAAGAAAAGATTCGTTTAGTTGCAGGTATTGAAAGTTTTATTATTAAATATAAAATTTTCTCAACATTTACTCCAAAATCTACAAAATATGTCTTATTAGATATTCCTTTCCTACAAAGCTATCGATGTTTTAATCCTCACACTTCAAAACTCTATATCTTTCATCATGTTCCCTTTCTTGACAATGACTTTCCTTATGCCATCTCACCTCTTCTTCTTTATTCTCTTCTTCTTATGTTGTGTCTTTATTGTGTAACACTTTTTCTTTACCTTTTTCATTTAAAACCTTACTGTCTAACCCCTTTTTTCCTTCTTAATCTCTCATTTATAATTTATGTTTACTCATACACATGATCATAGTCGTAGGCCTCACATGTTCTCTAACTTTATCATATATTTTACCATCTCCTATATCCTCCTACTCCTGACCCTACTTCTTTTACCAAAGATAATAAATTTTCCTACTAATTCCAAGTGATGTTTGATGAGTTCAATGCTCTCTATTGCAACCAAACCTAAAATTTTGTTCTTTCACCTTTATATATTAATATTCTAGGTTATAAATGGTTTTTATGGCATTAAACGCAATATTGATGGTACAATTAATCTCTAGAAAGCTCGTTTAGTTTCCAAAGGATATCATTAGACTCTAGGTCTTGCTTATACTGACACCTTTAATCTTATTGTCAAACCTACCATCATACGCATTAAACTTTCTCTTGCTCTCATAATAATTATCCTGATTATCAACTAAATTAATTAATGTTTTCTTTATGATCATCTCTAAGAGCTAGTATTTATATCTCAACTAACTAGCGTTATAGATCCTCACCGTCCCTTATATGTTGGTCATTCTAGAAAAGCTCTTTATAGTCTCAAACAAGCTCCCTATTCTTAGTTTCATCACTTGTCAAAAATTTCATAACCTTCATTTTACCCTTACCAAATCTAACACATTCCTCTTCGTTTACTGCATTCCATCTCATTTCATGACCTTCATTTTACCCTTACCAAGTCTAACACACTCCTCTTTGTTTACTGCACTCCATCTCATATCACTTATCTTTTAGTCTATGTGGATGATATTTTGATAATTGATTCTTCCCTTACCTTTATTAGCTTCCTCATTAATGATCTCAAAACCACCCTCTCCATTAAAGATCTAAGTTAACTTTACTATTTCCTTGGTATTGAAGCAACCAACACTTTAAATGGAATTTTACTTACCTATAACCAATATATTAAAGATCTTCTTTATAGTACACTCCAAATATATGGCCACACCTATCACACCTAACCTTCTGCTTACTAAAAATCATGATCAAACCCTTCCTTATCCTACTGTATTTTAAAGTACTATTGACGTTCTTCAATACCTTTTTCTTACCTAACTTGACCTCCAATTGGAAGTCAATAAAATTTCCTAAATTTTACATTATCCTACAAACATTTACTGGACTATGATCAAATGGATTATATGATACCTTTGCTCCACTACCTCTCATGATATTTACTTCACTCATAACACTTCTTTGACTATATAGTTGTGCTAATTAGGTTGGTTGTCTTAATAATTATTGCTATCCTTTTGGATAATGCATCTTATTTGATGTAAATCTTATTGACTAACACTAGTCAAAATAAAATAACTAGACCTACTACTATAGCAGTGGTGAGTCTAGTTCGATCCCATAGAGAGTGTCTATAAAGTTTCCGAAATGAAAGTAAGTGGTGTTTACGTTTAACGAAGGGTTTTAGATTTTGAAATAAGAAAATAAAATAAAACTAGACTAACAAAAATAAATTAAAGAAAACATGCAAAAAATGATAAAAGTGGAGATAGGGACCTGGTTCTTTAGTTCAATCTCAGCCTATACCCTAATTAAACATATTTCATCGATTTATTGTTCTCTAACCTCTTTTAGCAACTATTAATCGTGAGTTAATAATTAACTTGAGTTTTCCCTCAAGTAGTGTTTAATCAAGATACGATCATTAATTAAACCTAACCACTAAATAACCTAGCATACGATCTTAAGATTTAATTAGACAATAGCATTATGAATTAGGAAAATCGATTAATTAAGGCAATAACCACATACGATGTGTCACTTAACCTAGGATATATTATGCGTCATTTAACCTAGTTTATTTTATCCCGAATGATTACGAATCATTAGTCACTACACATGGAATTCAACTTAACAATTACATATTATATCAAAATTCTATCAATAGATTTGCAAATAAACAATTTAATGGACACATTAAAATCATCTTTTCACAATACCCAATAGGTTCATACACAAATAACCTAAAAATAATGAGAATTTGATTATCAATACCTAAAACCCAAATCAATCAACATAGGATAACACAATAAATTTTTAATAAGAGAAAGAAATAATAAAAATAGTGAAATATACTTAACTCGGGACGTCGGCATCAATGTCACCTCAAAATTGGAGTTAATGTCACCTCCGAACTAGCGTCGGGATGTTTAACCCTTCATGGGTCTCTCCTAAGAAAATACTTCAGCCCCCACGTTATAACCCAACTGAAACCCTCCTATTCTACTGTGCTTCCTTTCAGTTCTCTCTCGCAAGCTACTGCTTTATTTGATTGATTTATTTCTTGGTTTAGACATAATGTTCATGTCCTTAAAATCCTACAGATAATCTATGGAAACATTTGTGTGAAATGCAGATGTTTCATACTGTGTTTTCTCTCTATGCTACTGTCGTTTCAGTCTTGAAGTGTTAATGCTTCCCATCTGCACTGCTACGTCGTTTTGCTTCATTTACTGCTGAAACACCTATGTTGCTTGCTTTGTCATTTCAACGTTTTCCTACTTGCTACTCTCCCTTTGTTTTACCAACCATTAAATTCACGTGCATAGGGCTGTCCTATCTCATGCCTTAATCTTCTTTGTATTTTCATCATATATATCCTTTCTTGGCATTTTCTTGTCGTCTTCTTGCTCTATGAAGACAAGTGAGTATTAGCCTTCGAAAAATGGTCCAATTATCGTGCTTTTGACCTATTTTAATTTCTTTGCTTCCAAATTGTACCTAAACTCATATATGAATTAAAATGAGCATCTTAAGCATTTTTGTATCATTAATTACTAAGTGTGAGTGATTAAATGTATCAATAATTAAACACATATCAATCTTCTCCACACTTATCTTTTGGTCGTCCTTGGGCAAAACTTCGAAATTGAGCTCAAAGACTTAAAAGAATTACTCCATTCTCACATGTTCCAAGAATATTTAATCATAAGCAAAGATGAATGACTTTTAAAAATTATAGCAAGAAGTCAAAATTTTAAGCTTTTACTCATGATCAATCAACATTCATTATCTTCAAAAATTGAGTAACCTAATGGTAAAATTAGAAAATTTATTTAACTAAAATATATCTATGTGTACACTTAATACCATTCATGATCATGACAATCCATAACCTTGCATATCATTTCATTTCTCTACCACTAAAATTCACATGTAAAATCATGAATCAAAAGACTTTTTAGGGTTATAATTTGGGAAAAGGTAAGGTGAGAGATATTTAGGTCAAGTAGCATGAAAGTCATTAAAGCTAGTGAAACAAATGCAAAACTCAATATGACATCAAGTGCACATGTTCACAATCATACAAAACTGGGTACCGTAAGCTATGACGAATGAAACACTTATATTTCACAACTCATTTTAGTTCTCACACATAAACCATATCAAGCATATACCAATTCGAAGGAATCACTCATATAATTTATGCCAACAATATATTGAAACTACAAGAGTGAACCTTCTAAGCCACATCTACCTTATATTCAACATACTCAAATAACAAATTCATTATAACTTTAAGAAGGTGCATTAATTGTGAATAACTTTACAAACTTATATGCACTTCCTCCTTGATAAATTTATTTAAACAAAACTTTTTTTCATTCCTTTTCTTTTTCTTTTTCTTTCCTTTTCTTTTCTTGTGCTTTTCTCTTTTCTTTCTTTCTTTTCCTTTCTTTTTTTGACATTAAAAGAAACTACATGAGAATTCAATGAGAAGACATAACAAAACATCCCAATATTAACCAACCCACACATATGTACACCCCCATACTTACACTTTTGTACATCCACAAACTGACCATTCACAAATGCTCTACTAGCTTTATGACTTAGGTAAGACATTTGGTTAAGTTTAAAAGCATAAAATGTGGTTTATACAAAAAGAAAGATATAAAGCTTAAAGGGAGTTAACAAGGGAAAAACCATGTCAATAGGGTAGGCTATTTGGCTAATGTAGTTTGGAAAAACAAAGAATGCCTAGTCATTTCCATGTTCATGTGTGTGATAAAAATATGGTCTCGAATAGAAATTCAAATCAAAATTAGGATGTACATGTGATGAAGGTCACACATTATCAAAAGACAATAAGATTGAAATGGAGGTGTCAGTCTAATAAGGCTCAAAATCTCACCGGCTTCGTCTACCACTAGTCACTACTCGTCTAAAGATAATGCATATCGACCAATCACAAGAGCAAAAATATATTCTAAAGTTACTATAAAAGTCTCTAGTCAATTCATTATCTAATCATGACTATATGATCCTAAAGGCAATAGAAAATGAGAAAATGTTTGTTTTATTCTTTCTCTCATTTTGATTGAAAACTTAAAACAAGCAAGAAACAAACCAATAAAAAACACACATGCACATAAAAAGAAATATGAAAATGTAAAGAAAAGAAATTTATTTCTCTTATGTTGCCTCCCAAGAAGTACCTTAGTTTAGGGTCACTAGCTTGACTCCATATTTCCTCTTCCCGTGAGAAAATTGTGATCTTTAGATGTGTTCTTTTGGATAGGGCCCTAGTTGATCATCATTCCCATTCTTCATCCTCTTTATCCTTAGACTTTCGATCTCTACTGAATCCACGCTTTCTTGAAAGATATAGAATGTCTCTTCACATTTTTCTTCTCTGTTTGATTCCTTAAAATGCTAGGTAAAGGTAAAGAGTTAGTGTCAAAAATAATCACGGACTCAGTACTCACCTTTAAGCTAAATGATGTATCATATTCTGCTTCAAGCTCCTCCTCAACTTCTTCTTCATAAGTAATTCATTGAGAATTAGCCTCAAAATTCTCAAGCTCTTCCTCAACTTCTTCCACACAAGTAACTCCTTGAGTATTACATTCAAGATTCTCAAGCTTTTTATCACTTTGTAAGAGTTTTGCACTTACATCTATAGGGTAGGCCTCCAGTTAATATGACTGCTTCTCTTCTAATTATGATTCTAGGTGTTTGATCCTTGCTTCCATTTCATCCAATTTTCTTAACAAATTTTAGTTTCTAGATGATATATGCCTCATTTCCTGTTGGAACTGTTGCAACTACTATTGTAAACTCTGTTGAAATTGGAGATTGTTAGCAATCATAACATTCATCAATTCTTCCAGAGGTGTTGCCTCTCTACATTTTGGAAACTAGACCAAGATTGCCTTTCATCCTATTAGAATTGTAGGTATTATGTTGAAATGGTTGCATACTCACTTAAAGCTACTGTATACCCTGTTGAAATTGAAGATGGACAACATTACAAGTCTTAATATAATCATCCAGGAATGTACCTGAGTTGTGATAAGAAGCTTTTAGTCCACACAAAAATTGTTATGTGTCCTACAAAATATCATAGAGGTAATTCTGATAGTTACCCCATCCATAACCAAAGTTAGGTTGATCAGTCCAACCTTGGTTATAAGATTAAGAGTAAAAGTTAAAGAAAAAATTAATTCCATCCATTTTTTAAATTTTTTTCACAACACGAAATAGAAAAATGAAAGGATCACGAAATAACTGAAAAGAAATAAATTATGAACAAATATGTATAAAATATCAATTAAAATCACAAACAAAAACTAAAACATTGCACTCTCCAGTAATGACACGAAAATTGACATCGTCGTAATGCTAGTCAAAATAAAAATAACTAGACCTACTACTATAGTAGTGGTAAGTCTAGGTCGATCCCAAAAAGTGTGTGTGTAGTTTTTTCAAAATAAAGTAACTAGTGTTTAGGATTAACAGGGGATTTTGGATTTTGAAATAAGAAAATAAAATTAAACTAGACCAATAAAACCAATTAAAGAAAACATGCAAAAAATGATAAAAGTGGAAAATTTAGTAGAGACCCGATTCTTTGGTTCAATCTCGGTCTACACCCTAATTGAACATATTTCATTGATTTATTGTTCTCTAATGTAACACCCCATGTTAGGAGTCAGAAAATTTAGGAATTTTGGTGTAGTTTATGCTTTGCATAATTGAGTATTTTGCTGTTATGTGCTTATGAATTTTGACACATACAAATTATTGTACATGCATTCATGACATTTTTTTTGGGTAAAATGATTTTATAAATGCGATTAAATTGCAAAAAAATCATTCAAAGGCTATTGGAATTATTTCAACATTTTTAGAAATATTAGGAATTTTTCTGGAAATTTTGGAATATTAAGAAAAATAGACTAATGGTATTTGGACTTGTAGCACTTCTTTATGGATGAAAAATGGCTCACATGCAATGGGGCCATGTGTCAATGAGTTAATTAAACACGTAATCACAAGTTGAGAAAGATGAAGCTCATTGTTTATTCTTTAGTTTTGCTTGATTTTTCTTCCTCAACACCGAACCTCGCTTTTCGCTTTCACTACTGGTAGTTTTTCTAAAAGCAAGGTAAGTGAAATTTTAAGTTTCTGGTGCTGTGAATAAGTTTGATGTTTCATGGTTGAGAAAGAAATAAATGCATGTTTGGTGTATGAAGCATTTCGGTGATAGTGTGAAATACGCATAAGATTGTTTTCACTTTACCTGCATGAATATGTTAAGTATTGGTAGAAATGGTTTTAAACGAGTTTAATGATATGGAATGTAGCTTTTGGTGAGTTTGTGATAGTGAAATGATCTGAAATATTTGTGTTGTTAAAAACGAAAAAAGATAGAAAATGAAGAAATTTGGAAGTTGTGTGAATGAGATTTGAGTTTTTTTTTAATGTTTTTATTGAATCTTGGATTTTTGATTTGTTTGAGTTATGATGAGCTGAAATGGAAGTAGAAGAATAGTTTAAGTGTTATATGTGTTCATTGAATAAGCTAGAAGTGAGAAATCTGGAGAAAAATGGAAGAGAGGAAGAAGATGCAAACTTGTAGTTGAAAATGGTTGTTGAAAAAGTTGGGATGTCGTGATCGTGAGAAGAGAGGAAGAAATAGACTATTTTTGGAGGTTTAAAAGCACTATAGTGACTTTGCTAGGTATGTTGGGAGTCACCATCGTGCTTAAGCATGACGATGACTTTGCTGGTATGATTGAAGCACGATGGTGTACCCGAAGGGACTCACCTTGAACATCCGATTTACAAATGACATGAGACTTAAACCAATAGATTCCTAACACATTTTTATACCTCTCCATAAAATTGGTAGCCTTCAAAAGATTGATTGAATCAAAGTGAGGGAATATGTTGGAATATATGAACTGGAATGTTTTACTGAACATACTTTGGTATTTTGCTTATATCTTGACCTGTAGAGCTTCAAATGGATGATTCTTAATTTGATTTAAACTAGAGACATATGGATACAAATTATCTTAAGAGATTAAATTCTAATTCTGCCTCTAAGAATTTCAGAATATGATTTGAAGTGAGATAAGAATTCTGATGAAGCTTAAGTACAATCTGAGATCTTTTGAGTAAAACTTTCAGTATAGAGAACCAACTGGAATCATCTTGGTATCATTAGAAACTTAAGACTTGGGAGAACAACCTTCTAGAAGAAAGGTTCACCAAATTACCTCACCTTCTTAATGAGAATAATTGAGCAAAGAGGACCCGAAAGTTGGATGTGAAATAAATCGGGATTGAGAAATTTAGGATGGTTTCACATGATTGATAATATGACAAGATTAAGGATAAGAAACCCAAAATTTGTCATGAACATGCATCATACATATTTAATATACATGAATGTGCATAATTTCATAATCATGCATAATAGTGATATGTGTTTGTATTAAATGTTATAGAGGAACGTATAGAGCGACTACTTCCAGATATTGCTGGGACTTCGAGTAATAAGCAAAAAGGGAGCTTTAGTAAATAATTTAGATGGTCAATTTTGTAAGTAATTCAGTAAGTAATTTTTGATAGTTTTGCTTTGACTATTTTTTTCTATTGATTTGGAACATTGAATGATTTGTATAACTGTAAGAATGTGATATGCTTAAATACATGGTATGAAAACATTGATTGATATGTGAATTGAATTTCAGACATTTCTGTTTTTGAATATGTTAAGTCCTAGTTGTCAGTAAATAGGCATACCTAGAAGATTCTACAGCTGCTTCTATGAAATTTTGGTGTCTGACACTTCGATGTCTTCTGTTAATGGCACTTCGGTGTCTTTTGTTATTGACACTTCGGTCTCTTTTGTATAAATCCCATTCCCCACTTCTGTAAATGGATTTAGCAGTCATCTAATTTTGTATTCTAATATCTGTTTGATTTTGACATAAACTAAATTGTGTTCTATTTCTGAAGGGTACCCTCTTGTGTTATGTAGTTCTGTTAATTATAAAATTTGTTCTGAAATGCATTATGTCTGATTTATTGTTAAAGCAATCTTGTAATGTAGAATAGTTATTACTCACTAAGATATATGCTTAGCACGGTGGAATTGCCCCGTGTAGGTTCAGAGTGAGGATTATAAGGACTGAGACAATTCGATTGCAATGGCTAATGGAGTCTGAGTTTTTGTTTTGGCATAAATGTATTTTGAGTTTGATTTTTGGCTTGTATTTGAATTTGTATGACGGTTTGTAATAACCATATTATAGGTTGGTTTATGAACTTATGGTATGTAATGTATGTTTGCTTCAGTTTCTGAAAATTTATGTAATGAATGTTTAGTGTGATTTGAAATGCTTCTGTATCGGTTTGTTGTTTGCTTATATTTGTGAGTCCGATGTGGCACTCCCTATCCTCCCAGGGGTATTAGGGCTCCACATCTAACCTCTCCTAGCAATTATTAATTGTGAGTTAATAATTAACCTAAGTTTTCCCTTAAGTAGTGTTTAATCAAGATACAATCGTTAATTAAACCTAACTACCGAATAACTTAGGATACGATCTTTAGATTTAATTAGTCAGTAGCATTATGAATTAGGAAAACCGATTAATCAAGACAATAATCAGATACGATACATCATTTAACCTAGGTTATGTTATCTTTAATGATTACAAATCATTGGTCGCTACACATGAATTTGAACATAATAATTACGAATTATATCAAAATTCTAGCAATAGATTTGTAAATAAACGATTCAGTGAATGCATTGAAACGAACTTTTCATAATACCTAATGGGTTCATACACAAATAACTGAATAATAACGACAATCTAATTATCCATACACAAAACCCAAATCAATCAACATAGGATAACATGATTTCTAATGAGAGAAAGAAACAACAAAAATAGTGAAATACATTTAACTCGATCGTCGGTGTCGATGTCACTTTCGAACCAATGTTGGGACGTCTAGCCCTTTATGGGTCTCTCTTAAGAAAATGCTTCAACCCCCTTGTTATAACCCAGTCGAAACCTCCTTTTCTACTATGCCTCCCTTCTGTTCTCTCTCGCAAGCTACAGTTCTATTTAACTGATTTATTTTTTGGTTTACGTGAAATGTAGATGTTCTACATAACATTTTCTCTCCATAATACTATTATTTCAGTCTTGAAGTGCTGCTACTTCCCATCTGTGATGCTACGTTTGCTTCATCTGCTGCTGAAACACCCACATTGCTTGCTTTATCATTTTAGCATTTTCCTACTTGCTACTCACCCTTTGTCTTACCAACCATTAAACTCATGTGGATGGGGTTGTCCTATCTCATATCTTAATCTTATTTGTATTTTCAACATATATCTATTTTCTTGGCATTTTCTTGTCTTCTTCTTGCTCCATGAAGACAAGTGAGTACTAGCTTTCAAAAAATGGTCCAATTATCATGCTTTCGACCCACTTTAATTTCTTTGATTCCAAATTGTACCTAAAATCATATATGAATTAAAGTGAGTATCTTAAGAATTTTTGTATCATTAATCACTAAGTGTAAATGATTAAATGTATCAAGTATTAAACACATATCAATTTGCCCCACTCTTAGCTTTTGGTTGTCCATAGGCAAAACATCCAAATTAAGCTCAAAGACTCAAAGAATTACTCCATTTTCAAATGGTCCAAGAATATATAATCATAAGCAAAGATGAATGACTTTAAAAGATTATAGCAAGAAGTCAACGTTCTAAGCTTTTACTCATGATCAATCAACATTCATCATCTTCAAAAAATGAGTAATCTAATAATAGACTCAAAAAAATGTGTTTAACTAAAATATATCCATGGGTACACTCAACACCATTCATGATCATGAGAATTCACAACTTTGCATATCATTTCATTTCTCCACCACTAAAATTCACATGCAAAATCATGAATCAAATGACTTTTTGAGGCCTGTTTGGTACACTAGAAGAGTAGACGGGGAATAGAATAATTATTCCTAGGAATAGAAAAGATGAGGAATAGAAAAGAATAGGTATTACTTTGTTTGATTTAAGGAATAGAATAGATAAAGAATTTCTATTTCAGTGTTTGGTTTGAAAATATAAACTTGGAATAATAAAGGAATAAGTAACAAAAAGACCAAAATATCCTTATTATTATTATTATTATTGTTGTTGTTGCTGTTGTTGTTGTTGTTGTTGTTGTTGTTGTTATTATTATTATTATTAGTTAAAATTTTTATTCTTATTATAATTAATTATTCTTATAAATTTTCTACTTATTATTATTAATTTTAGCAATTATTTTTAATTTGAATTTTGTTGTTGTTGTTGTTATTGTTGTTGTTGTTATTGTTGTTGTTGTTGTTATTATTATTATTATTATTATTATTATTATTATTATTATTATTATTATTATTATTATTATTAT
>JAOQMP010000003.1:24022188-24033205 GCA_027563575.1 Erythroxylum pedicellare | reverse complement strand
CTAGATTTATTTCAATCCAAAACACCTGAAATAATTTCTTAACAAATTCTATACATTTTATTATTATCAAAACATAATTGGGATTCAATTTGTCAACCTCCATTGGTCCAACAAATCTATCATAAAAGAGTCAAACTTTTGATACCACTACCTTGTAGCTTGTTTCAACCCATATAAACTTTTCTTCAACTTATAAACCATATTCTCCTTGTCTTTAGCCTTGAAACCTTCTGGATGCTCTATATATATCTCCTTTTCCAAGTCTCCATACAACGATGGTTATTTTAACATTTAACTACTTGAGTTTAAGATCTAAACAAATAGTCAAACCATATACTATTCGAATTGAAGTTATATTAACCACCAATGAGAAGATTTCATCAAAATTTGCACCCATCTTTTAACTGAAACCTTTTATCACTAGCTTTGATTTATTCTTCACTAACTTGTCATCGTCTTCATTTATTTTGAACACCCATTTATTCTTTAATGCCTTTTTTCCTTTTAGAAGATTCACAAGCTTATATGTATCATTCTTCTTTAGAGAGTTCATCTTGTCTTGCATAGGTGTGAACTAGAAATCTTTATCTTCACAAAATTCAACCTCTTAGATATTCTAGAGCTCCCCCTCAGTAGTAACTAAGATATCTTTTGAACTTGGATATCTTGTAAAAGGCGTTTTCTCCCTTTTCGACCTTCAAAACTATATAATAGTAACTATTGGATCTAGTTGCTACTCCTGCTCATTTTCCTCAATGGCTTCATCTTTAGCATTGTCCAAATATGGTTCATATGGCTCATGATTACTAGGTTGTACCTAATCACCATCAATGTGTTCTTAATCAAGCTCTTCATGTCTTTTACTTGTAGACTACTCATTAAAGGTAAAATTTGGAGAAGAATTTACAATACTATAATATGAGCTATTATATATATCTTTATCTCCTGTAAAAAGATCTGCACCTCTCTCGTGATCCTAGAATATCACATTTCTACTCTTGACCACTTTATGCTTCTTTAGGTTATAAGGCCTGAAGCTAAACTAATCATCATCATAATCGATAAAGATGCAAGGTATTACCTTTCAGTCAATCTTTTGTTTATGATCCTTGGATACATGTTTAATACCTTGTAACCAAATACTCTCAAATGATGGTACATGATATCTCCACCTATCCACATTCTCTCAAAAATCTCAAAAATCAAGGGAATTGAGTGATCTTTATTGATTAGATAGACAGTAGTTATGACTGCTTCACTCAAAAATATCTTCGATAGCTTAGACATTCTAAGCATGCAACAAACCTTCTCCACATTAGTTATGTCCATCCTTTCATAAATACCATTTTGTTATGGAGTATCGGGTTTGGTCTTTTTATGTCTAATGCCTACAACATATAGTAATCTTTAAACTCCTTGGAAATATACTCTCATCCATTATCTATTTGTAGGCACTTTATCTTCCTCTCAGCTTCCCTTTCTATCATGGCATGAAACTTCTAGAAAGTTTCAAAGATTTGACTCTTTGCTTGCAATATGTACATCTAAGTCTTCCTTAAAGCATCATCAACAAATGTAAAAAATATTTGTTACCTCCCAATGAATCCTCATAATATGGGCTATAGAGATCTGAATGCACTAGCTCTAATAATTTCTTCTTCCTTATAGATCTTCTCTTAAAGAGACTCTATACTACTTTCCTACTAAACAATGATGACAAGGACTAAGTGATAGGCTGTTCTTAATTGGGATAAGGGATTTAGCAGTTAGAAACTTATTTTTTTGAACCACAATCCCCAATCATCAATGCCTTATATTTGGATAAGTTTTCTCTTTAATTGTATATGCTTCTCCATCACACTCCTTTATATGTGTCTTATATAATGTGTAATATAACTCTCCTCGAGCAACTTCCATTACTCCTTAGGTATTTTCCACGGCTTATCCTTGAAAATGCATTAGAATCCTTCTTGATTTAGCACATTAGTTGATAACAAATTTAGTTGTAAATTAGGGTTATGTCATACATCTCTCAAAGTCAATAAGCATCCAACATTTTCCTAAACTTTGATATCACCCATATCCACAATCTTAGTGGAACTTTGATTTTCCATCTTTACACATCTAAATTCTCCACTTTTGTAGTTTGAGAAGTACTCCTTTCTTGGAACATAATGATATAAACTCACGTTTCAATCAGCCACCCAGAACCTAAATGATATAAACTCACGTTTCAATCAGCCACCCAGAACCTAAATCACCAATATGAAGACATTAACTTATTGTACAAACTAAGGACACCTTATTGTTTATGTTTGTAGTAGTTGTGGTTGTGTTCTTATCATCTCCACCATTATGATGATCTTGCCTTTTCTGAATCCTCTTCCAATTGTAGTAAAACCTCTTAATTTATCCTGCCTTATCACAGTAATGGCATCTCACCACCTCTTTTTCACCTATAAATTTTGATCAATTCTTGGACTTGCCACGTCCTTTGGAACCTCTACTCTTGCTCCTCCTCCTTCTTTCTGCCATTAAAGCCTAAACATTATCACCTCCCATCTCTTTTCTTATGATTTCTTCATTGGACACCACTCTCTTTGATTAAATCCAAAGAAAGCACACTTTTATGAGCTAAATTATTAATTATCACCACCGGTGTCTCCCAACTATTCAATAGGTAACTCAATAGCAATAAAAGCTTGTTATAAAAAATGGTCTTTATGGTTGTAAGCTTGTTAATTATGTCCTAGAAATTATTCAGATGCTTTAATATAGATTTCCCAACTTTTTTGCTTCAAGTTTATAAGCCTTTTAATTAGAGAGGCCTTATTGTAGGTAGTCTTCCTTTTATAAAGACCTTAAAGCTTTTCCTGCATCTTAAAAGGATCTATTTCTTAAGACATAATTGAATATACTTATTTCAATCCATTGTCGAATCATGCCCAGAGTTTTTCCCTTCATCTTTTCTCATTCTCTATCTAACATCTTCCTTGGTTTTGAAGGAACATCATCCTTCACACCTTTGTCCACATTAATATGATAGAAAAGATCTTACAGTACAAAAGGTCCTTCATCATGGGCCTTCAAATAGAGTGTTGGGCACCTATTCTAGAACCCAACTCTTGCTCTAATACCATAACTATTAGACCCCGATTCTGGAGCCCAACATTTAGAGTTATAAACTATGTACTTGTTCTTGTTACCATGCATGGTTATTCCAATTAACCCTCATTAGTCATCCTCGATTCATCTTCATTCTCTGATACCATAAATGTCAGGCCCTATTTTCCGAATCATTCTTATACTGAAGCAATCATTCTATGCTCAACTTCCATCTAGATATTGAATATCTTAGAGGCCGAATTAGAATTTGACCTCTTTATATAATTTGTAAAACTACGACTCTAGTTTACTCCACATTGAAAATCATCTCAGTTGGAGCCCTACAGATCCAGATATGTTCAAAATGTTGAAGCATGTTTAGTAAAATAACACCAATTCATACTATTCCAATAGATTCCTTTACTTTGCTTCACTTAAAACCTTAATCCAATCAATTCAGAATGCTGAAATTTTTTTTGGAGAGATAGCACAATGTGTGAGGAATCTATTGTCTCAAGGATCACTTTGTTTAGAGGTCGGATAACAAAGATTAGGCTGAAGGAATCAAACAAGGTTCCATCCTTAATCATATTGAACCTATTTCAGGAAAAAAGGCATAACTTGCTCTTGGACTATCAAATAAAGGTCATTATTAGTGGTTTTGAAAGAGAAATTATTTCATAAAGACATTAAAGTGAGATTTTATCATATAAAGGGTCAGAATTGGACCAGATGCTGCATTATGAACATTGACCAGATGAAGGTAATGAACAGTACACAGAAGATATCTTGCAATTAGCATAACTTTCTCTATAGATATCATATTAAGTATTTCTTTATATGGTTCCAAAAGGGACTTTAAGATCTACAACCTTAATGAAGATCATAAAGACAAATTCTAACATTTTTAGGGTCAAAAGTGGGACCAGATGATAGGATTAGATGAACCCAAATGAAGGGTTAGATGAATTGAAAACATGGTCATAACTTTCTATAGAGAACTTAGATTGAGGTTTTCTTTAGATGGTTAGAAAGATAAATTTAATATCTACAACTTTTATGAAGATTGCAAAGGTAAATTCTATCATCTAAAGAGTCAAAAATGGGACCAGATGATAGGATTAGATGAACAGTGCAACAGACAATATGACGTCATCACCAGAAGCATCCTCACCAGACGATACGTCATCACCAGATGAAGCGTCCTCACTAGACAATATGTCCTCACCAGATGAAGCGTTCGCACCAGACAATATGTTCTCACCAGACGATACGTTCTCAGCAGACGAAGTGCCCACACCAGACGATATGTCCGCATCAGACGACACGTTATCACCAAACGATATGTTATCAACAGATGATACGTCTTCACCAGATGATACGTCCTCATCAGATGATGCGTCCTCATTAAATGAAACGTCATCACCAGACGATACGTCATCAACAGACGATATGTCCTATACACTTGAGCATCTGCACTTATAAGGACCATAACTTTTGACTCCGATATCTAAAAATTCCATACTATATACCGTTGGAAATCTAGAAAGCTAAGCTACAACTTTCTAGAAGACAACTTTGTCTAATACAACCTAGATTAATCCAAAATTTCCCCTGAACTCAGAACACGAAAATTTTTCCCTATGGAAGACTTGAAATTTTGCATTTCGCAAACTTGGAATGTCCCGAGCTTAACTATTCAGCTAGCAAATTGACTTCATTAAACTCTCAAATCTCAACTCATTTGTCTTATCACCTTCAACTACATTTGATTAGTCATAATTCCTATCTTCCTTTCCATAGTATCTTTATGCATACGTATATATACATACATATATATACATATATATATATCAATGATTTATGTTTCAAAATCATAAACTCGAGTTGATTACTTCTTCATGTACATGTAATTTCAACTCAAATCATCCATGCACCATTCACATTTCATTAACATCAAAAAATAAAGTTTTACAAATCTTTAATAGCATTCTAAGCCACATTACATCATCGTCTCAAAATCTCAAATTACACAAGGTCCTTGAACAAACAAACTTCTTGCTTTCCTAAAATCAACTCAAACTACAAAATAATCAAATTTGGAGAAATTCCCTTAGGTTCTTGATCACTTGATCTCTTAGCTATTACCTAAAGATAGGATAAAAGGGGGTGAGTTTGAAAGCTCGTGGGTAACAGTTTATAAAAGAAAATATAAGCAAAACCTTTGAAAGCATTTAGTTGTCGCATGAAATTTTCATTGAGTTCATAAAATGCATGTTTCTCATCGTGTAGTCAAATTATATACCATAAAACATGAATGCATCCAAATTATTCACAGATCATAGGCACATAAGCAAATCAGAATGGTTTAGGTAGATCCAAAACATAACGTACTACACATTTCCCCTAAGGGTCTTGTGTAGCCGTGAACAGAGCATACTAATGCAATCCCACATAATGGTTTTGCATAGCCGTAAACTTATAGGAGTCCATGAAGGAGCTCCATGTCACTAGCAGGCAGGCGGGAGAAGCCTTTAACTTGGTCAACATGCATGTGACTTAACTTAGGGTACCAACACATAATCATGTATTTCATGTCTTGTAAAAATTTTGCTTAAAATGGCACTTATTGGAAACTTGTTTTTCATGAACATGAGGTGTTTTGAAAACCATTCCGAAAACATGATTTCATAAACATGTATCTTTTTACAAAAAAAATCTTTTTCAAAATCTTTTTACATATTAACATAATTCACATATCAATCATATAGCAGATTTTCAATTCATTCAAGAGGCGATAGATGTAACACTCATGATGCAATTGAAATCATTAAACTTTCTTGATTCAAATAAAACATATAGTGGCTTATTTACTCTATTATAAACATGTACCCACCTTAATTTCCTTGCTTATAAACTTGCTTAAAATGTCTCTATTCTTGGTTCCCTTGTCTTTCTTGATTTCCTTGATTCTTCACCAAATGAAGAGATCTTTGGCTCAAATGGAAGCTCTTCTTACGGGATCCCACATTGGTTGGAGAGGAGAACAAAGTATGACTTATAAGGGTACGGATACCTCTCCCCCTCAAGACGCATTTTCCATGGCCTAATGCATCGGGAAGGCTTTGGGAAAAGCAAAACCGTGAGGGCTTGGCTGGGCCAAGGCTCAAAGCGGACAATATCTGTGAGTGGGTGATCTGGGCTGTTATACTTCTCTTCCTCTACCTTTTTCCTTTCTTGAACAACCTCAAAATCTCTCTTGAAGGCTAAGAAAATTGAAACCCTAGCTTGTTTTCTCTTCTTTTTCTCTCGTCTCCACGACAGTCTCTTTTTTCTCTCTTTTAATTTCATTCCTCTCCCTCAATTCACGTTTTCTCCTTCTCTTCAATGTAAGACCACATTTTTATCTTCCAATCCTACCCTTAATGAGTATGCAATGTCCATTTTACCCTTCCTTATTTGCCTGATATTCTTTATCCTTAAGTGTTTTACCAAAAATACCCTTAAACATTCTTATAACCTTAACACTTTAATTCAATCAACCTATATCTTATAATCGTCTAACATCAACATAATAATTAACTCCACAAACTTTCATAAAGACCTCATAATTGATATAAATCATACTTATTCATCAAGAAAAAAAATTGGGGGCCAACATAGAGTAACTTATTGATGTTAACTTGACCATAAAGCTATTTCCATTTTCCATCATGATGGCTCTAATACCACTTATTGGGAGTCAATAAATAAAAGTGAACCTAAGATTAATAAGAAAAACACCTCATAAGAATTAACCAACTGATCAGTATGGGACTGAAAAATGAAGTAATGAAACAAGCACCAAGATTTGCATGGAAAACTCCAATGTGGAGGAAAAACTATAGCCCAAACTAACAAAATAGATTCATTAAATTCAAATGAAAATTTGTAAAATTTAACTCTGAGCAATTAACCATTGCTAGAAACAATATTTCAACCATAGCTACAAGTTGTCTTACTAAGTTTCAGGATTGAAACTAGGTTGATATAACAATCAATAAAACTCTTAAACTAACCTTGACAACCATCTCTATAAACAACTTGATATTAGAAAACAATCAACAAAATGATGAAAATACATTTCTA
This sequence comes from Erythroxylum pedicellare, assembly GCA_027563575.1. Taxonomy (NCBI): domain Eukaryota; kingdom Viridiplantae; phylum Streptophyta; class Magnoliopsida; order Malpighiales; family Erythroxylaceae; genus Erythroxylum; species Erythroxylum pedicellare. The sequence goes on along the minus strand of JAOQMP010000003.1, from coordinate 24,025,972 downwards.
CTTCCTTTCACTTAGTTTCCTACACCTTTTTGTCTTTTATATTTCACAATTTGTGTTTGCCTACATTGTACATGGTCACATAAACAGTTGTGTAAGTAACTGTGTCATTTCTAGCTTCAACAAAATTACATATGTACATGGTTACAGAGAGTTGCATGGTCATCGTACATGACCATATATGTCATGAACATGGATGTGTGCAAGAATGTGTATATCTTCACCCTCTGACTTCCTTTTGCACATATTTCTATATTATTACACGGTTGACTCATACCACCATATAAGTAAAGGGTAAAGGCATGTAGCATCTTACACATTCTTGCTTGCCTAGAAAAGCTTGCTTTAACCATCATCTGTCTTGTTTTCACTAGCTCCCCATCCCTATAAACTATGAAAGTGTCTATAATCACTAGAAAGTCATATTTGTCTCAAAATAGGGATGGATACTTAACAAAGGTAGTGCTTCTTAATCTTAACGTCTATTGAAACTAAAATATGGGTTGGAAGAAAAAATTTAACTTATTTGTTAAGTTGTTAGTAAAGCTTTTCATGTGTAAAAGAATAAAATATATTCAAACGATCCATTTTAATTTAATTTTTTATTCAAATTTTATTCTTGTCTATTGAATTGTTATGTATTTCACATTAGTTAAAATTATTTTTGGAAGTTAGAAACTTGTTTTCACATATATTTTTCCTAAAGTATTTATTCAATTTTAACAAATTATATATAAATTTTGGGAGAACACCTTGCAATTTTCAATTTGATAAAAACTTTGCTTCTTAACTTAAATTATAATAAAATCTCTATTTTGATATTATCCTCAATAGAAAATTTATCATCATTAATTAGTAATTTTTATTATACCTTAATATATTAAACACGTCAACTCTAATTTAGTAAATTTTGAATCACTTGTCAAAAGAGCCTTTTCTATTCATTATATGAAATAATGTCGTATTCACATCATCCGAAGACAACCTTCGCCAAAGTGGTTGAATAATAAATATTTGATTGTAGACATGTCCATTTCTTAAGTCCGTCGATTCATGTCCATGATAGAGCTTAATTAGTGAAAATACGTATGGGAATAATACAAAGTAGAAATTAAAAAATCGAGGAGCAGATTATAATACAAGAACAAATCGCAAGCATAATATGAAGAGCATACGTGAATACTTTATCTTCACTCCCATCATTATTTGATTTCCAACTGCAGTTGTCTCCTTATGAAGTTGCTCAAAAACACCACGAGGCAATTGTGTACAAAGGCAAAAAATAACACTCATTGATAGGGGCTTATAATATAGTTCAAACTAGTTTGATTGCGAGTATTCACGTGGGTTTATAGTGCATGCAGGCAAAGACCCCAACAAAAAATCTTAGCATGGAACCAACTTTATAATGTTTTATTGGGCTTTTATTTTTTTGTACTATATGAATATAATGACACATTTCTTTCTTCATGTTCTTATATTCCAAAGGGGAATTAGTAAACTGTCTACTATTTACGCCATCAAACATAAGTTCTATGCCTATGTATATTCTTAAATTATTTGGTTTCTGTATACAATTTTTGTCCTGCTCAACTAAGATTCCAGATATATGTTAATCATGAATTGGTTTCAAGGGATAAGAATTAAACTGTATGCAAATGAAGCTAAACTTTAAAAGATAGTTGGGTATATCTCATCTACCGCCGGATTGGTAGGAGCAATTGCTTGATTTTGGCAACATTTCCACTATGAGGGATTGACTTCAATGAGCTTGAAAGGGATTGCTCCACCATAGAGAAAGCACACTTTTGTTAGGACAACTTGCATATGGAAATCAATCAAAAACATAACTCAACCTAAACAAGCCAAATTTCTTTTGCCATGTCCACAGTTCACGTAACAAAGTAAGCTATTTTACAATTCACAGTCTCACAAAAAACTTACTTCTTTGAAGTAATAAAAAAGCAAGAGGAATATTGATGATCAGAAATACAAAAAAAGAATTTTGAGAAAATGAAATGTTGGTTTGGAAACACGTTTCAATAAAATGAAAGAAATTCCAATCAAAATTCCTTTTGTCTCTGGATGGAAAATTAGGAAAGGGAAATGTTGGCGTGAAAAGACTGGCATAAACTGCAGTTCAATGAACCAAATTTCAATTTGGTGCGTCAATTTCTGCAACTATTAGTACCTCCAACTATACAAGCATCCAAGGGCCTTTCAGATTCACCGTGAGAAACCACAGCAGCAACCAGCGTGGGTCTTCAACGTGTCAGAACACAGCTGCTTGGAGTAAATTCTCTAGTCGAGCCAGGGGTGAAAAGGAGCAATTCCAAAGCCTTCTCCTAGATATGCTCAAAACCATAATCAGATACATCCATTTACCAAAGAAAAAGAGATGAAATTTGAGATCGTAAGAATCTTCACTTTCACACTTCAATAGTTTCATGGAAAAGAGTTTTAAAAAATGAATATTGAACTCTGATTCTTACAACTCTAGATCTAACTTAAGATCTTTTTAAAATTCATAAATCTAAAATTAAATGGTTTCTACTTGTTTTGCTCAAACACAACCCCCTGATGGTTGCTAGGAAATCAAGTCGGGATTCAATCCTGACCACAACGGAATAATTACAAAAATTTTCATAATTTTATTTTTTTCGAAAACTAAGATCACTTTAATCCTATAAAATGATTAACACATAAATCAATAATAAAGTAGGAATATTAATTTGTACCTTATTCTAAAGTTTAATCATGTTCTTGTCGTATCCCTCGAACTGTTTCCGAAATTGATCTATTTTAACCACTGTAGTTACACAAATATTCATTCTCTAACGATATCCATAGAATAGGTTGAGAGAACTCTATAACTCTTATAGAGACGGTTAAAAGAGAAGTGCTAGCTCTATTAGAGTTTAAGCCTATTTATAATAAGTTTGAATGTTTTAGTAATTGAATTGAAACTAAATTCTAATTTCTATTAAACTTTAGTTAGAATTACAAATAATTATAATTAAATACCAATTATGACAAAATAAGATATAATATCTCATATTGATCCTTATTTATTAAATATCTCATATTTAATCATAAATTTCTCAAACTTTACAATCTCGTCTTATTTGATTAAATAACTTTGTTCTCTTCAACACATTCTATATGTGAGACTCATTAGTTTCCTAAATATGTTAGCAATGATTATAAATTATAAATTATAAATTATAATTCTAATTCTAATTCATAATTAGAATTAGATAAATTAAAACTCCTTTTAATTTATCTTTAATTCACCAATTAAACAATTTATAATCATAGATTAAGATTGGCATCTAGCAACGCATCACGACCACCCAAATATTTAGGAATGTCAAAGTGGTTTTGACTAACCTTTCCGTGCATGATTTTTCATATAATTCAATCCTTTCATCAACCAATGTTCTAATTAGACATAGAGCATGAAATTAATGTCTACTCTATTTTAAATCCAATTATATTAGTTCTTCGTCATTAGCTATTGATTCAATTAATGATGTTAGTAAACTATTTACAAAATATCATTCCACCTTGGCCAAGGATTTTCTGAATCAATATTAATCGAGAACAATGAAAGATTCTCCCTAATTACTTTAAGGTGATGAATCCTATCTTGATCATTCAACTATCTCTATATAGTTCATGCTACATCCAATAATACCATTTAAACGACATTTGATAAAATAGATCACGAGTAGTATCAAAACATAGCAATCCCCATACAAGATAACTTTGATGACCTCAAGTCAAA
>JAOQMP010000003.1:24002449-24013043 GCA_027563575.1 Erythroxylum pedicellare | reverse complement strand
TGTTTCAATATATGAGAATAAGGATTTTATTTGTGATGCGATAATTAAACAGGGATTGTTCTTTATAGAACCTATGAAAAGCTCACTAAACACCACAGAATTGATAAAACCAAAACAATCCAACGTCTCTAGCATTAAGTCAAAATATCTGTGGCACTTAAGAATAGGTTATATCAATCAGAAAAAATTTGACAGGATAGTAAAGGATGGGATCCTTATGGGCTTGGATAATGATCCATTACCCACCTATAAGTCTTGTATTGAAGAAAAAATGACCAAAGCCTGGTTTTCTTCTAAAGGAAATAGATCTAAATCCACGTTGGACCTGGTACATACGGATGTGTATGGGCTCATAAACGTACAAGCTAGAGGAGGTTATTAATACTTCATAACCTTTATAGATGATTATTTTATACATTGATATTTGTATTTAATGCTTAAAAAGAGTGAGTTCTTTGAAAAGTTCAAAGAATTCAAAGCCGAAGCTGAGAAGTAGCTAGGCAAGTCATTAAAACAACTTCGATCATCTTGAGGGGTGAGTACTTATTTGGAGAGTTCCAGTAATATTTAATTGAAAATAGAATAGTTTCCAACTTGTCATATCCTAGAATACCTCAATAAAATGGTATAGCTAAGAGAAAAAATAGGACTCTATTGAAATGGTAAGATCAATGATGTGCTACGCTAGCCTTCCAGAATCGTTATGGGGATATGCCATACAAATGACAACCTATCTTCTTAACTTTGCTCCTTCCAAATCGGTGCCTAAAACACTTAGGGAGTTGTGGACTGGCCGAGTGCCTTCATTAAGGCACTTAAAGACTTGGGGCTGCCTAGTACATGTTCTAAGGCTTAAATCCGCAAAGATGAAACCAAGGTTAGAAGTATGTTTGTTTGTAGGATATCCTAAGAGTACTCAAGGTTACTATTTTTACAGTCCTTAGGATAGGAAGGTATTTATGTCAATAAATGCAACCTTTGTATAGGAAGATTTTGTGAGAAATCACATAGAAAGAAGTGAAGTAGTACTCAAAGAGTTAGTTGTTTCATCCAAACCAAGAGTTGATTTGGATATACCAGAACAAGATGTCGAAATGGATTCAAGAGTTGAATCGAAAGAGCAAACTGAGCATCAAGTAATACCTAGATGTAGTGGGAGGGTTGTGAGACAAACAGACAGGTATCTAGGTCTAAGAGAAGGCATTATAGCCATCTCAGACAAAGAAGAAACAAATCCCATTATTTATACATAGGCAATTAATGATGTTGATGCAGAAAAAAGCTCAAGGCAATGGAATCAGAAATAGATTCCATGTACGCCAATAAAGTCTGGATCTTTGTAAATCTACCACCAGATGCAAAAGTTATAGGGTGTAAATGGATCTACAAAAGGAAAAGAGGATCAGATGAAAAGGTAGAGACCTTTAAAGCTAGATTGGTAGCTAAAGGTTATACTCAAAAGGAGGGTATAGACTATGAAGAGACATTTTCTCTGATTGCCATGCTAAAGTCCATTAGAATTCTTTTAGCCATAGTAGCCTATTTTGATTATGAAATATGGAAAATGGATGTCAAGATCACATTTTTTATTGAGGATCTTAAGGATACCATTTATATGGGCCAACCAAAAGGGTTCATTGAGCCAAGTAATGAGCATAAGGTATGCAAATTGTAGAGGTCCATTTATGGGCTTAAGTAAGCATCTAGGTCTCGGAACATTAGGTTTGATAAGTCTATCAAAACTTATAGGTTCATACAAAACCAAGATGAGCCTTGTGTCTATAAAAGGATACAAGAAGGTAAGGTTATTTTTCTAAACTTGTATGTTGATGAGATTCTGCTCAATGGGAATGATGTAGGAATGTTATCTACAGTTAAGGGATGGCTGAACGAAGAGTGATTTAAGAGAGGCTAGCTATGTTCTAAAGATCAAACTTATAAGGTATCGTAAGAAAAAACTGATAGCCTTGTCTCAAATAACCTACATTGAGAATATGCTTAATAAGATTGCCATACAAGATTCCAAGAGAGGTTTCACACCTACTAGACATGCAATTAAACTTTTAAAGGAGCAAACACCTAAGAACCAAGAGGAGGTCGAACGCATGCATAACTTTCCATATGCTTTGGTAGTTGGAAGTTTAATGTATGTTATGCTTTACACCAAGCAGGATATATGTTACGTAGTAGGACTGGTGAGTAGATTTCATTCTAATCTTGGAATGGACCATTAGACTACAGTGAAGTGCATATAGAGGTATCTTCGTAAGACAAAGATCTTATTGCTTGTATACCCTAGAAGTGACCTTATTCTGACACGATATACAGATTATGATTTTCAATCAGATGTTGATTCAAGGAAATCAGCTTCTGGTTCTATATTTGTATTAGGAGGTGGAACCATAGTCTGGAGAAGTGTCAATAATCTTTTGTTGTTGATTTGACTATGGAGGCTAAATATGCTGCTGCTTATGTAGCAGCAAAAGAAGTAGTTTGGCTTCACAAGTTCCTAAATGATTTAGAGGTGGTTCCTGAGGTAGAAAAGGCCATTACACTTTATTGTGATAATAGTGGGGTAGTGGCTAATTCTAAAGAAATTCAGAACCATAAAGTTGCTAAACACGTTGAGAGAAACTATCATCTCATAAGGGAGATAATACAACGTGGTGAGGTGAATGTGGTAAAGATTCCCACATAGCAAAACCTTGCTAATTCATTTACGAAGACACTGTCTCAAAAGAGTTTTAGGGTCATCTAGTAGGGATGGGAATGAGGGATATGTCAAACTTGCTTTAGGTCAAGTGGAAGATTGTTGGAGTTATGTAAACATAGTGCGCTGGAAAAACAAGTGTATTTACTTGTAACTTAATTTTCTTCCAGTTACTTTTGTAATGAAAATATTTATTATTAATAAAACAAAAGAGTTTGGCTTTTGTGACCATTATATTCTAGTCATAAGGTATCGAGATTCTTTTGTAAGTAATATATATATACATAAAGATGTATAGGAAACATGCATATTATAAGAATCTAAAATAATGGATTTACAGTTGAATAATCAAGTTGGTCGCTTAATTATAGTTTACACTGTAGTATTGTGATTTATCTCCGTGCAAGTAAAAGAGTTTACTTCAAGGGAACGATGAGTTTCATATCATGATAGTAGTTTACTATCGATAATGGCACTATTAAATGAATTTGGAATCAAGTATGTTTTAAAGAATAAAGTTAAAACATACAACTTAAGCATTCTTTTATTATGGACCACAATCTTAATGAGTGGTGAATTCATATATGTTTCATTATAATTCTTGATATGATCGGAATGGATTCTTATAGAGTATCAATTCAATTTCTGTATGTTGAAATTATTAATTGAAACATGTATCACGGAACATTTACTCAAATAAAGAGTTTATAGTGATATCATCACTTTAGATGTTTTAAGGAGATTGGTGATTAAATTGGAGCCAGTAGTTTGATGGACTAGCTACCCATCAAGTCTTAAAAATAAGATTAGATCTTGTACGTTGATTACCATATAGAGTAAAACGGGAGATTTAGAAGGAAAAATTAACATAAGGGTAAAACGGTAATTTTACCCTTTATTATGCGGATGGCTATAATATGGTTCATATTAGAGTTTGCAATTGGACATCTTATTTGGAACGTGTATTATCATAATATTTAGTAATTCAAGAGTCTAACTAATTGTCTTTAGTGGAATGACATTTAATTAATAAGTTGGAAGAGATTAAAATTAATTCCAGGCTTATTGGAGCTTAAATTATATAAGTCTAATTAGATTCCTCATTTGGCTTCTAAGAAGGTTATCAGGCAAAGTAAGAAATACAATCAGATGTTTTAAAAGCTATGTTTGAATATTGATCTTACTTTAATTAATTATTAATTATAAGCCTATATGAACATTTAGAAATGGGCTAGGCTTTGGTTTAATTTGATTAATTAAATTAAAACAAAGTTATTAAAGATAAATGGAGGTAGAATTTCGGTTTTAATTGGTTAAATGTGCAACTGAAAATTTAGAATTGGTTTGCTACATTTAAGATAATTTTTTAACCTGTTTTATCATCATTAAATGGTGTAATAATCTTATAATTAAATGGTTTAATGGTGGTTGATAGCATGTAACCTATTAGCATTCATTGGATTAAAGAAGAAAGAGGTGCATTTGATGGACCATGTTCCTTATTTCATCACAAAACTAAAATTGATATGTATTTTTAGGTAATTGGTCTTTTCATATAACCATCTTAAAATAAATGGGAAGAGTCTCATTTATTGGCTTCTTTATGATTGATTAAGGAAGGAAGTGATGCATTGGATGCACTTAACTTCTTCCTTTTGAGACTTAACCGAAAATGAGAGAAGAAAAGACATGGTTGTTGAATTTTGATCTCTCTCTCCTATCTTGCATGTGAGAGCCGAAAATTGCATGAGAAGTGTCTCATCATTGGCTTCTTTCTTTTAAGGGAAAATCTGTTCAAGTTTTCTTCTCCTTTCCTACCAAAGGATCTTGTTAAGCAAGTTGACCAAAAAGAACAAGTGGTAGATCAGATTTGTCGAGGATATAATATTGAGAAGAAGATACAATAATGAGAAGAGGATACATTACCGAGGATAGGATAGCACAGCGAGGAGTTAAAGCTATAGAGAAGGAGTCGGTAATATTTTTCATCTTGTGTTTATGCAAATGTTTATCCTTATACTGTATCATGTATAGCCATGCATATTGATTTGGTTATATTACTTCCGCTGTAATTTTGATTTCTAAAAAGTTTTGAAATCTATTATTTCATCCAAATTATACATGCTTTATTTTTCCAATCCAACATCTGAATTAAAGATATCACATCTCATTAATCCTATAATTAGGGAAATTTTAAATACAAACATAATTACACATGATAGAAATCTCATTATTATGATCTCATCATGATTTCCTCCATATTATGTTTTGTATCAAGGACTTCATTAAATCACTTTAAGATCAACTCAAATCTATATATGTATGAACATCGAAATAATGAAATATGTCTTTATTAATTATAAAATGATTTGTACAATAAGTTCTGAAGGGGACTGCCTTTAGAGCACTTCTCTAACAAACTCTCATTTTCACTAAAGCTAATCACCTTGATATTTAATACCATAAGCATGTACATATGACACAAAACTCTTTAGGGAAATAGGCTTAGTCAACAGATTAGCTATATTCTGATCGGTGGGAACTCTCTCTATCTTGACATCATTTATACCAATGATTTCTCTAATTAAATGCTAGCGCCTGAGTGCATGTTTGGACTTCTAATGAGACCTCGGTTCCTTCGCCTGTGCTATAGCCCAGTTGTTGTCACAATACAACTGCAATGGGTCAGTGATGCTCAGAACCTCACCAAGTTCCATGATGAACTTCTTCATCCAAACCACTTCCATTTTTGCTTCTGAAGTTACAATGTCCTCCACCTCCATCATCGAATCTGTAGTCATCTCTTATTTTTGACTTTTCCAACTGACTGCACCACCATTCAGTGTGAATACATATTCGAACTGGAATCTGGAGTCATCCCTATTGGATTGAAAACTGGCATCAATATACCCGCTTACCACAGGATCTCCTTCTCCATATACCAAGAATACATCCTTAATTCATCTCAAGTACTTAAGGATATTCTTAACAGCAACCCAATGACCATCACAAGGGTCCAACTAGTTGAGTATGTGATTGTATATGATAAATTTCATATTAGGTAACAAATGAAAGTTTTTAAGCTTAGGTTTTACAAAATTTTCGTATGTTTTGATGTACATACATTTTGGTTGTCTTTCAATGTTTAGGAAGGATTTGAACCTTTTTTTTTTATTATTCACTTACTTGCATGTGGACTTGTTGTAGTTATCAAAGGAGAAAGCTAAAATTTTCTAGGTAGAAGCTAGAATTTTCTAGCTTTCTAGCTTGCTCCATATCCATCGTAAGTAAGTTTAAGCACGCAAAAGGGTATAAAACCCCCCATTTTAAACCCTGGAAAGAGAATAGTGTCATGAAACACACAAAAAGGAGGAAGATAGACACTTTTTGGGTGGATTTTTAGGGAGAATTAAATAATTTAAAGAGATCTCAAAGCTACCATACCAAGTTCCAGCTTAGTTCTTCAACTCATATACCTTCTATTCTCTCTTCTCTTATGTTTTTTTATTTATAGTATGAAGAAGATGTATGAAATTTTTTAAGGATGTTATTGATGATTGTAATGGATTTCTAAGTAGGTTTTAGGGTTATTCTTACCATAACTATGTAAGAATTCATTTTTGTTTAATGTATGCTTTACCTTAATGCTTATAATATATAGGCTTTATATGCCTTACTTACATTGAAACATGGAGTTAGGAAATCAGTTTGGATGTACCATGGGAATGTGTATCCTTGAGAACACTTCACACATCAAGCTAACATGAGATTTACAAAGCGATCTTGGATGTTTTAATGGTTGTCTGATAGGTTACTTCATATCCACTTAATGGTTAAGTAAAATGTGTAGGTTAAAAAATCACATACTAAACTTTAATTGTTATTTCAAGCTTAATTGGTTTGAGTATTTTGAGAGAAAGGGCCAATACATTATAGTGCCTAGGACTAAGCATGATTACATTACTAAAGTGAGGGATTACAGGGTATGGAGAGAATGACCTTAACCATTATAATTTGATTCTCTAAACCGAAATTGTGTTCTTATTTTTGTGACATTTGGAAGTGTGTTTACAAACATTTAAATTGTGAATTTTTGCAATTTCTATCTCTTATTATTTAGTTTACTCAAATAAAATTCAATTTGAACTACAAAGTGATTAACCATCTTTGAGGGAATGATATATTGCTATACTATTATATGAGTCATATACGTACATTATAGCAACTTCAATTAATTTTTAAATTTTGAGCTAAACACGAAGTAACTATCAAATTTTTGGCACCGTTGCTAAGGATTATGACTAGTATCAAGTGTGATTTGAATTGTTTTTTTAAGCTTCTTTTAACTTTTATTTGTTACCCTTTTATTATGTGTAACAAGTGTATGCACATAAAAAGTTCAGGAAGTGCAAGCAAATTAAGCCAACTTGACATCACCAAACTTGAAAGGGAATAGAGAAAAACAAAGAATGAAAACGAAATTGAAAAGATAATGGTAGATTAAGGAGGTCAAGGAGGTGAGCAAAGAACATTAATGGATTTTATATGGTTCAGGTTTAATCTGAACCACTAAGGGATTGTTAAGCTACCTATTAATAAGAACAACTTTGAAATCAAGCTATCTTTATTAAATATTTTACAAACTAGTGTTCAATTCTATGGTTTCTCGCATGAGGATCCAAATGCTCACCTTGCTAACTTTTTTGAAAGCAATACATTTAGGTAAAATGGATTATCTAAGGAGGTAGCAAGGATGAGGCTCTTGCCTTTTACACTGAAAGATCGGGCAAAGGTAGTGCTAAATTCTCTTAATTCAAAGCATATAACTACGTGGGGCTAGTTAATGCAAGCTTTCCTAAGTAAATATTTTCCATTAACAAGGACGATCTAGATTGTCAAGGAGATCACAACCTTTCAGCAGTATGATGGAGAATCCCTCTATGAGATATGGGAGAGATTTACAGAGCTATAGAGAAGTTGTCTTCATCACAACCTGCTAAGAGAGTTGTTATTGTAGACATTTTATAATGGAGAATTGATCCAGTAGCCGAAGGCTCATTAATGAAAAAAAACCATTAATGTTGCATACGATCTGATTGAGGATAAGGACACTAATAGCGGTTTATCGACAGCTTAAAAAAGTAGACCATATAATTTGAACGAACAAAAGGGAATCATGGAAACAAAGTCAACTTCAACCATATAGGTGTAAATAGCAGTATTAACCAGAAAGCTAAACAACATCAATGTCTTATCTAGTTCAGTAAACACAATGGAACAGGTTTGTAAAATATATGGACCTTATAACCATACATCAATAGAATGTTATTTGATGAATAATGCAAAAAGGGAAAAAGCAAACTATTTGGGTGTGCCACAATGATCAAGTAATAATCCTTTCTCGAACACTTATAACTCTGGGTGAAAAGACCACCCAAAATTTTCCTAGACTAACAATGTAGGTGAAAATTTGAGACCACAAAGGATGTGAGGATTCCAAGATAGGCCAAGAAATTGGGATTAAAAGTATAAAAGCCTTGAGTCAAAGAAAAAATCCCAATTTTTGAGAATAACAGATACGATAGGCTCTATAAGCTCCAAGGTTAATAGTGTGGATGAAGAATAGAAGAAGACACAAGTAAGGACTAACCTGATACTCAAGAATCATACATCTTTCATTCATAAACTAAAGGTACAGGTGGGCTAGTTTGCAACTACATTGACTACTAGAAATTTAGGTAACCTTCCTATTACTATTGAATCCAACCTAAAGGAGCAAGTGAAAGCAATGCATTTGAGAAATGGGAAGGAGTTGGCAGAACTAGTTCAAAAGGAAGCCAAAGATCAGGTTGAGACAAGTCAAGAGAAAAGCAAATATAAGGTAATAAAAGAGGAGGAACCCCCTACATTCCACCTCCACCATACGTACCCAACTTACCATTTCCACATATATCAAGGTAGAACCCTATAGAGACCCAATTTGCAATATTTTTAGAAAAGATTAAAAATGTTTATTTGCATATTTCACTTCCAGAAGTGCTTGAACATATGCCCAAGAATGTAAAATTCTTAAAGGAGCTACTTGCCTGCACGCAGACTTAGGATTTGAAGCAGACAGTAGCCTTAACAGGCAGTTGTAGTTTGATTATCACCAAAAGCATGCCATCAAAATTAAAAGATCTAGGCAGTTTCACTATTCTTTGCATTATTAATGGCATGAAATTTCTAAATGCTAGTGTGATCTTAGTGCACGTATTGATCTTATATCATTGTCTTTTTTATGAAATTGAAGCTGGACAATATAAAGCCAACCTTAATGAAAATTTAGTTAGCAGATCAGTCGATAAAGATAGCATTTGGGGTTGCAGAAGATGTTCTGGTAAAGGTTGACAAATTTGTTATTCCTGTTGACTTTGTAATTCTTGATACGATAGAAGACAGGCAATTTCTACTCATTTTAGGACATCCATTCATAAACACTAGGTGAGAACTCATTAATGTTAATGATGGGATCTAAATTCTACATATTGGTAATGAAAAGGTCAAATCAATATGAAAAAGGACATTGAAAAGCAAGGTTAAGAGAAACATTTGTATGAAAGTTAATATAGTCGATGATTGTATGGAGGAACAACAATGAGCAATGATTGAGCAGAAAAGTGAAGTAGATGACAATGAGATAAGCGTAGAAGAATGGGAATTAGATAACAATCAAAAGCAGGAACCTTTAAAGAGAACAGAGTCACCAATCGTACCTTCTTGTGAGAAACCATCAACCATTAAGCTCAAACCACTACCAATACATTTAAGGTACACATTTCTATGTAAGGATCAAACACTACTAATAATTATTTCAAATCATTTGAATGAGGAATAGAAAAAGGAAATGGTTGAGATTATAAAGAGAAGAAGGAGAGTTATAGGATGGAAAATATAAGACATCCGAGGGATACATCCCATTATTGTTATACATAAAATAAATCTCGAGGATGGAATTAAGAAAGTAAGGGATAGGTAGCGACAATTGAATCTAAGCATGTAGGAAGTTGTCAAAAAGGAGATTATCAAGCCTTTGGATGTTGTAATTATGTACCTAATATCAAGCAGCTAATAAGTGAGTCCAATACAGTATATACCTCAGAATGGTGGGACAATAGTGGTGGAAAATGAGAAGGGTTACCTGATATCAACCTGAACAGTTATCAAATGGTAGGTCTGCATAGATTACAGGAAGTTTAATTCGGTGATAAAGAAAGACCATTTTCCATTGGCATTTGTTGATCAAATGATAGAGTGAGTTATTAGACATGCATTTTATTGCTTTTTGGATGGATATTCTAGCTACAATCAAGTGTTTATATATCCAGATAATTAGGAGAAGACATTTTTTACATACCCATATGGTACTTTTGCATACCAACAGATGCCATTCAGACTTTGTAATGCACCAGCCACATTTTAGAGGTGTATGATGGCAATTTTTATAGGCATGATTGAGGATTTGTGGAAGTATTTATGGATAATTTTTCAATATTTAGAGAGTTTTTCGAGCAATGTTTGACAAATATAAACAAATTTCTCCAATGGTGTGAAGAGTCGTATTTAGTCTTAAATTGGAATAAATGTCATTTAATGGTTCAAGAAGGTGTAGGGATGGTAATGTAACACCCCATTCCCACGTGACCCGAACCCGACATCGATGGTGATATCCGAGTCCATGCCCCGCGAGGGTGGCGTGCTTCATCACTTAGTTCGTCAAAAACTCAATATAAAACTTTTTTTAAGCATACACGAAAATCAATAATCGCAAATTTGGGCCCACTTTTATTCAGAAACATTTTCATTTATAGTAGTTGCAAATTTTATTTTTATTTATTTATTTAT
>JAOQMP010000003.1:23941221-23951867 GCA_027563575.1 Erythroxylum pedicellare | reverse complement strand
AGTAGGAAAAGTACTAAATAATATATATATATATATATATATATATATATATATGTGTGTGTGTGTGAGTATGTGTATATTTTATTTCTTATATTTATTTCATTCTTAACTTTTCAGGCTTATTTTAAAAGTAAAATTTGATGCGAAAAAGAGTCCATCTTGTTATCTATTCTAACCGCTTCTAACTGTTCTAGCTTAGTCTTCTTTTATGATCATCCAATTAGAGTGTTTCACTCATATCTTACAAGACAAGTATTTGGCACAAATTAATTAAAAGATAAATAATAGAAATATGAAAAGTTATTTATTTATCAATGCAATAAAATAATACAAGGACTCGAGTTACTTCTAACTTGAAACACTCTACAATACAACTACTCATGATCTTCGTACTTGAAGCTCTCAATAAGAACATTAGCTAAGAGCTCCCAACTCTCTTATAAATGATTGAATGTACTCAATGTTATCTAAATGACCTAAGAAAAATGCCTTCATATAGGTTTATAAGAACTCTCTATTAATCGAGCCAATTATTTGCCCTCCTATTCTTTTTACATTTATATATTTTTCTTTAGAGCTCTCTTTTTTGATCTTGTATTTATGGTTTATTAGCAGAATTTGGGCATTCATTTTCATAGCCACTAGACATATTGGAAGGATGAAGAGGACAATGTTCTCAAAAGTATTATAGCATACCATCACTTATAGCAACTTTAGAAGCTTAAAACAAGGGCTATAGAGATATGTATTTAGAAGCTTGATCGACATCCATAATATATTATGACATTTGTGGGGATAACCAATCTAATTATGAATGTTAGGTATTGGGTTATATATGGGAGCATCCAATTTACAAGAAGAATTGGCCTTAAGATACCCCATCTAGGAATACTTGTAATCCATAGAACATCAAATATTATGACTTTAAATTGAACAATTACACTTCGTCTAGATTTCTATAACAACAATAGCAAGAGGAGTGTCAATGTCTTGAGATACCCCTATGAAAGGTGTTGCTTCAACTGAGGTTACATCTCTATAAAACCAAAAGACCAAGTGTGTTATCTAAATACTCTGAGCAACATCTGAGGGAACATGTGATTACAATAACATTATAGAGTAGCAAGGAGTTAAACGTTGAAGAAAAGTAAGAAGTTGTTGTTCAAGAAGAGATGGACTTAAATAAAGACGCTACTAAAGAATTATTGACAATAATCTAATAATGAAGATTTTCTATATAACAAACTATCAAAATCAGTTGTAGATCTAGGAGGTTTTTTAATTCCTATTATATTGATAACTTGTTACTAAAACGGATATTAGTGGATTGACTTTATTTCGTTAATCTAAAACTATCTATCCTTATTATATTGTAGCATATAGCCTATTTACATGCTAATAGAACCTTATTTAGGAAGAAAGATGCAAGCAAGATGATGATTATAGATCTAGGTTGAAGATAAAGAAGCGCTGATGGGCAGGCAACCTAACAATTAGATGTTTTTGTTTTGATCGAGTAGTTTGTAGGATTTTTGTTAGTAGCTTGTTTGTTTTCATATATTTGGTCACGTGGTTCCAATTTTGTTACTTGATATTTAATGAAGTTCCAAGGATATAAATGTAACATCACGTCTTTTCATTATAGTAGAGAAGATTTCAACAACACTAGATAGATGTTTATGACGTTGGACAAGATTGTAAATCTTTTATTTTCATGTGATTACTAGTTATGCTTATATTCTCACTTTATTTTTCATATCTTTCATTATTCTTGCATGTTTTCTATAGTTAGAGTAATGTATAACTTAAAGAGTGAGGAAGGGACTTAGCAGTCAAGCTTGTCAATTTTGTTATAATTAGCTTAAAAATGAATAACTTGGGTAATTTTTTGAAGCATGTTAATTAATAAGTTTCATTATGTGTCTGTTATGATTGTGATTTGATTTATTTAGGCAAATAGTTATGAGTTTTGATCTTTAAATTTATTTTTATTTAGTTCATTAATTTTGATAATGAATACTTGATTTGCATTATGATACTTTTTGGTATAACTTGTACATACATTGAGTTAAATGTAAGTTCTTTTTGAGAATTTTTATTACCCCAAATATAAAAAAAGAAAAAAATAGTAGTGTGTGAATAAATGAGCATAAATAATTTCACTTTGCTAGCTTTGTACCAATAAAAAGATCAAAGTTAAATAATGGTATTACTAGCTATTTGGGATAGTAACCTAGTTGAGTAACCATGATTATTTATGACAAGGTGTTTACTCTTATGATAAAAGGCTAGGTGAATATTCAAACAAGCATCTAATTTTGATTTTCTGGTTTTTCCTTTAGTTTTGATGTTACGTCTTCTATAATTAGGAACTAAACTTTTATTAGTACTTGGATTAGATGAACCCTTTGATAGGCCATATAGTGATTTTATTTTAATTTATTTCATTAGTTAGTTTTATTGAGATTCAATTATGTGTTCTTAATTATTCTTGAATTAATATAACTAGCAGATTGAGTTATGTATGATTTCATGCAATCAAGGTTGATATATCTTTTGTGTGAATATATCTAACAAAACTAAAAGAAGTTGCATGCAAACTTATGGACATGTCAACATAAATCTTCCAGATTATAGCCAAACCTAATAATAAAATTCATAAATCAATTGATGTAATTATAGGAGTTTTAATTATAAAGAGATTTCAATTAATCAACCTAGGATTAGAAATTAATAGTCTTAACAAAAATATTTGCATAATTGGGAAATTTTCATGGTCCAACAAAATATAGATTAAATTGATTAATGAAATCATGAGGTTTCGAAGTCTAGGTACCACTATCTTTTTTATTGATTTCAGTTTAATCTTTGCTCTAGTTAGTTAGTTGTGTTGATTTATTATATTTTATTGTTTTGTTTTTAAATTTGATTAACTATAAGCACTATAATTTGTTAAACTAGATAATAGAAAGATCGTAAGTATTAGAAATTCCAGTTTTTATAGGATCAACTCATACTTGCTAGTGTTAGTTATAGTTACACTGTGTTTTTGTGCTTAAAACAACTCAATTAGCATACAATTTACCTCTCTGTCAATTTTTTTTTACTTGGATGTTCCTTCGTAAGGTTTATTGCTTCTAACATAAAATATTTGTTAAGGTATACTTCTTCTATTGAGTCCTTACCTTCCTTTTACCGATCTTTCGCAATTTTAGAATTGATTTGCTCTTTACCTACTTTCTATTTTAGGGATTCGTGAACAAATTGTGGCCCAAGTTTTGCACATGTTATCCTTTCATTTCTTTCAGTTGCTCCAAGTTCCACCATCTTTCTTACCTTCTTTGCTAGTTCATATTGGAGGTGTTACTTAGAAATATACAAAGCAGTTATAGCCTATTGTATTAAGAAGGTCCTTTATATCTCGCCTTTGAAACTCAACTTATGCTCAGTGAAGTTGAACAAATTATCCTCCTTTGACATTTTTTGTACGTCTAACATCAAAGATGTAAATTGTCTCATATTCTCGCACTAAGTTGTCCTACCTCATTTTTTTAAAGCTTCCTTTGTAATCCAAAAAGTATTACTAGGGAATATTTGATATATTAGCTCCTTTATTTTCTCCCAAGTTTCAATAGAAGATCTACCTGCATTAAAGTCATTTGAGGTTCTCATTTTTAACCACAAATTTGTATAATCCATTATGTACATTATTATGATTGACACCTTACTTAGATCAAACACCTTTATTATTGTAAGTTATTGCTTTATAACCCAAAAGAATTTTTTGATTTTTTAGCATTTAAATTTTCACGAAAAACTCATATCACCTACACATTTTTTTAATAGTAAAGTTAACTCATTGCCAAAATAAAAGCTTCAATAAGAGAAGTTCAAAAACCAATTTGTATGAGTACTTAATGACTAAGCTTGACTATATTAGAATTATATCCATAATTGTGAGCATAAACTAAAAGATAATACAATTTTGATAATAATCCCTTGTGTTAACCTATGAGGGATAGATTGTGACTTCTAATTTATGATTGGTTTAAGGCATTTGCATTCACCTAACCTGCCATTTGAAGTTTGGTTAAGAACTTGTTCATAATAGTATTTATATCCAAGCTACCATCACCAAACATTGTTTTGTTTCTTTCTCTCTATATGTGATGCACCATCATACCTAGGCTAGCTTTACAGAGGTTTCTATCTACTCTATACTTCATTTTGATTATAGAGGCCCAAACTATATGATCTATGACCATTCATTGGTTGTGTATTAAATGTTAACGAGTCTAATAAACTCCCTCTATAATGAATTGGAGAAATGAAACTAGAAGAAAAGGTGCTCATGGCTTTCCTGAGTTTCTTCGTATAAAAAATAGTCATGACATTCAATTATAAACTTGATTTTGTCTCTTGTGAGGACCTTTTAAAAGTTACTAAATATATAATAAAGGAATGTCCTAGAGTTATAAGAGAATTCCAAGCAAATTCAAACCATATAACTCTTGTTAAAGATTTTGTTATTAGCTTCTTATAGGAAGAGTTGGCGAATTTTGAGGTTTTATCCTGGGATTAGTAAATGGTTTCAAAATTGCTTATATCTAGAGAATAAGTTACGAGTAATCGTTTGATTTCCTAAAATTCTATTGTTGAGTGGAATGGCTAGCTTAAATTTCCCCTTAAAATGAGATCATAAACCTTGGTTAAGGTTGATACAATTTCTTTTAATGAATTGAAATATCTAAACTTATAAATGATCCAAGTGGAAACCAATTATCATACTAGAATTTTGTCTCTTTGCGATCACCAATTTTGTGTTTGGTATTAGTTTGCATAAAATCTTGGTTTGCAGTATTATTGGAAAGTGTAAGATTGATTTGGCTTTAATTAAATTGTCCATATACTCTTAACTTTCAAGTGATATGCATGTATCTGTTTGACCCACATATTTTCCTTGTCTGTGCAAATTCTCTATAGTCTCTCTGCTAGTAGGGATTTAGTCATAATTCTCATTGAAGTCAGATTAAGTCCTCTACTATGCTTAGGAAGACATAAGGTGCTCCATTTGATATATGAGTCCTTAGTTCCATTTATGTTCCCTTTCCATTTGAAATCCCTAATCAGGTTATCAATTCTCTTTACAATTCCCTTAGTTAATGCCAAATATGAGCATTAATTGTTAGACCTAAAAAATTTTCTTAGAAGATTTGAAGTAGTAAATGAGAAGTGTGGATAGATTAATATTTTGTTTTGGTGATTTGGTAGATGAGAGACTATGAAATGGGAAGAATTAGGGTGAAAGTGAAGTTGAAATTGTGTAGTAAGTTGATAAAGAATATGTATATATGAGTATGTTCAGTTATCAGTGTTCATGATTAATCATGAATTATAATTTCTTTATGGATGACATTGATTTGGCATGAAGTTGAGAACTGGGTGCAGTGCATTGGTGGATGAATGTAAAGTTCATGTTATGACATAAGAAAAAAACTGGATTGATCTAGGCTGAATTAGACGAAGTTGTCTTCTAGAAAGTTGTAGGTCTTTCTTTTAGCTTTCTAACGGTATATAGTATGAAATTTTTGGACCTTTGGATCGAAATTTATGGTCTTTATAAAGGAAAATGCTTAGGAGTATAAAGATGTATCATCTGTGATGACGTCACATCATCTGTGATGATGTCATTTCGTCTGTAAGGATGCATCATTTGTAAAGACATATCGTTTGTGATGACATCATGTCCTCTGTGATGACGTCATGTCGTTCGTCTTAAGAGATGCATCGTTTATAAAGATGTATCATCTATGATGACATCATATCATCTGTGATGACATCATTCGTTTTAAGAGTTGCATTGTCCTAAGTTGACTTTGCTTCGTCTTAAGTTAACCCCGCTTTGTCTTAAGAGTTGCATCATCTTAAGTTGGCTTTGCTTCGTCTTAAGTTGACCCCACTTTATATTAAGAGTTACATCGTCTTAAGTTGACTTTACTTTGTCTTAATTTGACCCTGCTTTATTTTAAGAGTTGCGTCGTCTTAAGTTGACCCCGCTTCGTCTTAAAAGTTACATCGTCTTAAGTTGACCCCACTTCGTCTTACGAGTTACATCATCTTAAGTTGACTCAGGTTTTATCTGCCCATCTTGCTTCATTTATCTTTTGTTTCATCTTCTTTTTGCTTCGTCTGCTTTGTTTCATCTGCTTTGCTTCGTCTGCTTTGCTTCGTCTATTTTGTTTCGTCTGCTTTGCTTCGTTTGCTTTGTTTCGTCTGCTTTGCTTCGTCTACTTTGCTTTGTCTTCTTTGTTTCGTCTACTTTGCTTCGTCTGTTTTTTCAATTCGTCTGCTTTTGGGTTGGTTTTGTCTAATCCTATCGTCTGCTCCATTTTTGACCCTTTAGACGATTGAATTTGTCTTCAAGGTCTCATGAAAGTTGTAGATCTTGAAGCCCTCTTTCAGATAATCCAAAGAATACTTTGATTCGACATCTGTAGAGAGAGTTATGCCATTTGTCCCGAGATAAGTTCAATATGTTTGAGGATAAACTCTTTGTTTGGTTCTTTCAGTCATAACTTTGTTATCCGATCTCCAAATGAAATGATTCTTGAACCCATAGTTTCTTAACACATTTTTTGTCCCTCCATAGAATTTGATAACATTTCGTATTGATTCAAAAATGATGGATTAAATCAAAGGAAGGGTATCGGTTGGAAGAGTATGAATGGGAGGAATTTAAGTATAGTGTACTGTTTCAATATAAGAACAGTCCAAAAATGTTTGGGGAAATACTCTTAAAGTTCTGAACCAAGTGGATTGATTTTGGTGTCCTTAGAAACTTAAGACAAGGGAGAACATTTTTTTAGAAGAAAGAGTTATATCAGAATGTTTAAGGATATTGTTGGCAAGACACTTAAGCATAAAAAGACATAAGGCAAAACTGGAAGGGTTTGGACAATTCTCACTCATTAATGATATAATTGGAAGAAGAAGTATTGTCTGGCATTCTAGAAGAAGTTAGATGCGTGGAAGAGAAAAAAGAAAGATTTCAGTGGTTGACAGAGAAGAAGAGAGTTGAGCTAGGGTCTCTGCATTTCTTAGCTTTTGAGAGAGATTTTGAAGTGGTTCAGAAAACGGAAAAAGGTAGAGGAAGGGAAGGGCTTCCCTTTGAGCTAAAGATCCCTTCATTTGGTGAAGAATAAAGGTAAGATCATTTTGGATCTTTCATATTTTTGAAAGTATTTTAGTTCATCAAATTTAGAAAATGCTTGGGTTTAAGCATTCTATAATAAATTTTAGTGATTTTGCATACTGGGATTTCTATTGGATTCCTATTGAATGAGACCTAGTTTGTTTTAGGGAACCCAGAGAATCCTACATTAATTACAATTGACATGTTCTATATGATGATAGGTTGAACTGTGAATGATTAAATTGCTAGCCCAATGAGATATAGACGTATATAAATATATGAGTGTATATATATATATATATATATATGATTGATTGTGTGGCTCATTGCCAATCGCTATAAATATATTAGCCACTGAGTTGTGTAGCTCACCTCACGATTGTCTCCTCAAGTGCAGAAAGAGAAGATTAGTGATCCTTGCAAGACATCGGAACTCTAAGATAGATGGAGACTTTTGTAATGAAGATAATTCAAGAATTTTTTTTGTATTTTAGAATCATTTTAAGCATAAGCATTCAATTGTATCATGTGTATTTTGTATTTTGTATTTTGTATTTTGTAATGAGCCTGTATAAACTTTATTTGGATTCATTAATGAAATATGATTGAGTTTTGCTTGTGATTTCTCAAAAAATTGTGATGTCAATGTTTGGCTATTGTGGGCATGCCACCTTTGTGGACCGACGAGCTTTGTAATGTCTCTGATTGTTTGGGTTTCAAAAACAGGATCCAACAGGTATTTTTAGAAGGACAAGACCAAAATGTGGTCTTGTTTAAGAAGAAAAAAGTTTATCTTGGGGCATTTTAGAAGTAGCTAGATGCGTGGATGAGAAAAGAGAGAAGAGAGAGAAGCATGAAAAAGAGAAGAGAGAAAAAGAAGACAGTTGAGCTAAGGTTTCTTCATTTCTTAGCTTTTGAGAGAGATTTTAAAGTGGAGCAAGAAAGGAAAAAGGAAGAGGAAGGTTAAAGCTTCAATTAGAGCCAAGAAACTCATCATTTGGTGAAGAACCAAGGGATCAAAGAGGCAAGAAGAGCAGGAAGATAGACCTTTTGAGCAAGTCCATAAGCAAGGAAATCAAGATGGGTTACATGTTTATAATAGAGTTATGAGCCATTAACGTTTTTACAAGTCAAGAAAGAAAAATGATTTCAATTACTTCAGAAATGTTATTTTAAATGTTTTTGAGTGATTTGAGAAACTGCTACACATTGGTGCATGAATTTTGATTATAAAATGGAAAATGGTTTTGAAATATTCATGTTATGCCTTGAAACATGTCATGGAATTTTGTACGAATGAAAAGATGTGAAAGCATGAAAGTATGAACACATGAGTAAATGATTTAAGCATGATTATGTGCTTTTGTTTGGGCAAGAGAGGAACCGTTTCGTTAGTCACATGCACGTCGACATAAAGCCTTCTCCCGGCTGCCCGCTTGTAGCACACGAGATCCAAAAAGTGGACTCGTTTCATTCACAGAGTAAACTTCGGTTTCTCTGTTTTATTCTACGGAACCCTCGAGCTATTTGTTTGTGCATTGCATCTTTGAATGGTTAAGTTTGCTGCATAATTTGAGTATCCTGTAGTGATGGTTAAATGCATATGCTATGCGATGTGATGATATTCAACTATAAGTTTTGGAGCTGAGATTGTAAATTTTGACTGAGACTTGAGAACAAAAACGTTTTATAAATTTATTATAACTTTTACAAGATAAAAAGAACAATTCAACGATTTTCCTTATTCCTTATTATAAACTTGTTACCCACGAGCTGTCAAGCTCACCCACTTATTATCCCATCTTCAGGTGATAGCTAAGAGATAAAGTGATCAAGAGCCTAAGGGAATTACTCCAAATTTGCTTATTTTGTATTTCGAGTTGGTTTTGGGAAAGCATAATGTTATAGTTGCATAGCAAGTTTATTTGTTTAAGAATCATTGCAATTTGAGACTTTGACATGATGATGTATTGAGGCTTGAAATGCCATTAAAGATTTGTAAAACGTTATTCTTTTTATGTTAATGAAATGTGAATGGTATATGGATGATGTGAGTTAAAATTAGATATATGTGAAGAAGTTATCATCTTAAGTTGATGACATAGGAGCATAAATCGTTGATATATATATATATATATGCATGCATAAATGAGATGTTATGGGAAGGAAGATAGGAATTATGACTGATCAGAAGTAATTGAAGGTGATGAGAAAAATGAGTTGATATTTGAGAGTTTAATAAAGTCAATTGGTAGCTAAATGGTTAAGCTTAGGACATTCCAAGTTGCAAAATGCAAAATTTCAAGTCTTCCATAAGGGAAAATTTTGTGTTCTAACTTTAGGGCAAAATCTGGATTGATCTAAGATGAATTTAACAAGTTGTCTTCATGGAAGTTGTAGCTTGTCTTTCTAGCTTTCTAACACGATAAATTATGAAACTTTTCGATATCGGAGTTAAAAGTTAGGGTCCTTATAAGTGGAGATGCTCAGGAGTATAAGACGTATCGTCTGGTGAGGACATATCATCCAGTGAGGACTCTTCGTCTAGTGAGGACGCATCGTTCAGTCTCGTGATGACGTATCGTCTGGTGAGGACAGATCGTCTAGTGAGGATGCATCGTTTGGTAAGGACATATCGTCTGGTGAAGACCTATCATCTGTTGATGATGTGTTATCTAGTAAGGACGTGTCGTTTGGTGAGGATGCTTCATTTGGTGAGAACGTGTCGTCTAGTGAGGACGCTTCGTCTGGTGATGTCATATCTTCTAGTGCACTGATCATCTAATCCTATGGTCTAGTCACATTTTTGACCCTGTAGATGATCTAATTTGTCTTTGATGTCTTCATAAAAGTTGTAGATCTTGAAGTTCTATTTCAAACCGTATAAAGAACACCTTAATCCTAGTTGTATAGGGAAAGTTATGGCCATTTTTCCAATTTGTCTAAACCTTCATCTGGGTTCATCTGATCCTTTCAACTGGTCCAATTCTGGCAAAATCTCACTTCAAAGTCTTCATAAAAGATGTATATATTGAAGCCCTCTTTCGAACCATTCAAGAATGACCTTGATCTGATATCCCTAGAGCAAGTTATGCCTTTTTTCCCAAAATAGGTTCAATATGGTTTAGGACAGAACCTTGTTTAATTTCCTTCAGCCATAACTTTGTCATTTGACCTCCAAAGGAGATGAATCTTATGTCTAAACAAACTAGAGACATAGAGCTATAGATGATCTAAAGGAATAGAATTTTAACCTAGTCCCTAAGATTTACAATTTCTGGATGGAAATTGTTGTCCGACCAATTTTTGTTATCCGACCTCTAAACGAAGTGACCCTTGAGACAATAGATTCGGTACACATTGTGCTATCTCTCCATAAAAATTGGCAGCATTCTGAATTGATTGGAAAAAGGTTTTGATTGAAGGAAAGTGAAGGAATCTGTTGGAATAGTAT
>JAOQMP010000003.1:23880311-23923531 GCA_027563575.1 Erythroxylum pedicellare | reverse complement strand
GTAAGATAATAGATGTTATTTTATTTCATAATCATAATGTCTTCACTAGGCTTTTATATAGACGGATGATTGGCTTTTACAGGTAACCGAAGGAATCGGTTAAAACTCAAAAGAAAAGTAAAAAGCAGAGGAATATGCTTTTTCTTTATTGAGTGGCCGACAGGGGGCCTACATCTTTTGGGGCCTACAGATTTTAAAAGATTCTTGAGCTTATTCTTCAATTATTGCTTTTATTGAATTGGAGTCATCCTTTTCTTTTGTAGAAGTAGCAAGGCAGTAGGTACATTTATGCTGAGCATAATTGCTAAGTTGTTGACAGATGACGTACTTCTATTTTTCAGATAAGTCATTGAAAATGCCATTAATAGTTGAAAATGGTTGTTCAATGGGGTGTAGCCCCCTATAGATGAACCTCCTCGACACAACTTTAACTGGGATCTCATTAATCAACTAAATCTTCATTATTTAGGAGTTTATCAATAGTACATCAGAATTAATCCAGATTCACTACTCAAAGTCAATTATAAAGTATCAAATATAGTCATGATTTCAGCATATAAAGCACCAATATCACCAGAAGCTCTCCAGATTATTCGACAGTTAATGGGATGTACCCCCTATAGACGAACCTCATCAACACAACTTTAACTAGGATCTCATTAATCAACCAAATCTCCATTGTTTAGGGGGAGTTTATCAGTAGTGCATCAGAATTAATCCAGATTCACTACTCAAAAGTCAATTATAAAAGACCAAATATAGTCATGATTTCAGCATATAAAGCACCAATATCACCAGAAGCCCTCCAGATTATTCAACAGGTTGAACAACCATTTTGAGCTATTAATGGCATTTTCAATGAATTATCTGAACAATGGAAGTACTTCATTTGTCAACTTGGCAATCATGCAGCATAAATGTACCTATTGCCCTGCTACTTCTACAAAAGAAAAGGATGACTCTAGTTCAATAGAAACAATAATTGAATAATAAGCTCAAGAACTTTTTAAAAGCTGTAGGCCCCTTGTCGGCCACTCAATTAAAAAAAAAGCAGATTCCCCTGCTTTTTACTTTTTTTCTGTCGATTGAGCTTTAACCGATTTCTTCAATTACCTGTAAAAGCCAACCATCCGTCTATAGAAGAGTCCGTTGAAGACATTATTGTTATGAAATAAAATAACATCTATTATCTTACCTCTTGCTCATTCCAAAATTTTAACCCTACTAGTTTGGCGTCTAAATGGAAAAAGCAATTTAGTATGATTTCAATAATGTTTTTTGTTTCATCAATATTTATTTATCTAATAATATTTATTATTTATGCCATGAATCTCATAAATCTCTTTTTAGTTATTGCTATTATTTCTCTTCCCAATGATAAATTTATCCAATATCTTACCATCTATTATAAAGCAAAATTTTCCGACTTTATGACGCTATTATGCAAGTATATAAATGGAACTTTCAGTTCTCCTGAAAGAAAATATCTAATCCATGAAAATGAAACATTAGCTTGTCTCAAAACGTTGAGAAAATGGCGTATTAATTTATTACCAATAGAATTTACTATTTAAATAGATTCAAAATATTTATGTTTACAAACTGAAATAGAAACATTACCTGATCAAGTTTGTAGTGAACATCCACTAGATCCAATTAAAAATACTAATATTCAACTAATTGAAATAAAATTAAAAGACCCTACACAAGAAATAAACATTCGCAATAATATTCCATATACCCAACAAGATGTACAAGAATTTATTTCCGAATGTTTTGAATTAATAACAAAACAATTAATCTCTCCAAGTACTAGTAAATATTCATCACTTGTTTTTATGTTAACAATCATTTTGAACAAAAAAGAGGAAAACGACGAATGATACCAACTTTGAGACTTCTTTTCAGTCCATTAGACTTTCTAAGCTTTTTTGTATTTGACTTATGATTTCTTTATTCCTCATATTTTCATTTGTTAATAGTTTTATATATTGTAATATACTTGTCTGATTTTTTAATAAACCTCTTTATCAAAATCTCCCCATTTATCCACCAGTTCTCAAAGAAAGGACGATTTTAAGGAAGAAAAAGTCTATGTAAT
Source organism: Erythroxylum pedicellare (assembly GCA_027563575.1). Lineage (NCBI taxonomy): Eukaryota > Viridiplantae > Streptophyta > Magnoliopsida > Malpighiales > Erythroxylaceae > Erythroxylum > Erythroxylum pedicellare. Next base: position 23,921,430 of record JAOQMP010000003.1, on the reverse strand, counting down.
TTTCAATGGACCTATGGTTGGACTTTATGACAAATGGCACAAAGCAACAGTACACATTATGGGAAAATCTTCTATTATGTACAAAAGCTTTTCTAATAAACAAGAAGCTGCAAAAGCCTTAGCCGACTTCAAAAACCCAATATTAAAGCCTCAATATAAACAAGTCCTTGAAAGCCCTCCTCTTGAGCCCAATTTGAAGACATTAGGTAAACCAATCAACATGGAAAAAATCAATTCTATACCTACCAAGGCCTTGAAGGAAGACAAATTAAAAAAAAAAAGGCCTTGAAGGAAGAAATGAAAAAACTCATGTCTGAAATGTTCTGTGATTGCTTCCAAGCTGCATATCCTTTCTGAATTCTCTATAGGATTCATTCAAGCAGTTAAAATGTACGAAGATCGTTTTGCCAAAAAAAGGGAAGTATTTATCAAAGTTTTTAGTAGTTATCCAGTTTTAAGGAAACAGAGAATCTATTTGAATTTGATTATTTAAATTAGTCATTCGTTCATCAATAATTGCCATTCTAATTAGAGAGTCGATACCTTATTGAAAAGTGGATTTTAATAAAATTTGAATTGTGGATAAATGTATATATCCTATTTTATGTCTTTTATCGTTCGGTATTTTCGGTAATTGTGTATAAGTTTGTTGTTGATTAATTAAATTTATTCCAATGTGTCCACTACATTGATTTATTCTAATTGGTGTTTCATGAATAATCTTACCATAATAAATAATATTTTGTCGATTAATTAAATTGTTCAGGAGAGGATGATGTATATCTTGTCCAGGTTTTAGATTTAGTTGAGCTTATTGATGGTGATGATTTTGTAAAGTAGTATTTAAATAGTTTAATTCTAGTATATAAAAATTATATAGATTTTGAGCTAATTCTAATCGTTCTTTCATCGGTTTTATTCCATTTTTTATTACTAATAACAAATTGTACATAATTATATCGTTTTTCATAATGTTCTTTTTCGGTTTTATATTGATTAACTAAATTTTCAATATATAATATATGTTCTTGCAATTGTTTACAGAAATTACAACTGATGTGATTCATTAAGATGTATTATATAGTGTCTTTAAATTGGTTATGTAAATATTTAGCATCTTCTTTTTCTAATTGATATAGTTCATACTGTCTATTAATTCTATTTTGATAAAGTTGGAGTGCTTCAACAGATGCATTCATTGATTGAAGGAAGTGATACATAGATGTAGAGACTTGAATGAGCTGTCTACTAATACTTAATTTCTTTTCATTATGGACGATAGATTGATGAAGAGTTCTACAAGTTTTACAAACAGGCATAATTTTACCAATATTTAGGTGAATAACAAGATGTACAAGAATTTATTTCTTAATGTTCTGAATTAATAACAAAACAATTAATCTCTCTAAGTATTAGTAAACATTCAGCAGTTGTTTTTTACGTTAACAATCATTCTAAACAAAAAAGAGGAAAACGACGAATGGTTATTAGCTATAAAAAATTAAATGAAGCAACTATCGGAGATGCATATAAATTACATAGAACAGACTATATTATAAATAAATTAAAAGGACATAAATGGTTTACTACATTCGATGCAAAATCTGGATATGGGTAACTACATCTACATGAAAATACAAAACCATAAACGGCTTTCACCTGGCCTCCACAAAAATATTTTCAATGGAACATATTATCCTTTGGATTAAAACAAGCACATAGTATTGATAATGCATGCCATCGATTAAGGTCTCCAAGACAAGTTTACACCAAACAATCTCTGAAATCATCAGCAATGTGCTTAGTTAAGCAGTGGCCACCAACTTCATGAGCACATAGGGTATTGTTGAAGTCCCCTAGTACTGACCATGGTTCAATAATGGAAGTTTCAAGGTCAATAAACTTTTCCCAAAAGGGACTTTCTTTGTAATGCCAGGTTATAGGCATAGAAAAAGGTGACTGAGGCTTTGGTGTTGGACTTTGATAAGTGCTATATTCAGGTGAATGAGCTGATCACAGATCACACTAGACCCTAGTTTGACTTATATGGGGTCAAAGACTACAATGACTGCCATTGAAGTGGGATTAGTGACCAAAAAGTGTTAGCCAATTCCTGTTCAGAAAATAAAGGCCATTATTGAAATGCTTGGCTTTTATTTTGGTCTCGAGGAGGCCAATCTTAAGAGGATTCCTGCTGATGATTAAGGTCATACAAAATTTGTTGTTTGTTGGGATAATTAAGTCCTACATTCCAGGCAAGGATAGACATTACTGGGGGGAGCGTGTATGGTTACCGATAGCCTTTTTCTTGGCTTTCCTAGCTGGTGGCTTCTTGATTTTTGGGTTGAGGAAGGCTTCTGGGATTTTCCAGGCACTAAACTTGAGCCGGAGGGAGCATTAAGTTGGTCTAATGATAGGGCTTTTGTATTCAGACCAGAACTTGCTGGAGATTTGATCATTGAAGACGGTTGGTGAGTATTCAGATTAGAAGTTGCTAGGGACTTGGCTGCCGTAAGCGAACCATTTGGTTTTAAAGATGAGGAAGGGGGGTCTCCTTTCCAGGGGAAGCAAAGGGAGCCTCAACTATTTTTTGTTCAAGTAAATCAGGTGCTGTTGGAGATAGATTTAAAGCTATTGAGGGGGATTCAGGAACAGGGTGCTTGTCGGGTCCTACATCCTCAAGAAGCAGAACATCTGACCTTAACAACTGGCCAAGGCCACTGGAAGTTTGTATGAATACGGGTTTAGTGTATGAGGTTTTCATAGAATGAATCTCAGATAGTTCCAATTGAGTAGTTGATGTAAATATCTCCATATTGGATTCCAGGTCTTGTTATGGAGGGACGGGGGTAGTTTCCAGGGATAAGAAAGGGATACTGCAGACACCATCAAAACCTCCTCCTCCATCGAATCTCTCAACTTTCAGGGTATCTGGTAGGGTTTCGTTTAGATCAATCTCCACATAAACCTTGGGATAATCACTTCAACCCAACAGTATGTTCATCAAGACACAGGTTTTCTAATAGAGCTAGCCAGATAAGTAAGGCCTGTTGTTGACCAATAATTTCGAATTAACCTAAATAGGAAAGTGTTTCACACCTTTTTTGTTTGAGGACATGCTTGGCTTCCATCGTAGTGGAAGTATGGGTTTGCCATAAAGTGCCAGGGGCCTTGTTCTAGGACTTTCATTATGTTGGAGGTGTTTATGAATCTGAATAGGAAGTAATCTTCCTCGGTGATTAAAATCTGTTCTAATCACATTTTGCCCCATTTTATGTCAGCCTAGAGTTTCAAGCACTTCAATGGGTGGAGAAACTACTGAGGATCTGGGCCCCAAACCTTGTGGGATATACTTGAGTTTTTCCTTAGGTGCGTGATCACCATAATTGGCACCAGGTTTTGACAAGTAAGTCTCGTGTAAGTGAGGAAGGGAGTGGAGTTTGCATGAAGGGATTGTCAGAAGTCGAAGCGATAAAGGTTGGGGAGTTGGGGGAACCAAAGGCAAATGTTTAAGGGGAGGAATCACTCCTGGATTTAGAGTTATGCATGAATCTTTGACTCATCTTTGTCTCCTAGAGAAAAGATTGCTTGGATCATGATATAGTCTCCCTTAGAAAATATAATGTTTTGTTGATTTGTGTTTTAAACAAATTCAAGAATATCTGGGACAGTAATAATCTGTTAGTAATTCTTTTTCTGTTCAATTCTTATTTTTGTAGCGACTGTTTTCTGGTTGTTAAAGCATATAATTCAGAATTGATACTGCTGCCGTACAGTGTGTATTGAAACCCTTGAAATTTGGATTCAAAAATATTTTTGGACTTCAAATTCAAATAGGCCATTGTTTATTAACAATACAGCATTAAAAGTTTGATGATGATCTTGCAAATTTTCAATCCTCTGTTCAGTATGTTTCTTAATTCATTTCTTAACTTTTTCTATTTCATTCTAATGAAGTTATAAAAGATAATGTTGCAAATCAGCAACAACAAACAGCCGAGCTGGACAAAGGAGAATTTATTCGGATACTCCCTTTTGACTCACTCATGGGGAAAAAAAAGAGGATAGAAAAGTAGATAAGTTTATTTTTGAATTTGAATTAGTCACTGCTATTTCTATTTTTAAGTTAAATTTTATAGCCTTTTATCATAAGTTGTTAGGAAGTGCTATGGCTAACAAGTGGAATCTATTTAAGCTTTTCAAAGCTGTAAATAAAGTAAGCCGAATTTTATTTATATAAGTCCTTTCTTTAAGAGAGCAAGGTTCTCTCTAATGAGCCCTTGCTTCCTAACCTACCAAAGTAGGTCAAAAAGGAAGAAAAACCCTTGGAAATAGCCCATCTGATATTATTTTGCAGCATCCTATAACCAGAAATCTAGGGCCTATAATAGATAACTGATTTGAGTCCTTTTCTGTCAACTTCAAACAATAATGTTCACAGTTACAAGTCCATCTTGTTAGCTGAATTTCTAATGAAAGTTGCTTGGCATTGCTTTAATGATTTTTTTTGTCCTAGCACAATAGAAAAAGTTAAAAAGTAGAATGAGTCATGCCATTACAATAGATAGAAAGACCAGAGATTTTGTTATCCTTGTTTTAATTACAAACTTTTTTGTAGTCATCGTTTCTTGTTCATGGCAGATATTCTTATTCAATTAATGTCTATTTCTTAACAGCAATCCGTTCAGATACACCAGATGCATGAGTTGGGTAGAGTCGTTTCCAGGTGGTGACATGAATGGTAGACTTGCTGGATGTCTTTTGTTTGAACCTGTTGTTTCTGGAGACGGAATTTGATTTGCAATAATGTAATTGGTATCAACCTACTGTTGGACTACACTAAAACTTGTGTAGAATACTGTGTGAATATTCTGAGCATTTCAAGCCCTATATAACCAAACTGTTTCAAGCTTTGTTGCGAGTATGAGGATTCCACTGGAATAAGTGAACTTTGAAGTCGTTTCCATACGAGTGGGAAGGTGAAACTATTATGAAGTCCTTGTATTTTTCCCATTCTCTATTTGCCAGTTTGTGGACTATGTACTTAAAAAACTTAGTTAAACTCGATCGAGAATGACATTATGATATCCTCCTTGCGACAATCTTCGGCAGCCACTAGTCTTAATTGTCGACAGAAATTTAACATATGTTTTTGCTAAGTTTACGTTGTTTCAATATGGGTTGGAAAGTGTTTCAGCATTGTTTTCTTCTTTTTGGAAATTAAATGAATTTATTTACAAAATTTATTGGTAGAAGTACCGTAAGACGTGCTAAGCTGATGAACAAAAGCTCAGCCCTTGGCGTCCGGATATGTGGGGTACATGTCGCCCTCATCTAGTCAATCTTTGATCAGTTTTCTTCCCGATGGCTCGTCTCCAGTTTCCAGTCTCGCACGATTGTCGTTTGTGGATGTTCCTCAGTCCAGGTTTGGTTGGATGATGTTGGATCGAACCACACGCCTTCCGATATTCTATGTCCACCTTGTCAATGATTGGCCTTAGTTCTTAGAATGGCTTCCCTGCCTTCCGTAGTGTTCCCAATTGGCTTCTGGACAGGTAATACTCGAGACTCGTTGTATTCGGTCAACAGTATGACGTTTTGTTTGTTGTTGGATTGTACTAAATTGAGCAATTTCCCCCTCTCGCCATCGGATAGCCTGAATGGTTGTTTGGGTGTTGTGTTCGACCCTTCTGGCTGAGCTGTTGGTGCGTGACTGGAATTCAAGCTCAAGAGGTTTTCCTTCGTATATTTTTGTTCTTATTCCTTCTGTTACTTTCTATGTAATTTTGGATTCCAATTTTGCTATTCTCTATAAAATGAATCCTTGCAAACCTGAGGAGTAGAGACCCTGTTGTCGGGCTGCTTTCTTGTTGAATATTCCCGGGAATAATTAATTCTCTCAATTTGATGAAAATGCTTCTCTTTAGAGCCTGTGTATCCTGTCTGGTGTTGAGGAATTGTCTTCGGTTCCTTTCCTTCCGTAGTTCATATATTACCCCACTCTGGCCGAGTTTAAAGATCTGACTATCCCCTATTTTTTGGAATTTTAACCTTAAGGCTCAGTCAATCTTTGTCTTCCATTGATTGAGGCATTTGAATTACACCTAGGCATAATGCTCCTCATCTTGGATGAGTAGGGAGATGTGGATAACATGTGACCCCCAGTCTCGTGTTTTACATAAGCTGCAAAGTGAAGAAGCAGCCCATGTGGTCTTGTTTAAAGTCCGTTCTGTGTTTCCATCCACGTAATAAAGGAGAAATTTTGTTATTCGGCTTCAATTTATACCATTTCATTTCGTAAATTATAGGGCCAAATAGGGAGGAATTGAGATATATGGTTTCTAAACCATATCAATTTATACCATTCCATTTCTCGAGTTATAGGGCCAAGCAGGGGGGCTTTTGAGGATATTGTGAATTGATTAGTTACACGCCTAGGCCAGATCACATTTTCTCTAATTTGGAGGAGTGGGGGAGTAGTTGGGGAAGAGTGGACTGAGTGGCATCATACCCCTAAGCAAGGTGCTCCATTGACTGCCATTTATCACTAGCATTGAGTGGGAGAGTGTTGTAGAGTGTGGAATGAAGGATGTAGATATAGGGGTCCAGCCATCGTCATACAAAAAGCTCATCATTTCATCATTTCCTACTATGTCTTATTTCCTTACCTATTATCTCCCTAAAATTCTAAAGGGATTTTGTAGCATTAGAGATGCTGCCATTGTCTTTTGGCGACCAAAAGCTGAACTCTCTAATATACTCATGCATCCATTTCATATTAAGCGTAAAATAATAGAACTGACTAATTTATGTTTTGCAGATGAAATGCTTTTTTGTTTTAATTGCCATATTGATAAATCATTTAAAATAAAAGAAAAAATAAGGACAAGTCAACAAAATAAAATAAACCAAGATGGCAAAAGGATGAAAAATATCAATCAATAAAACAATAGTATATGGAATTTGAATTACTTTAGGACTTCTAATGCAATCATAATTTTATTATCAAGTTCATTACATCATGAAAATTCCTCAATTTTCCTAATATTTTTCTTAAGACTGTTAAAACATAGGTGTAGGTTAATTAATTGAAATCTTTTTCTAAATAAAACTCTTAGAATTGTGTTAGTCAATTTATAAATTTCATTATTAGGTTTGACTTTAATCTGAAAGATTTATATTAATCTATCTTTAGGTTTCCATTCAATGACACTAGATTTATTAATACAAAGAATTTCTCAATCTCCATTGCATGAAATCATGCATGGATCAACATGTTAGTAATATTAATTCAAGAACAATGAAGAACCATAATTAAATCTCAATAAAATAAATAATAATTAAAATTAAATTAAAATAACTACAAAAGTACATTATGAGCTTCACCTCATCCAGATACCTAAAGGAATTTCTCTTACTTATAGAAAATGAAACATTAAAACTAAAGAAAAAGCTAAAAATCAAAGGTGACAAGATTTAAATCCCTCAAATCTCTAAAAAGTATACTCTAGATTGATGAAAATCTACTCTAAAGGGATTCTTTGGTTTGTTTGTTTCTTCATGGTTTGTGTCACTCTAAGGTTTTTCTTTATGCTTCTACAGCTTCCTCCTTCTGCCACTCAATATTAACTTTTAAAATTTGAAAATTTAATTATAAGAAGATGAGTAGATGTTTTAATGACAACATTTCTTAAATATACGTGCAACGCGTTTTAGAGCTAACATGGGCTTGTATCTTGAATAGGGCCTTCTTGCTATTTAACAAGGCATATTCCTAGTGGTCGTATACATTGTCATGCTTCCATAACTCAATCAAAACAATTTCAAATTGCTCTAAACTTGTCTGAATTCATTCCCAAGTATTTAAATTAGACTTGAAAACAAAATATGAACAACTTTAAGTTCCAAAATCAATAAAAAATATGTAGACAAATAAAAAATGCATTAAAAATGTGGCTAAAAATATGACTAAATCACTACTTGTCAACTTTACCACATTTAAGCATTTACTTTTCCTTAAGAAAATAATAAGTTAAATATATAAGCTCTTCTCAATATCAACCCCTCCTCTATCTCATCTTGTCTATTCATTCTTCAAATGTCAAGCCTCGAGAGTTTAAGCAAAATATAGTTAGAATCAAATAATCATATAATAGATTTTCATAAGCAAATATCATAAATGATATTTATAACTTCTTGAAATCAAGTGTCGTAGGATTGATCACCCTCGCACAAAAGATTCACTCTAAGTGTTTAGGGTGAACATAAATGAAAATTTTAATTCAATACATAAAAGGAGTCTTAACTATAAACTTGTTAATATATTACATCTCCACTTTAATAAAATAAACCAGAGGCAAAAATCAAGAGGTCTTTAAGTCAAGGTATAATGAGGTCTTAGTCAGGTATGGAAAAGATAGATTTTTTGTTCATTAATTTGAAGGAAATTGCATAAGAAAGACTATAGAAAAATTTGAACTGATGTAGCTTAAGTCACTAATTAGAATGTAAATAAGGTGTAAAAATCTTAAATAACACAAGTATCTTCTCTTTCTCCTTCTTATAACTATAACAATTTAAAAAAAAAAAATTTCTCTCTTTTTTTTGACTAAGATCATTTAAAATATTTCTTATGAGTTCATGAGGAGAATATATGAATCATCGGTAGCAAACAAATGAGAAGATATACCCTTACATACATAAGCTCACACCATTTGTCATTCTTAACACTCCTTTTTCAAACCAAAACTTATATATTTAAGTAACTACAATCCTTCATAATGCAAATATAAATATTAAGCTACTAACAAAAATGGTTATCTACTTGTAACATGGTTAACATTATTTAAAAAAAGTCTAAGGTTCAAAACCTTACAACTTACGCTCATTTGTGAAAAATCCTAAACACTTTCTTTAAAATTGATAAGCAAAACATCTATTTATAATAGGGCACGTAAAAGTAAAAATCCATCTAATTATGCTTTCATCGTTTCATATTCTAGCTTAATTCAGTGATTAACACAACTAAAAATGCTTTAAGATAAGAATTAGCAAATTGGAGATATTTGTAAAGAATAATCAAACTTGCTTGAATGATAAGTAAATTTATATCAAAAGCAGAATACCCCTTCCCCTCACTTAAAGATGTACAATGTCCTTAATGTACACAATAAAGCCCTTAAAAGAATACAAAAACAATTGACATGAAGAAAATGGTAAAGTTACATGATACTTCCCTATTTTATAATATAAAAGTTTGTATTCGCACCATGAATTCCATCCATTATCATCTATGCAATCATGAAATAAAACAAAATATAACATCAAATAATAATAATAAAATGATAGAAACATATGCTAACTATAACTGTGAAAAATCTATCATTCAATATATTAATAAGAAACAATAAAAATAGAAATAGGAATATAATAATATAAATTTAGCAAGGCTAATCACTTACTAACTATAAAAAAACACACAAAAACATGAAGATAAAAATAAAAAAAATTCATTGTCAAACGTCTTGAGACTCCAAGTCAATCTGAGTAATGATATTAAGCAAAGAGCCTAATATATGGTCATTTTTATGCTCCTTCTCTATTTCTATCTAGGGTTCCATTTGGAGGGAAAAAGTGTTAACCTCCTATGTGCTATCGCATATTCCCTTAATTGTATTTGGAAAATCCAATTACTAAGGAGTCAATTATAATGTAATGGCTTACGTTAGTACAGGTGGCACCTTAATATCCTGTGATCTGAATGAGTACCTCCTTCATCCATGATCCTTCACCTCTAAATTTGCTATTTGTTCCATTAGATCCTACTATCCCTCTTTAATAGTTGGTTACACTCCCAAAATCTAGCCCATATCTCTTCAATTTGGTGATCTTGAGTTGGTTGGGGTATGGAGGTATGGAATGTCAACTACAAGTGCTTGTGATTTCTATGGAGTTAACCTAATGATTAGGTGCTATTAGTGAATGTGGGTAAGGATCCTAGCTGGGTTATTTCCCTCAAATATTAGGGTGATCCTCTTTTACTTCATTTGCAATTATGGCCTATTATGTTTCTGCTAGAATGTAAATTAGTCCTTACTGCCTAGCCTTCTCTAAATTATCCCAATTTTTCTTAGTGTCTTGAGGGTGATAGGCACCATCTGATAAGTCGATGTCATCTTAGATAGTTGCTCTTGTAGTCGCATACCTTAGATCAATCTAGTCGCATATAGGCCCAAGTAAATAGCTCCCATTGTGGTGTAGTATGCCTAATGCTTGAAGAATCAGCCAAGGTATAGGTTTGACGCTTGAATAACTCCATATTGCTTCAAACTTATTCGAATTCATTCCTTTTTGCTCCAGATGAGTGAATTGGACTTATAAACAAAATATGAACAACTTAAGTACCAAAATTAATGAAAATGTTCAAATAGAAAAAAAATGCATTGAATATGAGACTAAAAATTTGACTAAATTACCATTTGTTAATCTCCAAATCAAATTCCAAAAACAATAAAATCCATCTAATTAGTCTTATTTTAGCATCCAATTTATATAACAAATATCATAATGAAGAATGGTTAGTATAAAAAACTTTGGAAAAGATTAAATAAGATCCAAATTTATCAAATGTATAAACCATTGCTAATAAAACTTTTTTTGTGGTTATGTAATTCTCTTGAGCATTTGTTAAAGTCTTGCTAGTTTTGTAGGAGGGTTAGAAATGCTCCTCCTTCCTCTATTTAAGAATTGTACGTATCCTAAAATCACTCGTAAAACATGTTAACTCAATAGGAAGATTATATTCTAGAGCACCCATAATTAGGGAATTAGCTAATTTCTTCTTAAGAATAGTGAATGCATCTAAACACTCTTGAGTAAATAGAAAGGCGCAATCTTTCTTAAGTAAATTGGTTAAAGGCATAGAAGTTTAAAAAAAAAATCCATAATGGACCTGCTATGAAAACCTATAATTTTTAGAAAACTCCTAACAACTTTAATTGGAGTTAGTAATTCTTTAATAGTTTCAACTTTTGCTCTTGCTATCTCAATTTTCCCATATGAGATACCATGAAAAGGAAAATTTTCCCAATTGAAAACATGGTTAGTGTCCCCATAACATTTAAGCACTCTTTTTGAATTATGGAGGCAAAAATAAAAAATAACAAAAATAATAAAAATGGCCATCATGCACCTCTAAAACGTAGTAGGTGTGATGCAAAACCTAGAGAACATCCTCCTGTAAGCAAATGTATTTTATGGAAGCATGAATGTTGCTTACTCTTGGTACTCTAGTGTTACAAGAAATTGAAAATAGCCCCAAAAAATATCTAAAAAGAAATAGTACACATGATTGATAAGTTGGTCAAGCATCTGGTAAGGAGGGGAAAATGATCTTACCTGAGTGACATCATTCAACTTTATATAATCTATAAACTCTCCACCTGGTGATAATCCTCATGGAATCAACTTGTTCTTCTCATTGGTACCACTGTCATCCCTCCTTTCTTTAGAATAACTTGCACTAGGCCCAGTTAAAAACTATTAGAAATAGGTAAATAAAAAATAGAAATTTAATTACCTTATTTTTGGATGGATTAAGGAAACAACCTTATCCAATATCAATAGCTCTATTAACCTTGAATGCATCACAGTTCTCTAAAACAAAAAGCTATATGGGCATCCATTTCCTCATCTTGCAACCCGTCAAACTAACTAACTATAGGCCATCTAAATGATACTTGTCTTGATCTCAAAGTTGTTAGCTGTAACAACTTACTTGGTGATACTGGTCTTAGTTCCAGTTAATGATGTTCACATATTTAGATCTCTATAGTTCTGTTATGATTACCTGTTGTTCATATTCTTGCTCTAACTCTTCTTGCCTTTTCTAAGTCTCATTATAAGGTTTTAAAGAGTTGTTCTCTTAAGTTTTAGATCTTCAAAAAAAATTTAGATGGATTGTTTCGGGTCATAAGTTTAGCCATGCTCCTAAAATAGCAATATAATAAAAAGAAGTTAGTAATTAAAAAAATAAAAAGAAAGAAAGAAAATTAATGGATAGATTAATATAGATTAAGTGTTCCTGATATCCTAGTCCTTGATATTAGTGCCAAAAACTTGATAATATTTGATCTCCTACCATATAGATCTTTTAAGAGGCAATGAAAAATTTGTCTAGCTTGACCTAACCTAGGTAGAATTTAGTGGGCCTAACCCGATTTTATTAGGCTTTAAGAATGGTTTGGGCTTTCACAAGTTAATTGACATTATTTTTAGTAAAAGTTAAAAATTAATGACGTCATTAAATTATTTAATCAAGCTAGATAAGGGTAAGGTGGGCCAAAACTTGACCTGTCCTCTTGTCAAGCCTACTTTCTAAACAAGTGCATTTATCGCTTCTATAGTATAGGTTATAGAGTACTAAGTGTTGATCCCACAATGATCATGACTATTAGTATTAACTCTTTTCCTATTATCTATCTGATAAATTATGATGATGGTGATTGGTCGACAAAATTATTTAACTAGAATAAAAATTAAACTAATAAAAAACCAATAAGGACATCAGTACTTATATGATGAATGCCCTTACGACTTTTTATGCAGATAAGACTTCAATCATCAATTTAACCTAAATTTCATCTGATCAAGGAAGTTCCTTAATTACGATGATATCTTTCTTAATATTATTAACAACTAATCTTAGGTTAATTAATTGAAATCTCTTTTTAATTAAGTATTCTAGAATTATATTAACCGATTTATGAATTCCTCTATTAGATTTGACCATATTATGAAAGATTTATGTCAAACTATAGTTAGGATTATATGCAACTCGTTTCGATTATGATAGATCCATTCAAATAAATGATTTCTCAATCTCTAATGCATGAAATCAAATATATATCAACATACTGATACTAACCAATTCAAGAACAGTAAAGAACACATAATCAGATCTTAATGAATTGAAGAATAATTTGAACTAAAGTGAATTCAATTTATAAAATTGATCTTAGGGCCCATCATATCTAGGTACCATAAAGGTTTAGTTCCTAATCATAGGAGACAAAACAACAAAAGTAAAGGAAAAATAGAAACATAACAAATATCTTTTAATCTTCATAAATCCACTCCAAATTGTGTCTTATGGCTTATTCTTCATTATCTTTACCACTTTAGATCAGCTAATTGAGCCTCCTAAGCTTCCTACTTATTTTTCCCTTCAATTTTGTCTTTTATATTTTAAGTGGAACACAAAATTACACGATTCTGTACAAGGACGTTTGTTGCCCAACACCTTCACAATTTAGTTAAAATAACTTCAAATCACATCAAACCTATTTTTCAATTATATGTTTAGGAAAATTAATTAAGAAATGTTAAGCAATTAATGAACTATATTTTTATACCTATATTTAGTGTGTTTTGCTTGTCATTTAATAGTTTTATAATATTTTTGGTACTTATTTTGCTTCAAGTGTGTTCATAAGTGTAATTGCCTTCATAGATCAAAAAGGGAATAATTTGGATGAAATCGTGGCATAAAATAAAGATTTAAAGCAACTTTGGAGATACACAGTCACGTACAGTGACTATGTGAGTCAGTATAAACATGTAGCACTTTGAAGACATTGTTTCTGCCCATGCATGTTGCCCGTGTAAGTCAATGTGCTTGTGTAAAGTAAAAAATTGAGTTGTTTTTAAAGATACATGATCACCTACATAACTATGTAAGTGACCGTGTATATCCCAAAAACCTTTTTTTTTTACAATAAAAGGATATTATTGAAGGCCACATGAGGGAGAAGCATTTTTATTAAGAAACACTAGAGAAGAGGCAGTTCTAAATAGAGGGTGAATAAAACACAAACATTATATCACAAGATTTGATATAGAGCATCTTTCAATCCAAATTGCAAGAAGATTTCATTAGAGACAAAAAGGGGATATAGAATCTGAATTCTTTTATTTCTATTTGTTCATCTGAATATTTGTTATTGTATTTGTTTTGCACTTTTAGGAACTAAATTACTTAGTGCCTAGATGATAATATGATATAATCTTTTATCCAATGTAGTTTCATTGATTAGTTTATTATGATTCAATTATGTGTTATATTTTAAAAATAATATATGTAGAATATTAGTCCAATATTTGATTTCATACGATTGAAATTAAAAAATCCTTTCATGTGAATAGATTTATTATAATTGGAAGAAGTTGCATGCAAATCTAAAGATAGTTTGACATAAATCCTCTAGATTAGCATCAAACCTAATAGTGAAATTCACTAATCAATAATGCAACCTTAGGAGCTCTAACTAGAAAGAGATTTCAGTTGATCGATTGAGGGTTAGTTGTTAATAGTCTTAAGAAAGATATTAACATAAGATAGGAATTTTCATAACCCAATAACAAATAATTTAATTGCATGATAACTATTTAAGATATCTTAGGGGGTTCATCACCTAGGTACCACTTATTTGATATTGACTAATTATAGTATTTTCTTTATCTGAGTTCATTATTGAGTCAACTTTAGTTTAGTTTGTTTAATTTAAATTCTACAGTTTAATTTAATTTTTCACATCTTGATGTGACGGTTAGATATTAGAAAAAAGGTTAATACTAGCACTTACATTCCTCATGGGATCGATGGTTAGTTACCGCTACACCTTGCACTTGCGGTAGAAACTTATAAATTTTTATAAGTATAACATCAATCAATCAAGAAACATCAAATTTGTTTTTCAAAATTAGAATTTATTATATGTCAATTAGATTGAAATCAATTAATTAAGTTGCTTAAGATTAAGAAAAGTGTTTTCTTAGGTAATTAAGAAAGGTATTTATCATTTTTAAGAAAAAGAAAGATATTTCTTAATTAAGTTTATTTATTTCAATTTGACTAAGATAAATTAAAATTATTATTTTCTTTTATATTTAGATATTGTTTCTTCTCTCATTTGAATAATAAGTTTCTTGACTTACTAGGAAAGGTATTTTTCTTAATTAAAATTTGAAAAATTTCTTTACTTATTAATTAAGAAAATCAACTTTTTAATATTTTAGGAAAAAATGTTTTCTAATTTATAAAGGGATAATTCTATGATTAATTGATAAAGTGATCTCTAAATAAATAATAACTTGAATTACGAAATTAAATTTAAAATGTTTATTTTAATTTTAAAATTAATTTTCTACTAAAAATATATCTCTTTAGATTTTTTTTAAAGATAAAAATGATATTAATATGCTCAGAATGAAAAAATTAAAAAATAGATCATTCAAGAATCTGCCATATAAACCGTAAAAAATTCCTATTAAAATATCACATATGTTAAGGCCTTGACAATACCTTTATCCAACACATTTAGGCAAAGTAAATATAGCTAAACAACATAACTAATACTCAACTTTCCTTAAGATGAAAAATACTCAACTTTCCTTTTGATCTATTCTTTAGGAAGTTATAACATGACTACTAAAGATCAACAATTTTTCATTAGCCAAAATCTTCTCTTTAATCTGTTGAACTAGTTCTTCTCTAACTTGATCCGTAGAGCTCTCCTCGCCCCTAAAACATTTATCATTCCTTTCCTTTCATAGCTTATAAAGACAATACCAAAAGCTATCTCTACTAGTGATCTCTCCCCTAGATAAAAGCTTCTATAAGAGTATAGCCATATAATGAATTCCATATAGTAAGGTTAAAGTTTCTCAAGTTGCAAAGTTCCAAAATATACTTCCATATATTCCTTGCACAAGAAACATAAGTCATTGATGTTAAGAAAGTGAAGTCTGTCATGAGTAGATATTATTTCCTAAATAACAGTAAAATAATGACAATAACTCAGGAAAAATCTCACTGATATACGGTGTTTGGGGAGGTTTAGTAATACACAACCTTACTCTAACTAGTAGAGAGGTTTTCTTCGATAAACCCATATGAAACAAAACATCTATATATTAAAAATTAAAATAATACTTATTAAAAAATACAAGTAAAAATATGCATAAAATAATAATAATACTAAAATAAAAATAAATAAATATGTCCTTCGATGACGTTACTAACAACACTATATATTCGAAAATTTTTGTTCAACTTAACATTGTTAGTAAACTGACTAAGTCATTTAATTGTTTTGTCTCCTTTTGCAATCATCCTATTGTTATCCAAGATTTGAAGACAAAGAAGATGATTAGAGGTGGGTATGAATTTGGAGGTCTCTAATATTTTGACAATAGTTCAACCGCCTACTTAGCTATTAGTTCACCCCTCTAAATCCATAATCACCTTGGTCATCCAGCTATCCAAAAATTAAGAAAGTTGATTCCCAATTTGAGCTCAAATCTTCATCTAGATTATGAGTCTTTTCAATTTGGTAAACATCATCATGTTGCTTTTCCATCCAGAGTTAATAATAGAGTTGAAAGCTCATTTGTGCTAGTTCATTATGATGTTTTTGGTCCATCTCATATTACCTCAAAACTTGGTTTTATTATTTTGTTGCTTTTGTTGATGATTGGTCTAGAATGACTTGGTTATATCTAATGAAAGAATGTTATGAATTGTTTTCTATTTTCTATTCCTTTTTCTCCGAAATTAAGACCCAATTTGGTTGTCATGTTTGTATCTATAGAAGTGATAATCCCAGAGAATATTTTTCTAAATCTTTTAAATCTTACATATACCTTTGTGGTATGATTCACCAATCTTTTTGTTATCCTCGCCAAAACAAAATGGTGTTATTGAAAGCTAAATCAGGCATGTCATAGAATTTGTTCGAGCCTTACTAATTTAGATGAAGGTTCTCAACAAGTTTTGAAGTGATATTGTTCTCATTGCTTGCTATCATATTAACATAATGCCATCCACCACTCTCAAAGGACAAATCCCTCATATCTTTATATTTGATACCTATTTGTTTCCTCTTCCACCTTCTATCTTTGGTTGTGTTTGTTTTGTCCACCAGCTCCAGCCAAAAGTTGATAAATTATTTTCACAAGCGATCAAGTGTATCCTTTTTAGTTACTCGAGGTCATAAAAAGGCTATCGTTGTTACAACCCTTCACTTAAAATATTTTCTATGTGCGCAGATGTGACATTCTTTAAGAACATTACATACTTTTCCAAGAGTTAAGATACCAAAAGCTTTCGTTATTATTTACCCTCAATTTTTGACAAGTCTTCAAATAATTCGTTTAAAAGTTTAGACAATTCACCTATATACTTTAATGCTTCTTATCTTAATCAGTTGTCTCGATCCAATTTGCATGTTTATTCTCAACGCCCTTTATCTTTATCTATAAAATAGTGATCTAGACTGGCCTATTGCTTTAAGGAAAGGTAAATGATCTTGTACCAATAAGTCAATTTCTAATTTTGTTTCTTATAACCATGCATCCCCCTTCTTTTGTTAATTTTTATCAAACCTAGATTATGTGTCTACTCCTAAGAGCATAACAGAGGCTATATAGAACCTTGGGTGGAAGCAAGCTATGTAAGAGGAAATAAACACTTTATGGTCAAATGACACCTAAAAGCTTATTACTCCTCTTCCTAATACCTCAATTATTGGTTGTTAAAGGGATTAGGACTCTTATTGATGGATCTATCAAATGACTCAAGGCTCATCTTATTGTTAAAGGATACACTTAAGTTCACGATATTAATTATTCTAATACCTTTTCTCCTGTAGCAAAAATGTGCCAGTCCATTTTTTTGTTGAGAAAATGGTATTGAATTAAGCCATTAAAGGTAATCAAAATATACAAACTGAGCTACAAAGAGCTATTCAGGTGTTTCTTAGGATGAAAACAACTTTAGTACATGCCCAAGTTTAAGCCTCCTAGATGTTAGGGAGAATTATAAACTAAACATTCCATACTTTACTACAATAATCAACATTTTGAAACTTTGATTTGTATAAGTTGATATAAATTCTGATCTATGGGAGGATCTTGTTATTAAATTGCTCGTTAGTTAGGATTCTATCCTTAAAAAATGAGAGTATTCCTCTCATCCCATATAGCTTTGACAGGGAATGATAAAACCAGATAGTAGCATTACTTGACTATGATATTAGGGTGTTTAATAGTGATGCACCATGTTTTAATAGAGTTCCAATCATTTGGAGCATTGTAAATGTAACATTTGTGAAATAGTGATCTTCATATGGTTGTGAAAAAATCACTTTGAAGAAATAAATGGTTATTATTTTCCTTAGCTCTTTTACAAAGAATACACCAATTAGGAATGTTGAGATACTTTCCTAGCTTGTCAACTATTGGTAGTTTATCCTTTATAGCTAACGAAAATGTAAAGGAAATTTAAGGATGTAGGTGCTTAAACCAAATAAATTTGGTCCAAGGTATCCTACTAAGATGATTTTGAAGAGCCATTTTACATGATTGGTTACTAAACTTTCCATTCCTAGTATGCTTCAAAATGATGTCATCGTTTTTATTATTAAAGCATGTTTGAGTAATTTCTGAACAAAGAGAGCCTAAGATAAATCTCTGTCTAAAAATGTGTTTATTAGACAAAGCTTTAGCAATTGTCATATCTTGCTTGGTTAAAGGTTTGAGAGTCTCCATCTCTTATATGTAGTGTAAAGGTCCAATATAAAGCCAATTATCAAACCAGATTTTGGTTGTCTTTCCACTTCCAATAAGAGAAACAATGTCAGCTCTATTGGTCTCATAATTTCTCTCAAGGTTCAAGCTAAAGATGGTTTAAACTTTGAGCTAAATAACTCCCCATATTTTTATCTCCAATAACTCTGCATATTTTTTATCTCCTTAGTCACTTCTTATTCTTAGGGGATATAATAATGCTTTCCTATATGGTGATCTAAAAGAAACAATCTATATGGAGTAACCTTCAGGTTTTTTTGCTCAAGGGGTATAAGAAAGTGTGCATATTGAAGAAATCTTTATATGATTTAAAACACTCTCCTAAAGTATGGATTGGACGGTTTAGTTCAGGTGTGAAAATTTTGGTGTCAAGCAGTATGGAGTAGACTATTCGATATCCTATTAGCATACTAGATTTAGTAAAATTCTATTAATCATACATGTTGATGATATTGTTATTACTAGTAATCATTAAAATGGAATTCATAGATTGAAGGAATTCCTACAACTCCAAACAAAAGATCTTGGTCTATTGAAGCATTTTTTTGGAATCAAAGTTGTAAAATATAAAGATGGTATTTGTCTCACCCAACACAATTATATTCTTGATCTCCTAGAAGAAGCTGATGTAAATCGATGGATTCTCCAATGTATCCCAACATCAAACTTGATGCAAACTAGGGGGAACTCTTGAAATAACTATAATATTATAGGAGACTAATTGGGAAATTAAGCTATCTTATAATTACCAGGCCTGACATCTCACTCGGTACGAGTGTGGTGAGTCAATTTAAGCAATCCCTTCAGATTAGCCATTGGAATGCATCTATTAAAATCTTAAAATGCCTTAAGCAAAATCCTAACAAAGGAATCTTATATAAGAACCATGGGCATTTTTTAGTTCAGGCCTACAGTGATGTTGATTGAGTTGGTTTTAGGACTAATTGACGATATACTACAGGGTATTTTGTGGTTGTTGGTGTCAATTTGATTTCATGGAAAAGCAAGAAGCAAACTATGGTTCATTGTTTAAATGAAAAATCATAATATAGAGCCATGAAATATACAACCCAAAAACCTTTCTGGGTAAAAATTATGTTGCAGGAACTTGGAGCTTAACAAACTCAATGTACGGAGCTAATGTGTGATAATCAAGTAACCATTTATGTTGCTTCTAATTCAGTTTTTCATGAAAGGACAAAGCATGTTAAGGTATACTGTCACATTTTTAGAGAGAATGTGCGACAAAATGTGATAAAACCATTCATCCTGCAGATCAGTTAGCTGATCTATTCACCGAGTCTTTATTTGGAAGTCATGTAACATAACTACGTAACAAGCTTGGAACTTAAGATATACATGCTCCAGCTTGAGGGGGAGTGTTAGAGATTATGATTTGATCGAGAGGATTTTTGTAGATTATGATGTGATTTGATTGAGAGGATTTTTAGAGATTACAATTGTAATTTACCTTATATGAATAAGAAAATCTAGTAAATAAATGGAGTAGCAGCTATTAATTTCTACAAGCTCTCACAATACCTCTTCTTAATGTCTCTCTATTCCTTATTCACATCAATATTTAGATATACTATCCTAGTTATTTAAGACCTCAACTTCTTTAAGAGTAAAGAATTCTTATTAGAGAAGAATTCAGTTTTATTTTAGACATTTTAATTAGGAATGTATTTACTACTAAAATAAGGATTCCACGAACTTTTTTTTTATGTACGTGTGTACTCAACCCTTCAATAATAATATCCTGATTTTTTTTATAAACTTGGGAATCAATAAGAAAGTGTAATGCTTTCTTTTAAAAGTTATTCTTAACCTATAGGACTAATTCTGCACTAAATTTTCAGCAACCAAACCCTAAAATTCAAGCTATCCCAAACCTAAAATTCAAATTCCAATAATCAAAATTTATATGTTTTATTGGTACTAGTCACTATTTTCATGTATATTCCACTCATCCTACCTTAAAAAATATATCAACTAATGCACAAACTTTAAAAATCATTAAACAGGAATGAAATCCTAAGGCTTATTTACCAACTAAAAACAAATTAATTATGATATGTCAATTTTTCTGTAGAGGAGCTTAATGGGATTCCTTATGTTTAACTCCCTAGATCCTACCATTACCATTAATAAGAGCAGAAAAATAGTAAGAACAAAACAAATTTGCACATACAAAGAGATTAATTTTCCCAATCCAGAACAAAAGACAATGATTAATTTTTCAACAAATAGAGATACTCGAATAAAAAAAGTGTAGCCAAAAAAGGGTGAAGGACCATCTATACAAAGTCAAGCAGATATAATAAATCGATAAATTAAGAGGAAAAAGAACACATAATCAAGAAACTAGAATACCTAGCTATTAGAAAATGTAAAACAAGAATAAAAAGGGACAAAGAAAACGTACTGTGTTTCTAAGGCTTGTCATTAACCTATTTGGAGATAGAGAAATAGACCTTCTCGTGAGAGATAACTTCAGTTTTGTAAGGCTCTTTGAGGCATTGCCTAATAAGATTAACATAGATGTTAGAGTCTGTTATGTTTGTCATCCCAATTGCTCTCCAAAAGGGAACTGCTGTATTGGAAGCCATTAAAACTATTTTCTCTCCTTTCTTGTATGTTATGGAGTATATTATATGTGCCCTTAATAACTAATCATATAAAAAATTAAATCTTAGTTAACAAGGATTGATACCACCCATCTTTACTTCAGTTATGATATTCTCCCCTACCTTTAAGTATGTATCTAAATGATTTATTTATGAGTTTTCTATCCTTATGTCACAGCCATAAGTATTCATCCTCTTTAACAGGTTTTGGTTTATAGCTAGGTATAACCTACATAAATTGATTTGGAACATCTATCCAATGTCTATCATTAATCCAAGCTTTCACCCTTGAGTTTAAATGGAATCTCATCAACATTTTAAGAGATAAATGAGAATTATTCTAAGTCTATTTGGCACCAATTATTAAAGTAGAGTGAGGACGTCTCTCCATTACCCATTGCACACTTGATTTTCTTATTCATTTTTTTACCTCATCTTAGAAGTTGAGAAATGAACTAAGAGAAAAAGGTTTTGTTATCAATCTCCTAAAAGTTGCAACTTTTAAATAGTAAGTGCATACCCTATGACCTAAGGCAACTTTTAAATAGTAAGTGCATACCCTATGACCTAAGGAGACTCTTTAATATTCAAAAATTTCCAAAGTATCCTCCCGTTAACATCTTATTGCTAGGTTGATAAAATAGATTTAGTCCCCCTTTTACTATTGGTTTACAAATCTCCTTTTAAACCACTTTAACTTGGAATCTCATGTTCTAATCAACATACCATGAAAACCTCCTAGATATCTTCTCGGTTGTCCTAATTAATTCTTTGGAACAGTGAGATAACTAATAGACCTGAAGCCCACCAATATAGGAGAGCCCTTTATTGCACTTATGACTTATCTTCTTTTGGATCTTTTTATTAAAGGAAGGCACTCCCTTTATCGAAGTTGTTTAGTAGATATGGGCTAATCATAAAATTTTCCCTGATCTATCTATGCTACAAAAAAACACCTTGTGTAAAGTTAATTAAGTGCTTTAACACCTCCTTCATTTTCTTTACAAGAAACTTGGAGACTATCTTTTATAAGAATTTATAAGAAGACATTGGTTTAAATTCTCTTAAGGAGCTTAGATTAGCTAGCTTAGGAATGAGACATTAGAAAGACTTGTTACTCCTTAAAGGAACCTCACCATTCTTAAATAGTTCCAAAATATTATCATTAACCATGTTTTTAATCTGATGTCAAGTTTTCTGATAGAAAAATCCATTTAGGGGCCTTTTGAGGGTTCATTTTAAACATTGACTATTCTATATCTAAAGCATTAAAGGGAGAATGCAAACCCTCTTAAACTTCAAAAGAAAATTTGTTTCTTATGAAAGACCTGAGAAAATTCAACAAGGAATTTCTTCCTGTTAGTGAGCTTAAGGATCCCTTAACGAATGAGGAGTATGCATTCTTAACATAACTGAATTATTGAAAAACATATTATTACTATTGTTAGTTTATGTTCTATAACCAATTAGCTAGTTAAAGTTTAGTGATATAATTATTTAAATGCATTCTTTATCTTTTACATACTTAGACATATATGATAAAGTTTGTAGGATAAATATATATTAAAAAATGAAATAATGATGAGATTCATAGTAAATTTATGTATTATCTCTAAATTGTTCCTTGTTATTATTCTATTAAGACTCGTAAAAGAACTAGCATATGTTATATTTCTTCCTTATAAAGGAAGTAGTCAATATCATAAACTAAAGTATAGAGATACTAAAAAAATGTATGGGTGTTTGTTAGAGAACAAGTTTATTGAACTTACCACATGTGAGAAATGCATTTGAAACATTACTTGTATGTCCACAGAAATTTCCATTATGATGATATTATAGATGATCGCTTGACTTAAGAACTTCAAAGTATCTCATGTAAAAATTGCTATGTTTTGATACTACTTATAACCTATTATAGTTAAGGGTAACTTAGTTAATTGATATTAAATATAGTATGAACTATATGAAGGTAGTTGAGTGATTAATATAGAATCCATCACTCTAAAGTGATTAAGGAGAATTTAAGTTAAAAGTTTACAAACATCATTAATTAAATAAATTATTAATGATGAAGAACTAAATGACTGGACTCAAATAGAGTAGACATTATTTCTATGCACTCTGCCTAATCAAAGCATTATATGATGAAATAATTAAATTATATAAAAATTATACACAGAAAGGTTAGTTAAAACCATTTTGATATTACTATAAATTTGGATGATCATGATGTGTTTTTAGAAAGCAGTCTTGATTATTAATATAAAATATTTAACTAAAGAATTAAAGATAAATTATATAAGTTTAATTTATGTAGTCTTAAATGCAATTTAAAGCTATAATTTATATCCATTAGCAATATATGTAGGAACTTAATGGGTCACACATAAAGTATGGGTTAAAGAGAAAAAAGATGTTTTAATCAGGTTAGACTTGATTGAAAAGTTTAAGAATATTTATGGTTAAATATGAGATATTTAATAAATATAAATCAATATAAGATATTAGATTTGTTTGGGCATAATTGTATTTAATTAGAACTATTTCTAATTCTAATTAAATTTTAATTAAAATTAGTTCTTAATTTTAATTAAATTACTACAATATCCAAAACATATTATAAATAGGATTAGGCTTCAAGGGAGCTAGCATTTCTTGCCTTATAATAGTTGTAGAGTTCTTTTAACATGTTCTGTAAATACCTGTTAAGAAAACTCTAAAGCTATTATAGAGGCTAGCACTTTTTGCACTTCTTGCCTTACTCTTCATGAAAGGCTAGATACTTGTATGGGTACGATTGTTGAGATGAATTGACTTCAAAAATGGTTCGAATGAAATGATAGGAAAAAGAATCAAGCTTCATAATAAGGTATTAATTGTGATTCATGCTTTATTATATTTTATGTGATATCATAGCTTTAAGAAATTAAAGGAAAAAGTTTTCCTTATTATTCTACTATATGCATGATCGAATCACGCCTTGATTTTCCAATAATGGTAATAGAACTTACTTTAATTCTATAATTTCATTAAAATTGTTTGATTATTATTGATCTTTAATTTTTAAATTAAACTTAAAATCCCTAAAAATTAGATATGGATCTAATTCAGTGATCTTATAATTTGAAATTTTCATATTAATGTTCATGAATCCCTATATTATCTAATCAAATTTGACCTGATTATTAAAATTGCAACCCTATTTTTAGAATATGAAAAGTTCCATTTAAAAAAAACTTGAAACAAGAAATAAGAACATATGATTTTATATTAAAGAAACATAAAGGCTCTTGGTTGTATGATTGTTTTATAATGTTGGTGGCTCTAATGGATTTGTCACTGACTGTTTGGATGAATTTTTAGGTGTTCGTTTGTTTTTTTTGCTGGTTTAATAGTAGGATGAAGTTGTGAGCTATTGGAGTAAACAGTTGCCTAAAAGGGTTAGATTGTCATCAGTGTGATTGGTGGAGTGCTCTTGGAATGGGTGGTGGTTTTGTGGTTCTCCCAGTATTGTTAAAAGAGAATTGGATATTAGAGTAGCGAGTAGAGGAGTAGTCGTTGGTGGAAGCTTCACCCGAAGGCCTCATCTAGGTGAGTTGTCGAATAATGCTAGACAAAGGAGTAATTGCACAATAAAGCTTGGGGTGACATATAGACATAAAAGTATGGCGACTATTGGCAATTGGAACACCTAGATCAGTTGATGATGACTTTTCAAAAGAAGTCAAGTAGCCAGAAATAAGTTTGTAACGCATGGAGATGTCACAGAAAAACATTTGTAATATTGATGTAACCGATAACGAGGATCCCTGGTCCTTTATTTCAACAGTGATTTCAAAAGAATTTAGGTAGCCAATAACAGGTTTGCAACGCATGGAGATGTCACAGGAAAACATTTGTAATATTGATGTAATCGATAACGAGGATCCCTGGTCCTTTGTTTCAACAGTGAAGTCACTCAATTTGAAACATCAGAGTTGTCGATATTGATGATATTGAGCTTCATCTGTGAATAGTAAGTAAAAGTGAAATTAATCTTTAAATAAGTAAACAATATTGTATATAATTAAATAAATTGAAATTTATAGAAACTTTATCTAAAGTATTCTATAGCAAGTTGTCTTCCTTCAACTGCTTTTTATGTTTAAGGCAAGGCAATTCAATATTGGAAATTACCCCTAACTCACTAGACAATTTAACTTATTAAATCTTGTGTACAAGACAACCTTGCGAGATTTCAATATTTACAGACAACTTGTTATTCATTGCAACATTCATTCGTTGCAACTCACAACCTTTAGTTATACCTCTACCTCTTTTTCTAACGTTGATATTGGAACATATCAACAAATGAATAATGATTAAAAAAATACACATTAAATATGTAAATATATATATGAGCATAAGTCTATATATATGTGTTAAAAATTAACAAACTTGTAGATTCCTTTGTACTAGTTAAAGCAGATAGAAGTTATTGTTGACTAGGTTCATTGGTGGATAAAGTCAAATGTTATTGTTGGCTAGGATTTGACTGATTTGGTTGTTGGGGGGGGAGGAACAACCTTGATACTTGCCACCTTATTCTCTTTGATTCTACTAGGTGCCATTATATTAGATATCTATAACTCAAATATCAACAATCTGTAATAACATAACTCAAACATAAATAATTCGTATTAATATAAAGGAAACATAAACAATATGCATAATCATAAGTCAAACATCAACACTCTATATAAACATAACTCAAACATCAATATACGCATTAACTTAACTCAAACGTCAACAGTATACATAAAAATATCTCAAACATTAACAATACACATAAACATAACTCAAACATTAAAAAATCCACTTAAACATAACTCAAACATCAACAATACGCATAAGCATAACCCAAACATCAAATTCCGTATAAACAGAACTCAAACATCAACAATACCTATAAAAATAACTCAAACATCATCACTACATTTCAAACA
The DNA here is from genome assembly GCA_027563575.1 of Erythroxylum pedicellare. Lineage (NCBI taxonomy): Eukaryota > Viridiplantae > Streptophyta > Magnoliopsida > Malpighiales > Erythroxylaceae > Erythroxylum > Erythroxylum pedicellare. The sequence goes on along the minus strand of JAOQMP010000003.1, from coordinate 23,895,167 downwards.
ATTTAAACAATACTTTTATTACCTTTAATTATCATGATTAAGATCTTGAAAATCATCATAATTAATTATATTAGGATTCGACTCTTCATCAAGATTATATTAAGCCAAAGTATCATCATCATCATGTAATTCATCCTCAACTAGTCTTCATCTCTTCCTGTGACAAGATTGGTTTGTACTTTATCCACTTGTACTACATTGGGATCAACATCCCTCCTATGCAATGATGATATATTTGCATCTTCTATTTGTATGACTTCGTTATTCAACTCGGATTGAATCTCTTGATATACTTCATCACCATCTTCGCTCATTTGACCATTTTCTCTTTCATAAAATTCAAAGAGATTTTGTTGTTAAAACTTTTGAACGACCATCCAATTGCTACCCAATACAGTATTGTTGAGGTAGAAATCTTGCTTCACTTAACTTGCAAGGATAAAAGGTTAATTATTATACAAGGTCTTACTAACATTGATGTTAGTAATATTTCCATTCAATTTTACGTAAAGATTAATCCATTTACAGTTAAATAGAACCACCTTTTTATCCTTGATGTAATCCAACTTTATTATTTATGAGATGACATTATAAAAGTCAATAAAATCGTCGTCATGACATCTCTCAACAACAAAACCCCAATTTTGGCTTCTAAGTCAATTGTTTCGATCTTTTATATGAAATATAACTCCATTAACAATGCAACCAGTATGTTTTTTGCCACACACATGAGGCCTACATGCCAAAACATATAATGATGTTGTCACCTCTTATATCTTACGGTTATGTAACAGTATCATTTATAAAACAAAATATAATTAGAAATTAATCTAACATATAAATTGCCATAAGTTCATAATATTCCTCAATAACTTACTCGAGTCCTAAACTATGATGAGAACCTAATCTTATGTATTTCTTCAACATTAAGAATCCCTTTTCTTTGAATCGAATCTTTGTGCCCTCTATTTGAAAAGGTAAATAGAGATAAGGAAATATAGATGAACCATAAAATTTAAATATGAAATTTTGAATTAAAAGTAATATACATCTCCATATATATATATATCGACTTCCTCACAATTGTTCAAAATATACCAATGCCCAATTTCAAGTTCGTCTTTAGTTAACTCCATATATTTTATGACACTATGTGGCCTTACTTTTTGGGAGAAACCTAACAACCCACCATTTTGATCAAAATCAAAGTTAGGTTCTTGTCTGTTAAATCTTGTCTTGATGTCATTTAAGTACATTGAACAAATTGTCAAGCATTCATTTCACCATATAAGCCTCTGTAATAGACCATTCAGGTCAAGCACTATTACATACATATCGCTTAAGAGAGCATAAACACCTAAACAAAATATAAAACATTAACAATTGTTACTAAGTAATAACTTTAGAAAAAATGTAGAAAATAATATAATTTACCTTTCAATAGGGAACATCCCTCGAAATTAAACTAATCCATAATATTTTGCCTTGTATGGTAAGTGAATTTCCAAATGCATCAGAACATCAAAAAAGATGGGGGCAATACAGATTTAAACTTACATAGATTCAAAACTATGTCTTTTTCCATTTTTTCAAGCTCTTCTACAATTAGTGGTTGCATGTATTCATCGATATCCTTACTAGGAGCAGTAGGTCCTGGAATAAGACAGCAATATAAAAGGCTCCTTTATACACTTCCATGAAGGTAAAATGTATGGCACTAGAATAAGTAAAGACAACTACATATTGTAAGAAGTACTCATAAATAAATTAAATCCATCTGAGGCTAATCCAAGTTGAAAATTACTACAATCCTCTACGAATTATGGAATAAAAGTCTTTCCATGCCATTGATCCTACTAGATGATGTATAATGTTATCATCGATGCATTTGTTTTTTTGCCACCTCATATCTATAGTTGTTTTTGTTGATATAAAAAGCCTTTGTATTCATGGTTTAATAGGGAAGTATCTCAAGATTTTATGCAGTATCTTTTTGCCTTTCCCATTATCCACTCGCCACTTTGATGTATCACAAAGGGATCCTCTTTAAGATCTTTATTGTCCTTCCAAAATATAAAACAATCATATTTACAAGCGTATATTGATATATATCCTAATATAAGGTCCCTTAACAATTTCTTTTCTTCATAATAAAATTTGGGCAATTTATGTCTAACAAGTAATGCATCATTATGCAAGTCAATTAACATGTCAAAAGACTTATTACCTCATTTATTATAGACCTTTAAATGCAACAACTTGACAACAAAAGATAGCAGTGAGAATTTCGAGCACCCTAGATATAATTCTTCTTGAGCAACTTTCAATAACTTCCCAAAATTATCTTCTGTTATACTACCAATTATGTTATGCAAACCAATTTCATTCATATTCTCCATATAATTCCTATAATCCTCTAACAATTTGTCAATCCAATCATCACCATCGTCATCCATATCACAATCTTCTACATCATTATTTTTACTATCATCAACACATGTATCAACACTTCTTTTATAATTTGGTTCTGAATGTTCTCCATGATAAAGCCATGGAGTATAAAACTTATCTATACCTTGGATTAGTAAGTGATTATATACCATATCTTGACTTTGAAAGTTGACATTTAAGCAAAATATATGCATGGAAAATGAATACAACATTCAACACCCATTTGATCTTTTACAAATTGCATGAAACTCTTAACTCCTTCTAAGTATATAATCGATCATTTCTGATGAGACATCCAAATTTTGTCCATCTAGCGATAAAATTAAAAATAAATAACTAAATAACTAAGTGCAATCAGTACTAGTTCATAAACTAAGTTTGAATGCAAACAAACAGTATGGTATGTGACATTATTATATCACATGAATCGAGAAAGGGTCTTCTCGCTGTGACTCCAGGCTCATGAAATATTTCACCAATAAGCCTCATGGGAGCTTTATCATGTGTTTTCAGCTTATATACCATCTTAAGAGCTTATTGTGCCTTAGATCATCTATAATTGTATGTGAATTTCTAATGTTACTATTTCTCGATTAATCAATACTTTCATAAACTAAGTTTGAATTCAAACAAACGTTATGGTACGTGGCATTGTTACACCATATAAATCGAGAAAGGGCCTTCTCTCTGTGACTCCTAGGTTCATGGAATATTTCATAGATAAGTCTCAGGGAGTTGCATCATGGGTTTCCAACCTATATATCATCATAAGGGTTTATTATGCCTCAAACTATCCATAATTATATATGAATTTCTTATCTTAATACTTCTTGATTAATCAATACAAGTTGACATACAAAACCTATGTTCTCCTTCCATTTACACAAATTCTTCTCTATTCAAGTAGAAGATTAAAATTAAACAAAATTTTGATGACTTATATAGATAGATGGACAATTGGAGATGACAAACAATAAATGAGGAAAGTTAGTGAATATGTTGTGAAATTGGCCCTCGTTGGAACCAATTTAGCCATTAGAATAATTGAAGAACCTTAAACCAAAAGGCATTTAACACAAATTAAATTTAAATGTTCATCTAGGTTAATCGTACAATTAGCAATGCTTGAACGAGACTTGGTATGTATAGAATTGAGATAAGAAAAATTTTCTTTTAGGACTATATATAGAGTAATTTATAAAAGTATCATATATTACATAATAATTTAATTTACACAATTCAACTTATCCTTGTTGAATCTTTTATGTTTAATTTTTTTAGATAAAAGTTAAGGTAGTGGTCCAACTCTCTCTATATTGAAAATCTTTTTTTTAAATGAGTTACTTAAAGGTATTCTGAGACTTGATGGACAAGAATACAAATTATTAGTAGGTAGTTAACATCTTAAATCACTAAGTTCACTACTAAATAAAAGAAACATATTAAAAGTGAAGCTAAGACACCTCACCCACTAATATTGCAAAGTTTAAGAACAAATTTTAAAGAAACAATTCCCATAACTTCAAAATTATGGGATTTAGAACTAACAAACCAAATAATTCAAAAGAGTTCTCCGAAAAACCAAATAATTCAAAAAAATGAAATAGCAATTAACCATCTCACCAATATGTAGCAAAATAGTCTAACCAATTATATGATTATAAATCTTTGGTAGTTGATCATCACCATTTTTACAATCAATATCTTTTACAACCAATACAATTTGAATCAAAGGGTGCAAGCAAAAGCAAGACCTTGATATGAAGAGATATTCACTTATGTTACTTGCTTGGAAACAAGTTGTTTATTAATATATCTTAATGGCCAAAATCATTGGAGGATTCATTAGTTGTCAAGTTTGCTTTTCTTAACAACTATTTATAAGAAGAAGTATGCATTAAGAAATCAATGAGAAATGTTGTTAAAGGTCAAGAGGATAAATAGTAGAATTTAAAGAAGTTATTATATAAACTTAAACAAGTGACAAGAGCTTGGAATAACTTAATCGAGAATTATTTTTAAAAGAATAGGTTTATTATATGCTTACACGAATATACTCTTTATATTAAAAAGGGTCAAGAAGATTTATTATTTTTAATTTATATGGATGATCTTATCTTCACAAAAAAAAAATCAAAGAAATTTGAAGATTTCAGAGATTCCATGAACCCAGAGTTTGGGATTAATGATATGGAATTGATGTTTATCAACTTAGGAATCCAAGTAAAGAAACAAATGGTAAGTAGAATTTTCATAAATCAAAAAGGACATGGAAATCATATTTTTAATAAGTTCAATATATTAAATTATATACCGATTAACACTGTTATCCAATATGGAATAAAGTTAACCAATTTTGTTCGGCAGGAGAGAGTAGATCCAACATTATGTAAAAGTGTTTTAGAAAATTAAAGGTACTTGACATATATAAGACTAGATATCTTATTGGTAGTTAAACTTATTATTTGTTTATGGAGATGACTTTTGAAGACCACTTAAGTATAACTAAGAAAATCCTTTGGTTATATAAAAGGTACTATTATGATTTATTACTCAAAGACTATAATTAAATTAAATTTTTATAGTGATTTTGTCAAAGATTTTGATAATATTACTGGTTTATTTCTTTTTAAGAAAGAATGTAACTTCTTGGTGTTTAACAAAACAATAAACAATCACATTCTTTATATGTAAATTGAATTATATTGTAGCTACTTTTTGTAATTTTCAGGCTATTTGGTTAAAAAGTTAAGCATAAACACACTGAAACAAAAAAATGAGCCAAAAATAGTCGAAAAAAGCATAATACTCAAATCATTTCAACTACATATCCCTAACATGCATTTCATCGAACATTTCATATGCAAACCAAATTCATCCCTAACTATTAACAAAACCAATATATTTTTCCATTATTCACCAACATAAATGCATACAAACAACAAATGAACCAACCACATTCTCAAAAAATGTTGAATACTCAAACCACATAATCAAAATCAACCAATATATAAGCATTTAACAATAACAATGAAAGAAAAAAAATTTAACCCAAGAGAAAAACATGGATGACTAACCTCGTCGAACGATTAACTAGAGATGATGGACGGTGGAAGAATAACTGAAGAAGAAGAATGAAGACAATGAAGGAATAAGACAAACAACTGATCGAAGAATACAGAAATAATAAAGAAGACGAAATGGGGGCTTCGGCTACAAGGTTTAAGCTCTAACCAAAATGACATCATTTGTTGTTAAAACAAACCACATCGTTTTTTTTTACTTAAAACGTTGAAGCCGAAGCCTCCCAACAAAAAACAAATGACATTGTTTTCTAATTTTTAAGCATTGCAGCCATCTTTTGTTTACAATTAGGGACAATTAATAAAATGTCACCAATGGTTTACTGATTGGCAACTATTTATGGTAGTCATCACCAACTTGACACCCTTTAGCGACAATTTCGCGTAATCGTAGCTAAACGGATATATTTGGTGACAATTTTATAAAATTGTCACCAATTCTTTTCATATTTATGATTTTTTTTCAATATAGCAAATTTTTTAACCTAATAAAATTATTTGTAGACTTTCAATCATTCTCTATATTATTAAATTTATTTTTAAGAATATGATAGTAATATGTAATATTCATTTCTATTTTTACTATATTTTAATTATTTTTAAATTATATTGCAATATATATAATTATATATGATAATTAATATAATGTTATGTGAATGTATAGATAATAATTGTAACTAGTATAATGATTTATGAATGCATAGATAATAAATAAATTTTCTCATATCTTACTTATGTAATATATTAGTTTATTTAATCATGTCTTTATTATATATAAATTTGGTATTGTTATTAAAAATTCATATATTCTATATAATTTCGTCACTAAAGGTCAAGCTAGATGGTAATGGGGCACCGTTAGATAATCATTATTTTAGTTTCAATTAGGTTATTAACATGAAAATGAAGCTCTCTTTGTTTTTGTGTTAGTCGTCGTGTTTCCGAAGAAGTATCATCTCCCCTGTGGTCATTGTCTCTTGTGTTATGGTTGTTACCATCAAACAAGCATCATGTTTGTTATTTGATTTGCGAGCTTACAATTTCTAGCCCTCAAATATCGCAATTTCATAGGACCCTTCACATACTACATTTCATGACCGTGAAATGTAGTATGTGAAGGGTCGATCTCACGAGGAGGTGTGAACTAATCTAATCTTAAGTTACTTAAGGCTAAGAAAATTAATAAAATGAAAATAAAAATTACAAAGAAAAGTAAACATGGGAATAAGATTGGAAGGAATTTAATTTGTAAATGTAACATAAAAGAAATTGGAATTGAGCAACACAAAAGTCACAATAGAAATCAACTTAAGAGAAATTACCAAATTATAAGAGAGGGGATTCTTCCAATCATTAATGCTAACCTAGCCATTTATGTGTTAATGGAGTGTCAGTTGTAGACTATCAAAAGGGGATCACTCCCTTTTAAGTTATAATCATGCACCCTAATTCATTAACCCTAATTAAATTATAAAATTTGTAATCTCTCAATTAACAAAAGACCCATAATTCTAATTAGATCTTAAGCCCTCTAATAAATAATCGGGTCTCACATGGGATCTCTCTCTATATAATAACCGACTAGATTGATTATGTGGTCAATTAGATTGCCTAACTCTCATGAACCCGTTCTAATCATTCTTATCTAGTTTACTCTCTCAATTTAATACCAAAATATGCAAATATTATAATCAATCACAACTCCCAATCACAATAATAACTAGATTAACATTATATTAAGGTCAAATCCCGAAGGAAAGTTAAAACATCTTAATCAAACCTAAATCCATAGATACATTCATATTCAAAGAAAATAACAAGATGAAAGAAATACACAATAGAATGGGGATCCAGATGCCTCAAGAGAGCAGCACTGCAAAGACCAGTTTCTTTTTCCTTTTCTCTCTCTTTGAGGGTTTTCCAAAAGTGGCAAAAAATAAAGCTCTCTTTAGGGTTACATCTCTTTCCTTTATATAATCTTTTCAATTAGGGTAACCCTGGGGTCATTTTGGGGCCTAAAAGGTCTAAAAAGTGTCTCAAAAATTTAAGACCAGAAGCATCCCTTGTGTCTGTCTGCGCGCAAGGCACGATCGTGACCCTTAGTAGCACGATTGTGGCTAGGATTTTGGCCTTCTATGACGATCATAACAAACTATGCCACGATCATGGCACTTCCATCATCCTTCTATCACGATCGTCGACCTGGGTTAGCTCCCGAGTCTTCTCCATTTTTCATTCTTTGCCCTAAAATACTAGCAAACACATCAAGGAACCTCAAAAATGTAAAATTGAAGCTCAAAAGCATGCTCTAACCCATAAAACACTTAAAACACAAATATCTACTAACTAACACAATTTTAACCTAAACACGCACTAAATAATCAAATTAATAAGTAAATACAAACTAAACTATCCAAAAAACACGATGTAATATACAATTATCAACATTCCCACACTTAAAAGTTTGCTTGTCCTCAAGCAAACAAAGATAAAAACACAGAACACGCATATGCAATAATGAGACAATGACTTCAACTTCACGAAATAATTTTAACTATAAACACAATCCTTCAAGCTATTCTAACTTATTAACTTGCGAAATCTACATCTAAGTACATTGGACTAAATATACAACTAATCTATACCTTAATGTTAAGTTTATTCACCCCTATCACTTGTACACACACATTGATAAGTATTCGGTCAATCAAAAATGTAACTATCCCTAAGTATGTTTTCATGAAAATTCAAATTGTTCACAATATTGGTAGATTTTATTTGACAAAACACTGCTTTTGTTAATTTTGATTGACATGAGACCTAGCTTTTTATGCGAAGGTAAGCATTTATGATGAATGTTGATTCAGTTACTCAACTAGGTCATGTTTTTATTAAGCGGTTTTTATTGAAATGTCATTATAGCCTTTTGATGCAAAGGCATACAATTGTGATGTGTGTCAATTTGGTTACTCAACTATATCATACTCTCAACTAGCTACTAGCTCTATTCATAACTTAAAGGGCAGTGGAATAGTTATTTGCTTATGATTTACACACAATTGTTTTATTATTATTATCTACCTCATTTCTTTAGCTAGTAATTCTCATGAAAAGGTACCAACGAAGTTACTTATGCGATGGGGCTAAAATTACAAATGAATGTAACAAATTCCTAGGGTGAATAAACTGACATCATATCCTTATTACAAGTATATTTAACCAAAGTAACCTAGGTCACTAATTTCACAAGCTAATAAATGTTCATAACCTAAAAGACTATGTTCAAGGTTAAATCGACTCCATTAAGTCCTAGCCATTGATACATTCCCACAAATCACATCATGCTCCTAAAATAAACTAACAGACAAAATGCAAATTTCACACTCAAAATAAAAACATAGATACAAACAACCTTCCCCACATTTGGACAACACATTGTTCTCAATGTGAGAAGAGCAATCAAACGCCACATGTGGTGGGAATAAACATAAAATAAAACAAAACATAAAGAAAGAATTTAAAAGAGAAAAGGGTTAGAAAACAAAATCATCATAGTGATGGAGGTGGTGATGGTGACGGTGTCAAAAACCAAATTCGCTTAGCACTGATATTACTTTCCTATCATATAAATAGTTTAAAGAGGGAAAGAAAATTAGTAAATACTAACCATTCCAAATCATAAAAAACTTATTTGTCAGCACTTGAAATAAATCTAACTACACATAATCTAAATTTAACTCCTAAACGTGCTAAGTTATGGTCATTAGCTTGACCTTGCATCCTTAGAAACTCAACCCAGATCAATTATGAAAAGATACCAACGAAGTTGCTTATGCGATGGGGATAAAATTGCAAATTAATGTAACAAATTCTTAGGGTGAATAAACTAATATCATATCCTTATTAGAAGTATATTTAACCAAAGTAACCTAGGTCACTAATTTCATAAGCTAATAAATGTTCATAACCTAAAAGACTATGTTCAAAGTTAAATCGACTCCATTAAGTCCTATCCATTGATACATTCCCACAAATCACATCATGCTCCTAAAACAAACTAAATACAAAATGCAAATTTCACACTCAAAATAAAAACGTACATACAAACAACCTTCCCTACATTTGGACAACACATTGTTCTCAATGTGAGAAGAGCAATCAAACAACACATACGGTGGGAACAAACATAAAATAAAACAAAACATAAAGAAAGAATTTAAAAAAGAAAAGGGTTAGAAAACAAAACCGTCATAGTGATGGAGGTGGTGATGGTGATGGTGTCAAAAACCAAATTCGCTTACCACCGATATTACTTTCCTATCATATAAATAGTTTAAAGAGGGAAAGAAAATTAGTAAATATCAACCATTCCAAATCATAAAAATTTATTTGTCAGCACTTAAAACAAATCTAACTACAGATAATCTAAATTTAACTCTTAAACGTGCTAAGTTATGGTCATTAGCTTGACCTTGCATCCTTAGAAACTCATTAGTAAATATCAACCATTCCAAATCATAAAAACTTAATTTTCAGCACTTAAAACAAATCTAACTACACATAATCTAAATTTAACTCCTAAACGTGCTAAGTTATGGTCATTAGCTTGACCTTGCATCCTTAGAAACTCAATCGGGATCAATTATGCGTCGCTTGGTTCCACCCGTGTTTTTCAATTCCAACTTTGTAGCTTGTAAATAAGCTACATGTTGGAAGATAATGAAAAGGACATAATCAATTGAATCAAAGAATCCAAGTAACTCTTGTAATGACTTTTTCAATAACAAATTGTCAACATAATCAGGAATGATGAAATCCTATGAATCTTCAATGAAATCAAGTAGTTTGTCCTGTACTGCTTTCTTTCTTTCTGAATCACCTTCGTCTCCTCTTCTACTATCACTTTACGAATAGAGAATTTCATATATGTTTCAAGCTCTATGTCCATTGTCATCTGTTCTTCTTTTTCTTTATCCTTTAAAGATTCAATCACATCAATTTTCCTAAATGAGGGTGGAGGAGGCATGTATCTAGGGTCCTTATTCTTTTCTTCATCCTCTTGCTTCTTTTGATATACTACAAGGTAGGTTTTAGTTGGCCTATCCGTTGGTTCTCCTAGCTCTTTCCTACTTTTAAGTTTGATAGTCTTATATGGCTCTATTGAATTTACTTTCATGTTGCGTAGACAATTTTCCACACTTCTCTTACAAAATTCCTTAGAAAGTTGACTAACCTCTCGGTTGTGAACAGAAGAGGCATAATCTTTTGTTACTTGCTCAAACTTCTCTTCCATTCTCTTCTAAGCCTCTTCCATGTTTATAAGCTTATCTATGATCTTGTCTAATTTAAAATCCCATGAACTGGATTCATCTTATTGAAATCCTAATAGGTCTTGATGTTCCAAGTGAGTCCTTACATTATTAAACCAATAAAAATCTGGGTGGTTCTGCCACCCTAGATTGTATTTGTTCCAATAAGAATGATGACTTCCCCAACCAAATTATGCCTTAATGAAGTTTACAAGGTTCCTTTTCTCCCTATAATATATTTCCTCCATCATTTAATCTTTTGGACTCCTCATAGTTGCCTTGTGATGTCCGAATTAATTTGTCTTCTACTCTGCACCCAAAATTCCTTCTCTCGCTCTTTTTTTTTCTCCTAATCCTTAGACTAAAAGAATTAGACTAATCCTACACCTCCTTGACAAAGCCACCAACAACTTGTTTTTTGATTTGCAAGCTTACAATTTATAGCCCTCAAATACTGCAAATGCACAGGTCGTAAAATGAAGTATGTGAAGGTTGATCCCATGAGGGGGTGTGAACTAATCTAATCCTATGTTATCTAAGGCTAAGAAAATTAATAAAATGAAAATAAAAATTGCAAAGAAAAGTAAACATAGGAATAAGATTGGAAGGAATTTGATTTGTAAATGTAACACAAAAGAAATTGGAATTAAGCAACACAAAATTCACAACAGAAATGAATCAAGAGAAATTACCAAATTATGAGGGAGGGGATTCTTCCTATCGTTAATGTTATTCTAGCCATTTATGTGTTAATAGGGTTTTGATTATTGATTATTAAAAAGGAGGTTTCTCTCTCTCAAATTATAATCACGCACCCTAATTCATTAACCCTAATTAAATTATGGAATTTGTAATTTATCAATTAACATAAGACTCACAATTTTAATTAGATCTTAAGCTCTCTAATAAACAATCGTGTCTCACACGGGATCTCTCACCATATAATAACTGACTAGATTGATTGCATGGTCAATTAGATTGCCTAACTCTCATTAACTCGTTCTAATCATTTTTATCCAATTCACCCTCTCGATTTATTACCAAAATATGCAAATATCACAATCAATCACAATACCTAATCACAATAACACAATAATAACTAAATTAACATTAAATCAAGATCAAATCTCAAAGGAAAGTTAAAACATTTTAATCAAACCCAAATACATACATATATTCATCTTCATCTTCATATTCGAAGAAAAGAACAACAAGATGGAAGAAATAAATAATAGAATGGGGACCTAGACGTCTCAAGAGAGTGGCAGTCACGAGCACTCGCTCCTTTCTCCTCTTTCTCTCCTCTTTCTCTCTCCTCTTTCTCTCTCCTTGAGGGTTTTCCAAAAGTGACAGAAAATGAAGCTCTCTTTAGGATTATATCTCTTTCCTTTATATAGTCTTTTCAATTAGGGTAACCCTAGAGTCTTTTTCAGGTCCCAAAGGTCTAAAAAGTTTCTCAAAAACCTAAAATCGGAAGTATCCCTGCTTCTGTCTACGTGCAGGCTACGATCGTGGCCCTTAGTGGCATGATCATAGCCAAGATTTTGGCCTTTTGTCATGATTATGGCAGATTAGGGCACCTCCATCATCCTTCTGTCGTGATCGTGGCCCTGGGTTAACTCTTGGTTCTTCTCTGAATCTTCTTCATTTTCCACTCTTTTCCCAGAAATATTGGCAAAAACATCAAGGCGCCTCAAAAATATAAAATTGAAACTCAAAAGCATGCTTTAATATATAAAACACTTAAAACACAAATATCCACTAACTAACACAATTCTAACCTAAACATGCACTAATCAATTAAATTAACAACTAAATACAAACTAACCTACCTACAAAAATACGATGCAATCTACAACTATCAGTGTCCTATGTTGGTACTATTCTTCTTTTCTATTTTTCAAGAACCCTCCTTTTATTGTGCTATATTTTTCTGCTACGTTTTGGATTTTATGTAAGTTTTGTGTTGTTCTTATGCTATATGGGTTTTTATTTATGTTTGTGTTTGGAAGATAGTCAATCGTGTTTTTATGTTGGTTATATATGAGTTAACATTTTTTCCCACCTTTAATGCTTCTTTGAGGAAAGCCTACTAACTGTTTGATGAAAGGTCTGTGAGAGTATTTAACTTATGGAACGGATGTTTATATACTTCATTTTGTTTTCAACATTTAACCGATTGTCTTCTCCTATCTTCCTCCTCCTCCTCCTCCTCCTCCTCTCTCTCTCTTTCTCTCTCTCTCTCTCTCTCTCTCTCTCTCTACTTTCTCTAGGTTTGCTTCTTCTTCTTTTATCCTTTCTGTAAGATTATTACCACGTATGTAACTTAAGCTCTTTTATTACATGTTTAATATACAAAAGCTTTTCCTAAGTATTTGTTGATTAAATCAAGTGTATCTTCAATAAGAGAATTGGTTCAAATCTAATGTTAGACTTGAGCTATGTTGTTTTTAGTCATAATAAATAATAAGTTGCTGAAGAGAAGGTTGTTTTTAACATAACTAAAAAGGAATGACCTTTTCTTTTTGTTTCTTAGATTTGTATAGTAAATTTCCATTCAATTTTGGATCAATTCATTCCACCTCTGAGAATTTATGGGATTTGATTACCAAAAGAATTTTACGCTAAATTTACTTTTCAGAATAAAACTCTTAACATTAATTCATTGCAAAATGTTGACGTGTTGACTAGTTTTCAGTGGCAGAAATGAGCTCTATTGGGAGGAATGTGGCAAAATTCTCTCTTATGAAGAACAAAACGATGAACAAATAATCTCCTTATCAAAGTTTAATCACTGCTTGCCTCCAATGGTTGATCTTCTTATTCAAGATTTTTAGTATCATTTAAATTATGTCTATTCCTTAATTATATGTATCTCATTTTCTGTTAGGCAACTCTCAAATGAACATTTGATTATATATACTATATGTTGTGTAAAGCTTCCTTAAATCTTTAAGAAAGCATAGATGAAAATAGAGGCAGTGGTAATGTCCTGATGATCAGTACAAGTTAAGGAAATCGATTGTTTTGGAACAGTCGTCGATTCTAATTACTATATCTGTTCAATAAGGTATATGTGTGCTTGAATTTGGGTTCGTTATACTATTTGACTCAATTAGCTATTTAAATTCTATACTAATGGTTTCTTAGGTGAATTGCATCATTTCACTAATGGTTCATCTAATTCAGTGATCCATACTGCATTTGGGGATTCGTTTACTGTATCTTCTACTAGTTTAGTTAAAACCACGAAGTTGTTGGAAGAGGGTGTCAATAACCCAATACTTAAGGGAAGATCTTTGATTCTTTCAGTTTATGCCTTCAAACATGCAAAGACCCTTCTTCATAATCCAAACATGGGGAACTTCTTTACCTCTTTTACTGAGTTTCATATTACTTGGAATCTAAAAAAATAATTTTTTTTCTTTTCGATGGAATAAGCGTGAAACTTTATTTATTTAACATGTATGTGTAAGAATTGTTAAACTTCTAATTAAAATCTTGCACTACTTACCATATATATGTATTATTATTTTACTGTTAAATAAATATCAATTATTAAGAATAGTAGTCAATTTAAATTTACTATAATATGATCTTATTCATGTTAAAATTTTAGGTATGTTTATTTTTTATATCCAAATAATATTTACATTTCAAAAAGTTAAATTATCTATTATGTATTTTTCAATAATATGTTTAAAACTTTGAAAATATTTTACAATGTTTAGATGTTCCATTCTATTTTCATAAAATATTTGTATGAATAGAGGTATAGTAATATGTACAATAAGTATCATTAAAGAATCATTTGGCTATAACTCTTTAAATTTAAACAAATTCAAATGATTTTGAATACATTAGCTATTTCAACAAATTTATAAAGAAGGCAAATGAAAAAAAATTTGAAAAATCATATAATTGTCAATTATAATTAACCTTAGGATTATTAAGCACACTTCTCACTAAAAAATTATGTTTTTAACATTATTATTTGTAAAAATACTATCACA
>JAOQMP010000003.1:23855602-23875396 GCA_027563575.1 Erythroxylum pedicellare | reverse complement strand
TAAAAATACTATCACACAAGAAATTCATCAAAATTCTCCTAAAAAATACATAAGATATAAAATCTTTAATATTTTCTTTTATGACAATTTTAAAAATTCGTCGCCAAAAGTCCAAGCCTTAGCTACAAAATTTTGAACCTTTTGCGACACGATATTAAGCAAGTTTTGGCCACATATTTCAAAAATTCAACACCGAAAGTCCAACTTTTTGCAATGATAAGGCTAAACATTTCTCGACAAAATTTCTAAACCGTGGCAAAAGGTCGCACATTTTGCGACGATTCATATAAATTGTCACTAAAGACTCGAATTTTAAGTTGATATCAGAAAATATCACGAAAATCTTCACTTTTGGCGATAAATTTTGAAATTGCTAAGAGTTGACTTTTAGCGATGGTTTTAGAAAAACATAGCTAAAAATCAAATTTGTTGTTTAGCTTTTAGCCATCATTTTCAAATCATCGCCAAGAAAAACATAGCTAAAAATCAGTTTTGTTGCTGTGAGGGAATAATAGTTCAATTCTTTTTGGTAGAATGAGTAAGATATACAAGATGCCATAACCCACAAAACTTACCAAAACTCTTACGAATTGCCTTTCACAGACAATTTAGGATTGTAAATATGTTGGAACAACAACAATAATTCTCTTTTTGGCCGTTTCACTTCCATGAGCTTATTATACATAGTTAACGTCTGAACCATCTAAGTTATCGTCAACGTCCAAGATTTGGAGTGTCCATCGATCACAAGTGATCCTCCCACTCCACACCCATACCCTATAAAACCCGACGTCCATAACCGCTCATGGTTCAAGCATTCATCTTTTTCATGCACCTCTCTCTCGCTTTCTTTCTTTTCTTTTTTTTTTTAATTTTATGGTTCGAATTCAAATTTAGAGAGAAACGTTACTAAACATGAAACTCAAATGCACTAGTGCCCTCTCACTGCTTCAATCATCGCAACCCTTCATCAGGAATAATAACAAGCAGAAGCAGCAGCGGAGCCAGCTTCCCCGCCGTGTCCGCCGCCATATCTCTCCTATTCTTTACTCTTCAGCTCCGCCAACGAGGAGCGAAGCATTATGTGGTTTTTCTGTCAACTCCAACTTCTCCTCCTCTTACGTGTGGGATCAAGCGTCTAGCGATTCGAGCAGAGTTACAGAGGAATCAAGAGTACTGAGAAAAAGGAAATCTCAAGGAATCGAAATTGAAGCAACCAGATCTTACCATAAGCAGACGGTAAAAAGCCAAGTGGAAGTGTGTGAATCTTCTTGTGATTCTGCTGCTGCTGGTCCTCAAAACGTCAGAGAAACCGCCGTCGTCTCTGTTTCTTCTCCGGTGGAATCGTGCTTGTCACTAAAAACAGTGACAGGAGAACCGGAACAAGAGCACGATGCTGTGTCTGTACATAAAAAATTCAAGAGCATGGAAACCCAGACCGATCTCGCTTGCACGGAGGATTTCTCTTATGACGACTCAGAAACCGCTTACTCGGAACTTCATTCGGACTTGTTTTCGTCGGACATATACTTATCCGATTACTCTCCGTCTGTCTTCCTCGATTCTGGAAGTCAATTCTCTGATAAATCAACCGCAGATTCACCTCCGACTTGTACTTACTCTTTACTGAAAGAGTTCAGGAAACAGTTCTTAAGATCAAGCGTTGGTCTAGACTCGAGAAGATTCTCGGATGTTGAAGCACAGCGTTCAGAGAAATTCAACGTAAGTTTTTTCTCTGTTTGCTGAATTTAGTGTACTGTTATCTGATTGTTTTCTTGGGACCCAAACATAACCTAGTTAACACCTTCCGTCCGTACAAATATTTCATAACGTAGTCGCGTTTTGTTACATTTTTCTTGAATCATTTACTTTTGGGCTCATGATGGATAACCATTTTATTTAATTTCTCGGAACTTCTAATAGACACATTGCATTCATATAGTTAATTGTTTGCCTAAGATCCTGGATCTTGTTTCATCAACGGAGCCAAACTGGCTCCATTTAGTGTAGATCCTCTTTTCTTTTCTTTTTTCTTCTTCAACATTAATTTCTTGTACTTACTAGTTTTGTGGTTCTTGTAGTTTGTGAGGTTCGGAGATGAAGAGGAAGAGTTGAACTACGAAAGAATGAGGGAAAGAGAGAGAAGGCAAATATTATTTCATGACTACGTGGAGTTGCATTGTTCCACTAAAGAAGACTGTAGAGACTTCATCTTCCATCAGCGACTCTTAATGGTTCACTGGATTGTTCAGGTTGGTACCTAACTTGTCTTTATTCACTATTAACCGGCTGAGATAGTAAACGTGTCCTGGGATCGGACTGGGGCGTGATTTATATGTGTGTGTGTGTGTGTAGCAACTTCTCAGTTAAAGAACCAATCCAAAATATTCTCTGAACTACAATCCAAAATATTCTCTGAATTACAATTCGAACACACGTCGACGCTTCACACACAAACACAGTGTGGAGAACATCTTTCTGTTAGCTTCCAAAATTCAAGTATGCATAACCTCAACCTCAAGGCAGTCACCGATTATTACGTTCTAGAATTCGGATAGTCACAAGCTTCAACTACAGCTTCGTCATTTTCAACAGCTGACTAAAACTAAGACTTGAAGATTTATGCTAGCACATTTTCCCACTTTAACGCGATCCCAGTTAACGGGTTGGCTTCAGATGAGATAATATTAGGTTTATTTAGCTCGACTTAACGAATTCATTTCAATGTTTTGTGGCCTTGAAATTTTTATTAGAGATTACTCCCCCAGAAGTGTTGTTAAAAGCATCAAATGATTTTCTCTCTCTATTTACCAAAAGTTGTGATAATAAGTTTTCCTAAAGCAACGATTCTTTTGGGCCAGCGGTGTTCTTAACTAATCTTTTTACACGAAGCTTACATATTATGATTGCGTATAAATTTTAAATGATTGTTAATTCATGTTTGTTTCTATATGTGCAGCAATCAACTATAAAAGAGTTCCATAATGAGACAATGTTCCTCGGTGTCGGCCTTCTGGACCGGTTCTTGAGCAAGGGCTTTTTTAAGAACGAAAGGAACCTACAAATTCTCTGTATAGCTTGTCTTACATTGGCCACTAGGTTAGAAGAAAAGCAGCCGTACAATAGGTCAACTTCTCATTTCCTTTACTTAATCAATGATGTCAAATGTTTAACCTCATTCGAATCTTGTTTAATCCCAACTTAATTTACTCTTTAAAATCCAAGATGTTATCAAGGGTATCTCTTTCCAAGTCATTCCGGAAAAGAGAATTTTGAAGATAGTTGAGATATATTTACTTTCGGATCGGAGCCCACGGACTAAATTCTGTTAATGGGCTTTGCAGTGTGAAAGAAACAAATTTCCGCATCGGGAGTAATCTGTACACTAGATGTGAAGTTGTGGCCATGGAGTGGCTCGTGCAGGAGGTCCTCAACTTTCAGTGTTTCTTTCCCACTATTTACAATTTCATATGGTAATTTTCGTTTTTCGTTTTTCGTTTTGTTGGCCACTCGTTAAAATCCTAAGAGTGCTGATTGCATGTGTACTGGGGCACAAAACGGCGGGAGTTTCTCTAAAATTAATATCATTAATGGTAGATTAGTTTTCAGTTTTGTTCGTAATTTCTTTTGGTAACCATTATTGTGGGGCAATGATATCTAGGTTCTATTTGAAAGCTTCTAGAGCTGACACAGAGGTGGAGAAAACGGCCGTATACCTGGCAGTGCTAGCACTATCAGATCGGGAGCAGTTGAGATACTGGCCCTCCACAGTTGCAGCAGGGGTTGTCATTCTGGCGTTTCTGGAAAATGATCAAATTTCATCCTATGAACGAGTCATTGAGGTATAGGGACTTGAAATGAAACAGTTTCAATTTTGTGCATTGACGTGATGATGAGCCAGTTAATTCACATCGTGTGCACTGTAGCAGTTGATAATGAAAGGATTATGTAGTTTGAAGTTAATAGGCTGACGAATCTGCTACTCATGTTTATAGTTTGAAATTGACCGTCTCTAACAGTAATCTCAACTAAATAATTGAAGTATGTTTCAGCCTTGTATTTGACTGTCTTTGTGCGCTCATATACTGTTTAGTCTAATTTATTACCTCAACTTTGCAGGTTCATGTTAGAACAGAAGAAGATGATCTACACCAATGCATGAAGGTACGGGAAACACAATTAAACTTTTTCTTTGCACATGATTCTTGTGTCGGAAGAATTTAATAGCATTCCTCATAATCATTGATTCTTATGGATACTTCCGTGAGCACCCCCAGTAGATATCAAGTGCATTAAAATTATTAATTACGCTTATTGAGGCATTGGTTTTATTCATAGCAGAACTTAGAGCGGTTGCTACAATGTGTAAACTAGCACTGAATTACTTGTAAGGAAGAATTTCATCACGACCAGTAACATTGTCTTCACAAATCAAGAGAACGTTGATATACTGCAGATGGAGACAAATGTACGCCTATGAATAAAATGTAACCCTTTATCTGATTCATAAACTTGGCAGTAGATGCATTGTGTATTCTATGCATAAGGTCAGAAGAGGGACTTGTTCTGCTGGACATTCCACAATTTTATCAGTCAATGTATGCAACAGTAGCACTTTATGACAACATTTCATGCACATGCAAAAAGTGACAAGATTATCCAAAAAGACTATCATGTCCCTTAAAATTTTGTTGTTATTTTTCCCCACTGCTATATTGATAATGTAGAGAAATGTGAATCTCTTTAGACGGCTTTTCAGCGTCATACATCCGTTGCTATGCTTAGAACAAGAGTTCAAAGAAGGTGGAAATGTTTGAACATAGTATGTCATCGTGGAGTCCAAAGTGTCAATGCCTGAAATTTGATTTATTCTAGCTACATTATTAGATTTGTAAACTTGTTGACGTCACATGGAAATTTAGGGATTCATCCATACTGTTGGCCATAGATGTCTTCTGAAATGTTAACTGGAGCTGGTCTCTTGAACTCTGGTTAGTAAAAAATCTTCTCGCCCAAGAAAATACTGCCCAGATTCTAAAGAGATAAAGAGTCACCCGGAAAGACTTATGAAAGCTATTAATTTAGAATTCGCAAATGTTGAAATCTATAGTTCCATGTTTAATTAAGTATAATACCCGCGTATATTATGCTAACTTGAAAAGGAAAGACGTCGAATCGCCAAGCATCTGACGTGAGACTTAATCTTGCCTCTTTGTTATACTACCAGTTATATCTACATTATCTATATTATTTGGATGCAAAAACTGGTCTTTTAAATTTCAAAAGGATATAATAAATCCTAAGAATATAATTCCATTCTTAGTAATTAACATTGCTTGCAATTTCAGTTGTTCTTCAGCACAATTGGTCGACATCTATGTCACTTGCAACAAAAGGTGCCCGTCTCTTGAGCTGCTAGAGTCGGCCGGGGCAAAGGCAGGAAGCAATTTTTTTTCCTTCCTAAAGTTGACAGCTGAAAGCATCTCATTATTAGAAGAATTAAAATATTATTCATAATGATATTATTTATATTAAAAGAATCTAATTAATTTTTATAAATATTTAAATAAAATAAATAATCTATAATACAAAAGTGATATACATTACGGGAACCTTTTGTTGCAAGTGACATAAATGTCGACAAATTAATTATAAAAAATTGAAATGTGTGTTATATAATTAGTTTGGTTCACTTGTAAATACTAATCTATCTTTTTGTTTCATGTATTACGAAATAATTCAAGTATCTAAAACGGGAGTTTATGAAGATCACAAGTTTATTAGTTCCAAGTAATCAACTTTTTAAAAATTAGATCGGAACCGATAAGACAAGATATTTAAGGTTTAAAATGTTCAACCAGTATTAAACGATCATAAAATTAGCTAAAGTTTAAATAAAATTAAAGAATTTAAAATATGATTGAAAGAGATTGTTCTTATCTGTAGAAAAACTTTAAGTTTAATTGAAAAAGAGATTGTTAAATGAACATTAATTGATTTATTTTAGTTTATAAGAATTTATTAATTTACAAAATTAATTGATTAATTAATAAATTGATTGATTTTTAACAACAAGAATTATTAAAGTAAATCAAACTGAAAAGTTAAAAACTGAACCGAAAAGATGAACAGTTCAAGATTTTTATGGTTTAACCAGTCGAACCAGTTGAGTTTTTTAATCATTGCTTGTAATCATATTTATATGTTATATTTCTTCCAATATTGATTGAATTGTGATATTACTTTATTTATATAATCATTAAAGTGATGTTAGAGCTGGATTAAGGTGTTTATATCTACTTATATAATCATTAAAGTGATGTTAGAGCTGGATTAGGGTGTTTATATCTACTTATTGTATATTTTGTAGTTACACTATAAGCGGGTTATCCATATAAAAAATTTAGATATTATTCACTCTTTTGAAGATAGTAGATACTACTTACATATATAATAATTGTTTATGTGAAATTAAATAATTTTTTCATGTGGAAGTTGAAGATGAAAGTTGTTATCACAAAAGATAGTTGCCTTGCATCCATTGGTGGAAAATTGACAGACAAATGACACCAAATGGAATGAAATGGATGTTAATGATATTGTAAATTTTCATTTAACTTTGGATGATAAATTTTGTCTAAGTGTAAAGAAAAAAAAACAGCAAAAGAGATATGTGATCATACCATAAAATTGTAAGAGGTATGTCATTTTATAATTTATTTTTTCAAACAAAACTTTATTCATTTTAGATGTCAATAACCACTTTAGTGATCGAGCACATTAGTAATTTTACTATTATATTCTCTTAGTTTATATCATTAGGTTACAAAATAGAGTCACACAAAATGTCGAACTTTTACTTTAAAACCTACCTGATTTATATGATCAGCTCATCATCGACTAAACCAATAATTTTTTAAAAACTACCTAGTCTTTAATAAAGTTACAACTCTATTTTTACATAAAGAAAGTTAGCACAAGTAATCTAAGTAAAAGATATTCAATTTTAGGACATAAAAAATTTAGATGCATTAAGTATGAATAACCATGCAAATCACATATGCACTTCCTTCTTGATACATTTATTTAAACATTTTTTCTTTTTCTTTTTCTTTTTCTTTTTCTTTTTCTTTTTCTTTCTCTTTCTTTTCTTTTTTTTTTCTTTTCTTTTGCTTTTCTCTTTGCTTTCTTTATTTTCCTTTCTTTTATTTTCTCTTATAAAAGTTAAAATAAACTACATCAATATGGGAATTTCAATGATAAGGCATAAAATATCATTCCAACATTATAATCAACCCACACATATGCATACCCTTACACTTATACTTTTGTATATCTACAAACTCAACAATCAACAAATGTTTCATTAGCTTTAAGACTTGGGAAGGAAATGTGGTTAGCTTTAAAGCATGTCATGTGGCTAATACATAAAGAAAAGGCAAATAAAGCTCAAGGGGGCTTATCAAAAAGGAAAATCATATAATGGGTAGGCTATTTGGCTAATGTAGTTCAGAAAAGCAAAAAATGCATATCATATCCATGTCATGTGATAAAAATGTGGTCTTGAATAGAAATTTAAGGTAAAATCAAGATGTATATGTCATGAAGGTCACACATTATCCAAAGACAATGAGACTGATATGAATGTGTCAGTCTAATAAGGCTTAAAATCCCACAAGCTTTGTCTACTACTAGTCACTACTCTTCTAAAGATAATGCACATCGACCAATCATAAGAGTAAAAGTATATACTAAAGTTGCTACGAAATTCTCTAGTCAATTCACACTCTAATCATGATTATATAGTCCTAGAATCAACAGAAAAAGAAAATGTTTGTTTTGTTGTTTTATTCTCTCTCATTTTGATTGAAAACTTAAACAAGTAAAACAAACAATTTCAACAACACACATGTATAAAAAAACTAATGTGAAAAAGTAAAGGAAAAGAAATTACTTCCCTTGGGTTGCATCCCAAGATGTGCCTTTGTTTAGTGTCACTGGTGTGACTCCTTTTTCTCCTCACTTGAGAAAATTATGATCTTCTGGTGGCACATGTGATTCCTCCATGTGAGGTTCTTCTAGATATGGCCTTGGTTGATAATCGTTCACCTCCAGCGTCTTCCCTATCTTTAAATTCCTCATATCTATTGAGTCCCCGCTCTTTTGAAATAATTCGAATGACTATTCGCCTTTTTCTTCTTCATTTAATTCTTCCAGCTTACTAGGTAAAGGTGAAAGGTTAGTCTCGAAAATAATTATAGACTCAATACTTACCTCCAAGCTAAATGATGTGTCATATTCTGCTTCAATCTCCTCCTCAACCTCTTCGACACAAGTAATTCCTTGACTATTGCTCTCAAAATTCTCAAGCTCCTTATCACTCCGTAAGTTTTCCGCATTAACATTTATTAGGTACGCCTCAGGTTGATATGACTGCGCCTCTTCTATTTGTGATTCTAGGTAGTCAATCCTCGTTGTCATCTCACTCATTTGGCTTGCCACATTGTGAAGTTTATATGTTGTATCCTGTCGAAGTTGTTGTATACCCTTTTGAAGTTGCTACTGTAATTCGTGTTGGAACTGCTAGAACTATTGTTGTACATCCTGCTAGAATTGTAAAGTATTAGCAATCATAATATTAATCAATTCTTCCAGAGATGTACTTAAATCATGATAAGGAACTTTTGGTCGATACGGGAATTGTTGTGTGTCCTGCAAGTTATCAAGGAAGTAACTTTATTGATTATCCCATCCATAGCTAAAGTTAGGTTATCCAGTCCAACCTTGGTTATAGGATGGAGAGTAAGAGTTAAAGAAAAAATTACTTTCATCCATGTTTTTTTATTTTTTAAATCACAAACATGAAATAGAAAATGAAACGATCAAGAAATAACTGAAAAGAAACCAATTACGAACAAATATATACAAAACACCAATTACAATCACAAACAAAAACTAAAACATCTCACTCCTCGGCGACGATGCCAAAATTGACAACGCATTTAACGCTAGTCAAAATAAAAACTAGACTACCACTATAACAGTGGTGAGTCTAGGTCGATTCCACAGGGAGTGTTTGTTTAGGTATTGAAATGAAAATAATAGGTGTTAGGTTTAGTGGGATTTTTTAAATAAGAAAATAAAATGAAACTAAGCTAATAAAAAAATTAAAGAAAACATGCAAAAAATGATAAAAGTGGAGAATTTAATAGAGACCCGGTTCTTTAGTTCAATCTCGACCTACACCCTAATTAAACATATTTCATTGATTTGTTGTTCTTAAACCTCTTCTAAAAACTATTAATCGTGGGTTAATTGTTAATATAAGTTTTCCCTTTGGTAGTGTTTAATCAAGATACGATTGTTAATTAAACCTAGCTACCGAATAACCTAGGATACAATCTCTAGATTCAATTGAGTAGTAGCATTATGAATTAGGAAAACCGATTAATCAAGTCAATAACCACATACGATACGTCATTTAACTTAGTTTATGTTATCTCTGTTGATTACGAATCATTAGTTGCTACACATAAATTCTAACATAACATTTAAAGATTATATCAAAACTTTAGCAATGAGTTTGCAATAAACGATTCAATGAACACATTAAAATCGTCTTTTCACAATATCCAATAGGTTCATATACAAATAACCGAACAATAATGAGAATACGATTATCCATACACAAAACTCAAATCAATTAACACAGGATAACAAAATCAATTTCTAATGAGAGAAAGAAACAACAAAAATAGTTAATACACTTAACCCAAGTCGTCAGCATCGATGTCACCTCTGAACTGGCATCGAGACGTCTAACCCTTCATGGGTCTCTCCTAAAAAAATGCTTCAACCTCCATTGAAATAACCCAGCCGAAACCCTTCTTGCTAGCGCCCCCTCTCTTTTATTGTCTATCTAACTTACGATGCTCTCTTTTTTTTCTAATTAATTGTTGGTCCACTTTACTGTTCACTTATTTAAAACCCTCGCCACTCTTACATTTTTTTCCTTGGGCTGTGAGTTTTGTTTCTCTCGCTTTCCATTATGCTACGCATTTTACCCTCCTTACTAGCTTAGTTATATGCCCAGCTACACGTCGTTTTGGTCCATACCTCCAACTGTTGTTTCGTCGTTTCGTCATCTACTACTTCCCTTAAGTGTGTCATTTTTGTTCAAAATGCGTGTGCATGAAACACACACGTTGCTTGCATGTTGGCCCAGCTTTGTTTTCTTCTTCTGCTGGCATTTTGTTCTCACAATACTGTTGTTTTACTGCTCCTTGCCTCCCAGTTAATGCGTTGTGGTTTTTGTCTTTGCTCCCCATCTGCTGTAGCATTTTAGCTCTCCTTTATCCATTAAACTCTACCGTCCATCATCCTTTGTTGTGCTACCATTAATTCGCGTTCTTGCATGCAAAAACATGCATGTGAGTGTTGATTTTTCTACTTTATTATACTTCCAACATGTGTTGTCCATTAATAAATCACTATCTTGCATGGATGTCATGAGTGAGTGATTCTTCTTCTTTGTATTTTCATTTTTCTTGTCTTCTTCTTTTCTTTTAATTTTCTTCTTCTTGCTCCATAAAGAAAAGTGAAAGATAATCTTCGAAAAATGACCCAAATATTGTACTTTTGACTCACTTTAACTTCTTTACTTTCAAATTGTGCCTAAAATCACATATGAGTCAAAGTAAGTATCTTGAGCAATTTCATGCCATTAATCGCTAACTATTATGGAATAATTTCATAATCAATTAAGGACTTATCACCTATATTTAAACAAGGAATGAAGATCTTTGTTGAGTAAAAACTACACCCTAGGCTTACAAAGGTATTAATATTACTACCCTTCTTACTCCCTAGGCTTACAAAGGTATTGCGACTCTTTGTAATAAGCAACAATGTAAAATTTAACATATCAAATTCAAGAATTAAGGTTGTTTTTTAATTTCTTTACTATGATGTGTGGCAAACAGTAGTTTTATCCATAGGAGGGGCAAAGTTCTTTCTCTCTTTCATTAATGATTATTCCATAAGCTATAGGGTGTAGCCTGTTAAGAAGAAAGTATATCTATTCTCAATTTTCAAAGATTTTAAAGTAAGTGTGGAACTTGATTATAATAAAAATTAAGTAGTTAAGGATGAATACTATAGAAGAATATACTAGCAGTGAATTTGATCCATTATGTAAGCAAGAAAGCATCGAAAGATAATTTATTATTGCATATACTTATAGTAGAACAAATGAATATAACTATATTAGAAAGAGCATGATCAATGTTGAGAGTTTTAAACCTAAGGCTTTATAGGTAGAAGTAATCAATCTCGCCTGATATATGATGAATCAAGTTCCATCAACTGCAATTAAGTTAAAGAAATTAATAGATATATGGATTAGGAAACCAATGGATTATTCTAACCTTTATATGTTTAGAAGTAATTTGTAAGATATGTATAATGCCAAAGAAACCACAACATTGGATCTAAAATTTAAAAAAAAAATAATTCTTAGAATATTCTGACAGACTGAAGGAGTATCACCTTTGAGATTTCATTGTCTGCAAAGTTATCTTTAGCAAGCACATCACTTTTATAAAAGATAAGTTATTAAAGAAAGAAAAAGACAAAAATTCTTCATAAAGAAGTGTAGTGATTGCTATACAAGTAAAAAAGGAATTCTAAACTTCTTTTAAAGCAACATCAACACAAGATGTACAAAAACTAATTGAGTTTAAAATTTTATAAGGTTGTCAATAAGATTGCACAAAAGACTGTCACATTGATCCTCACTTTATATGATAGGGAACAATATAGCATTCTAGATTTAATATAGAAAAAAATTCATTTACTTTCTATGAGGCATTTAATAATTCAAATATCTCTTAATGGATGGCAGCAATAGTATAAGATATTAAAGTTTTTAAAAAAAATAAAACTTAGAACTGTACATCATGACCGCATGGAAGGAAGCGAATTAGTAGTAAATAAGTCTTGAAGATACTAGCATAATGGTGATGATCAAATAGAGAGTTGTTGTTCTAGATTGGCAGTGAAAAAAAATGCTCAAAAAGAAGGAATTGATTTCAATAAAATCTATTTCCATATTATTTGACTTATTATAGTCATAATAGTTCCAAAATTTTGTGTTTTTTTACTTATATCTAGAACAACTAGATATGGGAACTACTTTTCTGCTTAAAGATCTTAAAGAAGAAATTTATATGCTCAAATAAGAAGGTTTTAAAGAAGAGGAAAAATAGAACTTAATTTGCAAGTTGAAATCACTATATAGTCTTAAACAAGCACTGAAATGTTGCTATAAGAAATTTGATTTCTTTTTGTCATTAGTCTTAAATACAAAAAATTTAATATAAACCTTTATGGATATTTTAAAAGAATTGGAGATAATGATTTTATTATCTATTGTTGTATCTATACGACATAGTAGTTTTAAGCCCTAGTAAAGATTATAGTAAATAGTTAAAGGTATAGTTAGCTAGAAATTTTGAAATAAAAGAATTGGAACTAGAAAAAAGGATTCTAGGAATAAAAATTCACTAAAATAGAAATAATGAAAATAGTTGTCCTGCTTAGATGAAATTACTAAAGAAGTTTTTTCAATATTATAATATGCAAAACTATATGGTAATATCTACCATTCTTCTTGTTAATTTCAAGTTATCCTTTAGTGTGAGCCCTAGCAGTAGAGGTGAGAGAATAGAGATGTCTTGAGTAGTGTATGCATTTGTAATGAGGAGCTTAATGTTTGTCATAATTTGTTTAAGATCAAACAATGCACATGTAGTGGGAGCGGTTACTCACTATATAGCAAATCCTAGTAGAGAGCATTGTAATATTATAAAAAGGATTTTAAGATACATTAAGGGGACCTTTGATGTTGCAATACAATATAGAGTATCAAACTTTATTTTCAAAGGATATGTTGATTATGATTATATAAGTGATTTTAACAAAAAGAAATTCACTATAGGTTATGTGTTTATGCTTACTTGTGTGGTTGTAAGTCAAGTTTTAAAGTTAAAGTCATATATGGCTACATCAACAACAAAAGTGAAATATTTAGAATATATACAAGCTGATAAAAAAGTAGTATGGTTGAAATAGGAGTCGAAAGAACTCGAGTACAAATAATAGATGATTATATTATTTTGTGTTAATTACATTACCTTGCATTTAGTCAAAAAATCCAACTTTTCATTTTAAGGCCAAGAACATACAAGTTTAATTTCATTTTATTTGTGAGAAAATTAAAGAAGGGACCATGGATATATAAAAAGTTCGTACAAAAGATAAAATGCATATTTATAAAAAAAAAAGTTAATAATGACAAGTTTATGTGGTGTTAATCCTCCTGAAACCTAATGAAAACATGAAAGTGACAAGGTAGTGTGAAGATTGGTTGGTTCTTAATCAAATCTTCAAATGCTAGAAAAATCTAGATATTATTCACATTAGAAGAATCTAGATATTATTCATAAAATATCTAGATGACGATTAACAATTTTTATACAAAATTAAATATTAGAATGTGTATTACATTATAATAACTAGATATTATTTATAAAATGTCTATATAAAGATAAATAATTTATTAGATAAAATAAATACTATAATGTAAGATAATTATAACAAATTAAAATGTATGGTTATAATTATTTTGATGCACTCATAAATATTTATCCATCTTTTTGTTTCAAGTATCAAGAAATAAATTCAAGTACTAAGAGTAAGGCTTTTGGGAATTTTAATTTTTTATGTTCTAAGTTATAAATTAATATTTATAACTTATAGTTGGTGAATATTTGTATTGTAACTTCTTTATCTTTTTACTCATAATAACTAAATTATATTTCTTTTAATCCTAATTTGATTATGATCCTACTCGCCTAATTTTTCCAACATCCATCATCTCAAGCTTCTCATTTTTTACAACTAACAAGAGTTTTTAATCTCTTGGCTTAAGTCAATAATGAAATGACAAAAACTAAACATTACATTTAGGTGAATTTTGCAATAAATTGGCATCTGACAAAAAGATTTATAGCTTTATGAATGTTGAAAATTAGATATGACAATAATTTATTGTTTTAAAATTTTAAATTAAGATATATTTTTATATAAAACTCTAAATTGAGATATAATCTTTACATATAAATTCACTTTGATCTTATTAAAAAAGATATAAAAATAATATAGATGAAAACAATTCTTTAAATTTAAGGTTTACTATAGTTCAAACCTAAAAATATTTCAAACCTTTTTACTTTGATTTTACTTTTTCATTGTAGTAGACATTTTTATAGTTGAAGCATAATTCACTACTTCCAACTTGAAGCCTAGCAATAGTAAGTATCATCATCACTGAGCATCAATTTTCCCTGTCATTCTCTTCCTTTCTCTCTATTTTTTCTAAATGATTTCTTATATTTTATTTGAAATCCTCTGAAGAAGAAAAAAACTTTTTTCTGGTTGAAACCAAAAGAAGCTTATATTAAAGAATAAAAGGAAGTATAGGCTAGCAAAGCTAAAGTACAATAGAAAACAATCCTTAAATTCTATAAAGAGCTTGAAACCTCAATAAGAAAGAAGCATTTCTATCTTTATTACAAGTTTTAGTGTTGATAGGCTAAAAGGAATCCAACCTAGTAGGCCTACAAATGAAAGGAACCCAACATATAGGAGCCCTAAAAGACATTTAGCCTAAGAATTTATATTTTTATAAGATGGTAGAAGTCCAAAATGTTAGGGGTTATATAGTGAACGTGCTAAAAGTGACTAATATACACAATATATGTCCATGTGGTTTAGAAGTTAAGAAGTTTCAAGAGAGATGCTTAAGGCTAAGTTGCAAGAGCAATGGGTGAAAGATAGATAGATAATAAGAACGTGGCCAAAATGGAAAGTGGAGATAGTTGCCTAAAGTTGAGAAGGCTATATAAATCCACGAGTGATATGCTAAAAGGATACTACGCAACCTAAAAGACACTAAAAAATAATCAGACTACTATGAAAACATCTTGTTATTATTTTCTAGTCTTCTTTACAATGTGTATTTATCTTCATCATCTCAAATTCCCTTTATAGCTTGTAATTTCATTTCACTTAAATCAAATTATTTTCTTTATATCAAACCTTACTTCAACACTTATTAGCATCTTGGTAACTTATAATTTCATTTTCTAAGTTTTCTAAAGCTCACCTATATCGCTAATAAAAAGTTAATTATATATTCTAGGAGAATTTCTCCATGATATACTCAAATTACAGGTTGATCATATAAGTTGCCAAAAATTTGGCACATTTAGTAGGACTCAATGCCATGTATAAGGAATGGAAAATAAAACGTTATGCCTCTATCCCTGGAGGAAGAAGTTCCTAATGTAGTAGGAAATAAAGGTTTTGTATCCCAAATAATTGAGAGTCATAAGAAGTAGCATCACCTTCAACTAACTCACTAGCTATAGAGGATCAAAAATCGTCACAACAAAATGATGTTGTCCACACAAATGGAATTCTAGAATTAAAGTCTAACTCAACCTCTATAGTTAATATAATTAAGATATTGATACAGAAAATTGACAAACTTTCTACCGTTCTAGTTTATATTTTTTGGTAGAATTCTCCTACCTAAGTAAAAGAGATCTCCAAAGGCTCAAAAGGGCATCCTTCTCTAAATGTGATGGAAGTTGGAAAGTGCAATTACCTTCTAACTACTCCTTATGTAAGATGAAAGATACATTCATCCTTATAAAAAATAGGATATTCAAATTGCACCTATTAATCCTAAAATGGCCAATAGGTGGTTAGGGCCCAGACTCTTAGCAGGCAAGGATGTGAGGTGGAAGTTGAAGTTAACAGACCATAATATAGGTTAGGATGTAAAGTTGTGGCTACAAATTGTAATCCTATCATTGCCCCTCCATAAATAGGATTACAAGTTGATACTAAAGTTATCAAAAAAGTTGTTCAAGAAATGTATAGGCTTAGTTTGAGACAATTTGGCCACCCAAAATTCCATAAACCTTATCTAAGGTATATTGACCATTAGAATCCTTATCTTTGAGGTTATAAAATTCCTAAATTTAATTTGTTTTCAAGTGAAGATGGCTAATCAACCACTAAATATCTTACTAGATTTACCATTCTGTGTGGAGAATTGACCAATTATGAAATTTTCAATAATTTCAATCTTAATTTGTTCACATATTCATTAATAGGTACAACCTTCTTTTGGTTTGTTTTGTTACCTAAGAATTTTATTCTTTCTTGGGCTAAACTGGAGAGATTATTTCATTCTCAATTTTCTAAACTAAACCTGAAGTTAGTACAATGGAGTTATCTAGAGTTACTTAGAGAAGTGGTGAGAATGCTCACATATTCATAACCCAATTCAAGAGGAGGAGAAGTCGATGTCGAATTACACTCTGAAAGATCAAATATGTGAAGTTAGCTCAAGACAATCTATATATTAAAATACAAAACATACCAAGGTATGGAATTTTGTAATTTTTATGAATTAACCACAAATTTTTTTTAATATGAAGAACTTCTTAGGGAAGAAAGACACCAGAAAAAGAATTCATTGGGTGATAAATTAATTGACTATATTTTTAAACCCATATTTAATGTGTTTTGCTTGTTATTTGAGAGTTTTGTATTATTTTTTGTACTTATTTTGCTTCAAGTGTCTTTGAAGGTAATAATTACCTTCGTAGACCCAACAGAGAATAATTTAGGCAAAATTAAGGCATAAAATGGAAGAAATAAAGTAATTTTAGGGACACACAAGCGTGTTAGGGATTGTGTAAATGCAAAGATACAAGCTAACTTGTTTCCAAAGCTTACACAAGAACATATAAAAGCTTGTATATGTTCTTGTGTAAGCTTTGGAAACAAGTGAAGTCATAATTTTAAGGTGATTTTGAGATAGACAGTCACTCACACAGTTGTATAAGTGATTGTATATATTCTAGAAACCCTAGGTCATGTGAGTGACTATTTACAGCGTAAAAGGAAATTATGAAGGCTAGACAAAGGGGGAAGCAATCAGAATCAAATTAAAGACCAAATACAAAGTAGAAGATGCAGTTCTTAACTTAGGACAAGGAAAACAAGAAGATTATTTTAAGAGATTCAATAGGGAGCAACCTTCTACCAAATTTCAAGAAGCTCTTATTAGAGATAAAAAGGGGATATATAGATCATGTATTATTTTGTTTCTAATTGTTCTTCTGAATACTTGATTTCCGTTTTGTTTATATTTAAAAACTAATTTTCTTAGTATCTAGGTGTGATGAACCCTAAGTTACGATGTATAGTAAGATATATTATTTTATTCAATGTAATTTAATTTAATTGATTTATTGTGATTCAATTATGCATTTATATTGTTGAATTAATATGTCCAAGATATTAGCTCAATGTTTGATTTCATATGACTGAGAATAAGAAATCCTCTTTATGAATAGATTTACTATAATTGGAAGGAGTTGCAAGCAAACGTAGAGATAGGCCGAGATTAAAGTTTGAACTAGATTTAAAACCCACTAATTATTCCTTGCAATTTTCTATTGTTTGATTTAATTTGTCTCCCGTAGTTTAGTTTTATTTTATTGCATCAATGGAATTCAACCAACCTCCTAATCCTATACATTGATTCATTTATTAAAAAAGCTAATCACAAACTCTTTGTAAATAAGATTCTTTCTTACCACTACTATAAATTTAGTTATACAAAGATAGATTTTATTTCCTAGTGTGTTCGACACACATCAAATTTATAGCAAAACGGGCAAAACCTAGGGGAGTAATATAAATTTGAAATTTAAATGAAGTAGTTCTTTTATCTTTTGTAGAAGAGGAGGAACTGAGAATTTCAAAATCAGGAAAATCTTGATATAGTGTTTGTGCCTAAAGTTCTCTATTAATTAAAGATCTTCTCTAATTTATGGCTATAGAAATATCCTTTTGATGATCTTTCCAATATTCCTCTTCCAATTGGATTCTCTTTAGTTCTTGAAATGCCCAAAACTATTGGTCTATATATGAGAATTTGACTATTGTTCTTATACCCATTTTATAGAAGGTTAGGTGTTGCCCCCAAATTTTTTTTTTATGAATAAGTATGATTTACATCAATTATGAGGTTTAGAAAGATTATATGATATAGGTTGATTGAATTAAAGTGTTAAGATTATAAGAATGTTCAAGGGTATTTTTGGCAAGACACTTAAGGATAAAGAACATAAGGCATATAAGGAAGGGTAAAATGGACATTACACACTCATTAAGGGTAGGATTGGAAGATGAAAATGTGGTCTTACATTTAAGAGAAGGAGAAAACATAAATTGGGAGAGAGAAGAGAAATAACAAATCAAAGAGAGAAAGAAGAGAGATTTCGGTAGTTGAAAGAAAAAAAGAGAGTTGAGCTAGGGTTTCTTCATTTCTTAGCTTTTGAGAGAGATTTTGAAGTGGTTCAAGAAGAGAAAAAGGGAGAAGAACTGAAGAGCTTCCATTTGAGCCAAAGATCTCTTCATTTAGTAAAGAACCAAGGTAAGATCACCTAAATCTTTTGGAATTTTTGGAAGGATTTAGTTCATGGAGTTTAGAAAATCCATGGGTTTAAGTATTCTAGCACCAATTTTAGTGTTTGTGCTTTGTGGGATTTTCAATTAAAAACCCTATTAAGTGGGATTTTTGTTATTGTATAAAGGGGATCAAAGAGGTAAGAGGAACAAGAGAAGAGGCATTTTGAGCAAGTCTTTAAGTAAGGAAATCAAGGTGGGTTACATGTTTATAATAGAGTTATGAGCTACTAATTTTCCAAAACAAGAAAACAAAATGAATTCAACTACTTCATAAATATTGCTTTTAATACTTTTAAGTGATTTGAGAAATTGCTACACGTTGGTGCATGAATTTTGATTATAAAATGGAAAATGGTTTTGAA
This sequence comes from Erythroxylum pedicellare, assembly GCA_027563575.1. Lineage (NCBI taxonomy): Eukaryota > Viridiplantae > Streptophyta > Magnoliopsida > Malpighiales > Erythroxylaceae > Erythroxylum > Erythroxylum pedicellare. Next base: position 23,856,419 of record JAOQMP010000003.1, on the reverse strand, counting down.
ATATTTATGTTATGCTTTGAAATATGTCATGGCATTCTGTATAAATGAAAAGATGAGAAAGCATGAAAGTATGAGCATATGATAAAATGATTTGAGCATAATTATGTTCTTTTGTTTGGGCGAGAGTGGAATCATTATGTTCGTCACGTGTACATTGACAAGAGCCTTTTCCCGACTACCTGCTTATGGCATATGAGCTCCGAAAGTGGACTCATTATATTCATGGGGTAAACTTCAGTTTCTCCATTCTGTTTCCATAGAACCCTCGAGCTATTTATTTGTGCATTGCATCATTGAATTGTCAAATTTGTTGCATAACTTGAATGGTCTACAGTGATGGTTAAATGTACTTTGCTATGTTGAGGTGAGGACATTTTTAACTATAAGTTTTGAGCAAAAATTGACTGAGAATTCGAGAACAATGTGTTTTATAAATTCACTATGACTTTTATAAAACAAGAAACATTTCAGAAATTTTGCTTATTCTTTATTATAAACTTGTTATCCACAAGCTTTCAAGCTCACACCCCCCTTTTATCCCATCTTCAGGTGATAACTAAGAGACCAAGTGATCAAGAGCCTAAGGGCATTTCTCCAAATTGTATTTTGAGTTGATTTTTGGAAAGCAACAAGTTTGTTTTTTCAAGGACCTTGTGTAATTTGAGATTTTGAGACAATGATGTAATGTGACTTAGAAAGCCATAAAAGATTTGTAAAATCTTATCCTTGGTGTTAATGAAATATGAATGGTGCTTGGATGATGTGAGTTGAAAATAGATCTATATGAAGAAGTTATCAACTTGAGTTGAGGAGTGTG
>JAOQMP010000003.1:23802681-23837124 GCA_027563575.1 Erythroxylum pedicellare | reverse complement strand
GGCATTCAATTGTTACCTAATGTAAAATTTGATGCTTAGAAAATTTGTTTTGTTAAATAAAATAAATTATATACAAAGGTAATAATTATAATATATTTTCTTAAAACTCAAATTTTGAATATATAAGAAATCAAATTTATTTAAAAATTTCAAAATATATTTGAATTCATTTTAATTCTATGTGAGTTATTTTTTAAAATAAAAAATTAGAATAAGACGAAATTGAAATATATTAAAGAATACAAATATTAAGCAATTAAATTTACAGCGACCGCTGCCTAAGAATCAAATGTTTGAAAGCGTGGAGTGAGTTGAGTCAGCAGCAACAACTGGAGGCTCCCCCTTGGGAGGCTCGCCAAGATGCAGTTTTGGTGAATCATTCATTACCTCAGTTCTGTCCCTGATAAGAGTCGCCTTTTTGTTCTCCTCAGCCTTTTCGATCTTCTCTTTGGTCATCATACTGACATCTTCAGCTGCCTTTGCTACTGCGGAAATTGCACCTGAAATCCAAGAAGCACCTGTTAATATGTAACGGTTGCTCATCATAGCAGATCCTGCATTTCTTGCCACCTGCTCAGCAACCGAAAAGGCAGACTTAGCCTTTTCGGACACATGGAACCGCTCGTCCATCTCTCTGACCTTTTCGTTTACAATGGCTGTACCATGGCTAATTTTGTCTCTTATGCCCATCGTATGGTCAATAGAGGAAACAGTTGCAGAAGCATTTGCCGTCAAGTGAGTACGTTCATCCAAGGATTTTGCCTTATTGATAGCATCCTTCCCTAAGACAAAGCCCTTCGCAAGCACGGTAGTTACCACATCTTCAGCCCTCCTGAACGCAGAATCGGTAGCAGGTGGCTTTTGGTCCTTCAATGACAAACATAAATAGTCAGGCAAAGATTTACTTGTCATGAGCAGCATTTCCTTCCACCTGCTCCTGATTCCAGAGCAAGCACGTGTATACAAGAAACATTGATATAATATAATTATCAACGTAAACTAACTCCTGCACGGCCACAGAGCGTCACCTGCGTGTCCCTTATGTTTGCACAAAATTTTGTAAATGAACCCCAGGAACATAGTAGTTTATAGGTGACAGGCTCCGTGCTCAGCGTTACTTTATTCCTTTTGAGAATAATTATGAATGATAAGTGGGTGAAATTTCCTTTTTCTTTTCTTGCGTTACACCATAAAGTCCCTATTTCACTCGCAATGTACAAATGTCAAGAAATCATTTAATTCTACAACTTAAAATGAAATATCATTCTAATAGGCCTCTCGCAGGAAATAAGCACAAATAAACTTCAAAAGAAGCTAGTTCAACTCACGCGTGGAGCAACAGAATAAAGTATGCCAGGGCAGTGGAGGCGCAACGCTTGTGCCCTCTTTGTGACAAGGAGACAAAGGAAACATTAGTGGAGAAGTGAAGAGTTTAAGGGCAAATTTAGTACCAAGGACTTGATTCTTGTTCTTTGACTGCCCCCACTGAGATTTTAGTAGCTCCATCTTTGACTCAAAACTTTCCACGCTATGTTCAGAAATGATTCAACCAGAAAACTCATTGGAAGGACCAGACAAGATTCAAATAGCATCCCAACAATGGTAATAATAATCCAAAAAGAGGAGGAGAAATAGTGTGGCATGTTTTTCCTCAGTCAAACTCAAGCTAGAATATTCCAAGAGTTCCACAAATAAATCGACAGAAAAAATTGTTCGTGCTTCCATAGTCATCAATTTTGTTAACATACAACAGATCTTACTAAGTAATGCATAGAAGTTAAGAAAATATGCAGGTAGTCATGAAAATTGTCATTACATCCTTTCCTTCAAATACAACTAACTGCAGCATTATGCTTGATGATTATACATAATATGTTTAACGATTAACTAGATGTTTTAACAAAGCCACAACGTGCTTACCGTGATTAACGCGGCAGCCTCAGGAGGTAGCATGTAATCCTTAGCAGGTGTAATTGTAACAGAATTATCAGCTACAGTGAAACCCTGAGTAAGTGAATCAACTGTAAAAATTCTATATTGGATTCCTAGTGGAAGCTTTACACCATGGCCTTCCTAAAATCCCTTAAGAGGGAAAAAGTAATAGACTATAAAGAACATAAAAAGAGTAGAGATCGTATGTCATGTCTTGTTTTTACTAGGAATTCCTTAGCTCAAGCTATTATTCTTAAGATGATGGATATTTTATTCTCTTGAAGTATGGAACTGAGTAGCTCGCCAACTTTGCAATCATGTAATTTTCCTTGAATAAATACTATCAAGTCAACAAGATAAGAGCATTTCCATACGGAAAGAAGCATTGCCATATCAGCTCCCCGAGCGTCCTTGAAGGTAACAAAAGCTAGCTGAGTTGTTTGACTTTCCCTAAAATGTATTAACACCTATAGCATCAGAAAGACTTCTCTGTGTCCACAAAATTTCTAAATCAAGATCACCGACCTTTGCATTTCAACATACTGAATATCACCAGAGAATGAGAAGAATTCCTTGATATCTCTCTCAGTAGCGGCCAATGAAACATTGCTAACTTTGACTGTTCTCAGCTACAAGAGGAAAATAGCAGATTAGTTAGTGGAGTTCAATGCATACAAATTATTCTGTAGGAACACTACGTTAAAACATACACAGCTCACTTCATAAACAGAAAAACTGAAATCTCTTCTTCAGACTGCAATAGATGGCATATCTATTAGAAACGGCTGAGAATCTTTGGTAATAGTAAACAAAAGTAACAATGTAATGCAGCTGGGATTTGGTTCATAGATCACTTTCAAAAATGATAACTTTCCACATGGGATGAAGAGACGGCTAGATTAAAGCACCAATTCCTTCTCATCCTAATGCTTATCATGAGACAGTGATGAGGAAAAAATTGAAGCAGTAACCCGCATGACAATCCTGGTCATCCTCGATCCAATCAAGGTAACGTTATCAGCCCCAAGGAAACAACCTCCAGCAAAATGCTACTTAGAGAGAGACGCTCTGCCTTCTCTCTAGAATCAGCACAGGTACGCTCCACACTCTCGTTATTTCCCTCTAATTCCTCCACCCTACATTGATTCCCCTTCCCCTTTGCATCTTCTCTTCTTTAGTTTCCAGACTCCTTCTCCTTGTCCATTTCCCTCATTTTCTGGAACTTCCACTAAGGGCATTCCAGTCCTCCGTTTCAATTTTTTCCCGCCTTTCCTCCACCGCCTCTTCCCACATTATGTCAGACACATCAACCTAACGTCGATGAATTTCCGCCTTTATCATCAGACCCATCCCACCCCTCCCCAACTTCCCCCTCCTCTGCCTTCTATAACTGCTACTGGTTCTAATACCCAGAAAACGTGGTAACAAGTAGTTGGGGACACCATTGCTTCTACTCTTGACGAGAAACGCACTGTATGTCCAGACCTGGCAACGCTCCAAGACGGAGCAAACTGTTGGAAATCCACAATAGTGGGATTTTTTCTAGAACACGGACCAGCATTTGCCTTGATATTACGATGGCATAATAAGCTATGGAAAAGTAGAGGCCTTAATGATGTTCTGTTATCCGAAGATAGTCTTGTTATTTCACTTTCACCTCTATATCAGCAGCTCATAAAATACTGAAAGGGTCCATGGCACTTCGAGAGTCAACCAATATTTTTACAGTAGCCTGGACTGAAGTTTGAAACCATCAAAATTCATAATCTCCCTATATGGATAAACTTCCATAATGTTCCCCTAGAGCATTGGACCACTCAAGGTCTCAGCCAAATAGCTAGCTACGTTGGGAAACCTTTATGCATGGACAAGAACACGGCCGCTAAGAAAAGAATTGGATATGCCCATATTTGTGTCAGTATAGAAGTTTCAAAAGAGCTTCCCAATGAAATCCCAATCATAAGGCTAAGAGATGGGAATCAATTATGGGAGGATAGTATCGCTATTTCCTATCGCTGGAGACCCCCTGCAAAAACTCACAACGCCATTTGGAGACCCACGGGTAAAGTTTTCAAAACTGGAAACTATCAAGAGCTGATGAGTCATGAAGAAGAATGTCACTCTGGAGAAAAACAAATTTCTGAAAACTTGAATGCTCCTGTGAATGATAATAGGGACGAGGTCAACAGCTCTACTGGAAATCTTGCAACAGAACCTATGCAGAAAAAGGATAGTGCTACTCCAGACAGGGTTACAGAAAAATTGGGAAATTCTGTTCTAGAAGAGATCAATATGTTTAACAAGCCTTCTCCTTGTCTCAAATTTAAACAAGCTGAGGACTTAGATACGTTCCCTGATGTTGCAGACTCCCCACATAAGTAGATAATTTCCACAAACGAAACCCCTCATGGAAGTTTAGTAAAGGCAGAGGATATGTCAAATTCTGCTCAGAGAATTACTCAAGACGAGGACAGTGAAAATTTCCAATCCATTTCAAGAAGAAAATCCCAACGGGGCAAAGGTAAAGGCCCCAAAAGCACTTTTATTTAATATGACTATTTTGGCTTGGAATGTTAGAGGAATAAATTGTCCTTCTAAGTTTCTAGCTTTAAAGGATTTTGTTTGGAAAGAAAAACCTCTCTTAATTGGGTTACTTGAAACGAAAGTGAGATTGGTAAACCTGAATAAGTTGAATATTTTGGGTCCTCAATGGAGATTACTTTCTAATCATGGTCATCATGCCTATGGAAGGATAATAGTCTGCTTCAATTCAGAAGAGATTAAGGTTGAAGTGCTGGAGGCTAATGAGCAGGTTATGCATCTTCAAATCTTACTGTTGCAAGGCAACACTGATTTGTATGTCTCCTTTGTTTATGCTAGCAACTTTGAATTCCAACGTAGAGATCTATGGAACAACATCAGACAATATAGTAGTAACATCAATTAACCATGGCTATTATGTGGGGATTTCAACTCCACCCTCTATGCATCCGAAGCTCAGGGCAACACCAGTTTGAAAAATTATTCAGCTGATATGTGGGATTGTGTTGAACATGTAAAGATGACTGATCTCAAATATACTGGCCACTCTTTCATATGGTCAAACAAGCAAAAAGCAAGTTGGTTCATCAGGAAAAAACTAGACAGAGCTCTTGTAAATGATCTTTGGCTACAAAATTTCCCCAACAGTTTGGCTAATTTCATGGATCCTTTATTCTCGAACCATACACCCATTCTTGTCTCAAATTTGTCCAAATCTGCTGCTACTCACCACCCTTTTCGATTCAACAATTACCTAGTTAAAGATCCTAGATTTGAGGATGCTTGCAGGAAGGGAGTTATGTTCAGGATAAGGGGGACAAAACAATTCTGTTGTATCCAGAAGTTGAAGATTGTTAAACAAGAACTTAAGCTGCTGAAATCTTCCAAAGGATCTACTATCAGAGCTATCAATAACACCAGATTGGAATTGACCAGGGTACAAAATATGTTATCCTCTAATCTAGAGACTCAAAATCTAATTGACAAGGAGAAGCTAGCTCTCACAAATTACCTTCAAGCAATAAGCAATCAGTCTTCTCTTTTGCAAAATGGGGACAGCTACACTCAATTCTTTTTCCACTCGATACTAGCAAGGAAGAACAGCAACAAAATCTATTCCATTACTTCACATAATGGTACTGTTATCTAGAATTTGAAGGATATTCATGAAGAAGCTTTCAGATTTTTCAGCTCTTCTCTTAGTATTGAGGTATTGACAAATGTTTCACACAGGGATCTGCAGGAACTCAACCTAAAACAGATTCCACGTTCAGATTTTGATCTGTTAACTAATCCAATGGAAGATAGTGAGATTGAAAGATGTGTTTTTGGAATGAAGGGCAAGAAAGCTCTAGGGCCAGATGGATTTAATGGTTATTTCTATTAACACTCTTGGAACATAATTGGTAGTTTTGTCAAGGAGGCCATACACGAATTTTTCAAAAATGGGGTATTACTCAAGGAGATCAACAAAACATTCTTGTGCCTGATTCCTAAGGGTTCAAATCCAACAGGATTTGCTGATTATAGACCCATTTCAAGTACAAACTTTCTTTATAAGGTTATTTCTAAGATTCTGGCTGCTAGATTGAAGAAAGTTTTAGCTCCATTGATTAATGAAAACCAAACTGCCTTCTCGTCGGATAGGTATATTGGAGACAATATAGTCATTGTACAAGAGCTGATAAAGGGCTACTCCACTTCCAATAGCCCTCCAAACTGCACAATGAAGGTTGATTTTCACAAAGCTTTTGATAGTATTAGCTGGCAATTCTTACGGTCTATGTTGAAAGCTTTTGGTTTTCCAGAACAGTTTATCAAATGGGTTATGGAATGCATTACCTCAGCTTCCTTTTCTATTCTGATTAATGGATCTCCTTCTTGGTATTTAAAGCCGCAAGAGGTCTTAGACAGGGTGACCCCATCTCCCCATACCTTTTCATCCTTGCCATAGAAATCCTTAATGCAATCATTAAGGAGACTAATTCAAATCCCAATTTCAAACACCACACAAAGTGCAAGAAGCTTAGCCTTACTAACCTCTGCTGTGCAGATGATATTCTCCTTTTTTGCAAGGCTGATTTGGAGTCAATCAACACTTACATGCATGCTCTCCGTGTGTTTAAGCAAGTTTTTGGCCTGCAGATTAATCTAAACAAAAGTCAATTCCTACTTTCTAAAGGAGCTATCAACATGGAATCCACTATTGCAGAGGTAGCAGGCATATGCCCTCCTCTCCTCTACCTGGGTCTTCCAGTGTTGACAAATAGACTCAACTATTCTGATTGTCGCCCTCTATTAGACAGGATTCAGAAAAGAGTAAAGTCATGGGTGAATAAGTCGCTTTCTTACGCGGGTAAACTTCAGCTTATTAAATTAGTTCTTAACTCTTTACATATGTACTGGAGCTCCCATATATTTTTATCTCAAAGCATTATCAAAGCCATCGAAACGATACTTAGATCCTTCTTACGGGGTCATTCGAATGGTAGTCCTAAAGCAGCAAAGGTGAGGTGGGCTGACATATGCTTTCCAAAACAAGAAATTGGTCTAAACATCCGTTCCATCAAAGTTACTAACCATTCTCTGATTCTCAAGAGATTCTGGTCGGTATTGGAAGACAAGAAAAATCTTTGGATAAAATGGTTACATGTATTCTTTCTTAAAGGCAACAACATATGGGCTATCAAACCAAAGGCTTCGCACTCATTCTTCCTCACTCAGTTATTAAAGTTAAGAGATGCTATACAACAAGAGGTTTCATGTGAAATAAAGGATGGTCGTTGGTTTCCTTATGGTATGACAATTGGTCTAGCAAAGGCCCTTGATTCAATTGACGCATCTTTCAAGAGCATCCTCATTACTTCCTCTAAAAACACATATGACCCCTTTCATTGATCGGAACTTGTGGAACTTTCTCAGAAGCCTACAGCATCTTCAACCGAACTACCCTCCAACCCCTCATGAATTTGACACCTTCTTTTGGAAAGGTATTCCACTTGCTAAGCTCACAAATAGAATCATTTATGATAATTTACGCAGGCATCGTTCCCCAATCCCTTAGGCCACTATGGTATGGAGTAAGTATTTAATGCTAAGGATATCCTTCATTTTTTGGCCGACCATCCAGAATAAACTATCCACTGCAGATAGAATACCGTATGTGCAAATAGACAAATATTGTCCAATGTGTTCTTTGCAGATTGAAACTCGTAATCACCTCCTATTTGAATGCCAATTCAACAAAACAATATGGGAACATGTCACTACCCTATGTTCTTGGATGGATCCAAGGATATCTCTTATAGAGATTACTAATCGTCTTGCAACGCAATTACCTTCCTCTAGACTAGTTCATATTATTGTCTTGGGTGTTTGTATCTACTTGCTTTGGAGGGAACGGAATCTTCAACGCTTCATGAACAAATCATCTACTAAGGAATCTATGATCGCCTTAATCATTGCTGAAATTTGAGAGCTTGTCGTGCTAAAGAAACTACAACCAACATGCAGCTTAAATATTCGCTCCTCTTTACATATATAGTGGTCTATTTGAAGAGCAAATGTATAGAAAGCTCAGGCCATATGGAAGAGAGTAACGCAAGACAGCTGTTAAAGGAGTTAAGGAATTGACATTCCTGCAGCACCATTTTCAGCCTGGTCAACTGAAATATCTCGAATTTCTAGTGCTATCATAAGCTGCATCTGTTTTTCTGATGGTTGTTAATTTCCGTTGTGTTGTATGCTAAGGGTAAACCTTGGACATTATTACTTCTGTAACTTTAACTTTCTCAGTTAATTCAATTTCTATTTTCAAAAAAAAAAATTCCACATGGGATGCATGATCTCTTCCTCCCACATCCTAAGTCTAAGGACCCACTGGATACATGCATACTAGAACTTCTCTTCAGACGCCTAATTGATGTTCTAGCACTCAAAGATGCTTTTACTTACATCAGAAACATTGATAGTCCAGCTTGATGCCAAAGTCTTATGGGAAACTGTTTCACTAGTCTGATCAGTATTGATAGCTTGGACCTGTTCATGAAATTAAAGTGAATTTATGAGCTTAATGGAAAACTGAAATCAGGGCAAGAGAGTAAGGTGACAGAATCATGCGTTATGATAAAACTAAAGTCAAAGATCATTAGAATATAAAACACACTATCAAGCAGAGAAGCTTTTACCTACTAGGAGTGTTATAGTAGTTATTTTTGTTAATGCACAACGATTTATCCTCAACTAGTCGTCATTTCCCTGGATAAGAACACTAAAAGTTCTTTGACCTCTACTGCAGTTTACAGAAAATCAAGTTCATTCTATCCACATAACCATAAAAAATATCTACTGCGATTTTCATAATCATGGAATGAAGTGTGCTATAAAATAGGAACTGGTTGATGAAAAGGAAGCAAACATAAAATGCTAAAGAGTCAGAATACTCATATCCCTCAGATTGCTCATAAACGGGTAATGATAATTGGTCTGCTACAGAATGGGACGTTAACATCTAAAGGTTTTCCACTGTCAAGATGATCATGGAGTGAGGGTTCTGAACAAAAGTTTTTCCATTGACAAAACATGTGTTCATATGAACCGTAGGAAACAAAGGGGACACCGTTTCATGTCACTCTATTTCCTATCAGATTTGAGATTGAAGATGGAACAGTGTCAATTACCACTATAAGCCTCATGCAACACAAGATAAACCAAGGTGGGAACTGAAAACCTCATAATCTAAGCTTTAATTGTTTGATGTATTGCGGTTTCCGAAGATGGAAAAACTCGCGAAGTTCGACTATTGTTGAATGTATTGGCCTTTCCAGAAATAAGAAAAAGAAACTTATCATTTAAGCCAGACTACTTGGTGAATGCACTGCCCTTTCCGGTAGTGGCAAAATTTTATGATAAATATTTTCCCTTTTCCGGGACATTACTCGCAGGCTCTTTCAACTTGACCAAACTGAGGTAAGACCTCTATCTACAGTTGAGCAATCATTACTAACAAGCGTATGAGTGAGGCCGTTAAACATTCATATAAGAAAGAGATCATTTATCAAAATCTTTTTTCTGTGCCAAGAAATACAGATGAAGACGAAGATTCTCCTGTTTTCTTTTCCTTTCGGACATAATACAACAGCCATACATTGTTTATGAGCATCTTCCAGATCTCTTCCATCTTCTGAAAATTTTTTCATGAACCAGTGTGTCATGTAATCATGTTTCAAAACGCCCGTTTTGGAATACCGGTGGAACGTTGATACTCTTTTAGAAGGAACACCAATCCCTCCATAACGAATCACCCGTTGAAGTATTAACAGTTCAAAAACACGTATAAAAATGATTGATTCTTTTAACATACACTTGACTTGGCCTGTTAAAAAAGGCTCAACATCCAATCACAGAACGAGATAAAACGTTACCCTGCAACCAGAAATCTAGACTCAATTTACACTCATGGTTCACTTGGTGACATGTTTCATTGATCTTCCCAACAATAAACAACTAATTACCGAACAAAAAATTAAAACAGTACCCCAAACCTGGGTCCTTTAACTGTTCTCATTGGGCTCATTTTCATTACAATCTATTCAAAGCAAAAGACTAGGTGAAGAAAATGAAAGGGTAAAGACTCACCGACATCATCAAGATCGTGGAAACTGTTCCCAGGAAATTTTAAGAGCCAAAGAGAAGCAATGCCTGAGAAAGAAGAAAGATGAGTGGCTTTTGGAGGAAGGCACAAATGAAAGGAGATGGTTCTGTTTTCTTTCATTGGCGAGAAGTTCGCGCGTTTTTTTTGGTGTACGTTGTTTTTGGATATTTTGAACGGACAGAATAATGATTTTCTTTTATTAAAAATAATATGATTGTATAACGCCAAATCAAACTCGAACACATCTCTAAGGAACTTTAGACAAAAGACGAGCGGCTTGATTCAAGTCTCACGTGAATAGCATGATTATTGTATAGGTCAATAATTTCTTTCATCAATCACTAATTAATCTAAAATAAGAATTATCTTGATCTCTTTTGACTTAGCCAAGCACAAAGCATCCTTAAATGATAGCTTCAGCAATACTTAGACTAAGTTGACCATTTAGAGGAAGAGCACGAGCTCCCGGCGTCTGACCTAAGCTTTATGAATAATGTAATCTAATCCCAACCTACTTGGAGCAGAAAGCTTCAAATTGCATTTTAGGAATTTTGGGTTTTGGTCGTCCACTTTTGTTATTGCACTTCAGATTGATTCTCCATTGGAGAAGAATGGGCATCTCTAACTGATTCACCATGTGCTTAGAAGAGAATAATTTCATGCCAAATATACGTCTTTGCTCCTAAATTATTTGATTTCAATTGCATCTCAACCCACGGAACATCATTGCAAAAATATATACATTGCTAATGTCAATATTACTCAGGTAAAAGAGTCACTTTTGACCCAAAGTCTCTCACCGATCAACAAGTTTAACCCAAATATTCGAACGTTAACAATTTTAATCTTAACATTTAAAAAATATTGCATTATTACGCTGATCTGACACTTCAAAATTATTATTTTGTTCAAGTAAGTGGGCTTCATTCGCCACATCATCGTTGACGGGGCAAGTGGGCCCCCTTCTTAATTAAATTCTTAAAAAGTAATTTTTAATAAAGAAGTGGGACTCATTTTCAATTATCGTTAACCTTAAATAGTTAACCTTAGGATTGCATGTCTAATAATTGTCTTAACCCTAATCAAGTGATTAATTTAATAAAACAATCATTAAGTTAACAAAGAATTAGTTATGACAATTTTGATAATTAAGTAAACATACTAGATGTGAAAACGGCAGTGTTTTTGTTACCGTCTCATCATTCTTCATCGCCTTCTTTGTTCTCTAGCATTATTGGTCACTAAGGGTGAAGTTGGTAGAGGGAAGTATCAATCACACAATGTGGTGATATGGATTCATCGAGAGAAGTCGTCATTATATGAGCATTGAAGCTTTTTTAGTTAACTAAGGTATTTTAGATTTTATTATTAGTGTCTGTTAGATATATTTGTGTGTCGAGATGCCTCCTTCTTGTCATGTGTGTTAGATAATGGATGTTGTCAGTAGTTTAGTATTGGGTGTAGTCCCAAATGTTTGTTTGTCTGCTTTATCTCTGGTCTCCATTGTGGTCTTGTTGTTATTGTCGTGATTTTTATGTTTTTTGTTAGCTTTAATTAGAGTTTTAAATATTAGTCTGCATCACACATGTATTTAGTTCCAAACTGTTTAGATTTGCAAGTTTTGGGTAACCTAGTACTCTAACAAACAAGTCTTTTAAGGGAAATATTTTCCTTATAAGCTTTTTGCAAAAGGAAGACGACAATACGGAGTTATAAAAGTTGGTGTCCTGGATGTTCATCTATTGTCTATCCATTCTTTAATTTCATTTTTTGGCTCTTCCATTGCGAATTTTCTTTAGCATTGACAATTATGTAATGCATCATAATTCTTCTTTTGCTTAGAGAATCCAACCTTTGCAATTTGTATTTGTATCAAAGAACACTCAAGGAATCATATATTCATAAGACCAATTAAGCATTTGCATGTAATTGAATATGTCAGTAGAAATTTGATGAATATGTTAGTAGAAATTTGATGGATATGTTAGTATGTACCATTAAAGTGCAGTAGATGTATACCTTTTTGCTTAATTTACAACTTTACAGATGATGAAATGTCAAAAATATGAATTTACTGAAATAGTTTAGGCTATATAAGCACTAAAACTCAAGTAGTTTTGGCTACTTAATACATACCAGATTAGACTAATCAAGCTAATTTTATTCTTCCAAACTTGAATTGCGATTGTAGTAAATGTTTAAGATAAAGCTTGGTAAAGCTTAATCATTTGGTTGAGAGTGTCGTTTAAATAGAGGGGCGTGACTTCATTGGTGGATTCCATTGGCTTTCCACCATACTTTATACACTTACATTAAAAGGGTAAGGAGATTGGCATTGAAATAAAAATCTATAGCTGATAATTCTTTAAGGTAAACAATAAATGAACTTGCCCAAAATTAATATTTTGAAATTGCGCGAAAAAATGCTAAGTTTTTGTCTGTCTATACTACAACCACCTTATTTGCTAGAAATGGACTGCTAATCATTATTAAATTGCTAATCATTATTGAATTGTAGATTGCCAAGGAGAAAGCTTTTACAATTCGACAGTAAAGACTCTTTAAGAAGAAAGAAACTTATATGGCAATTACATTTCATTTTCTCATTTTATAAACATGGCAATAGGTAGTTATTAAAAATGAGGACATGCAAACAAATGTCATCATCCTCTTACAAGTATTGAAATGGTAGCTCATACAGTCTTTTAGGGAAAATATTTTCTGGTAGAAATTGAAATCACCATATGTTGTTATAGTTTTGATTGCATTAGCTGATCTGTGCTATCGGAAGGGTTCCTTCTTAAGTTTGTATGAACATATGTTACAACCGATACAAAGTGAAATTTTCTAGCATTCAAGTGATGCTAAGTTGATACATCCTCCATCTAAAAGGGTTATGCCCGGTAGATCAAAAATTGCAAGAAGAAAATAGTAAGATGAGCCAAAGAAGATGAAAAATGCAAACAAAATGAGTCAGAAACAGTAAGTGCATAAACGCTGAAAATGTGGCATCCAAGGTCATAACTCCAAAAAATGCAACAATGATAAATCAATTCAAATAGATGAGGCTTCTTTATAGGTGTGTATACGTAACTTCAATCATAAGAATACAATTTTATAAACATGCAGTTATTAATGTATATAATTTATCAATCAGGTTATAACAGAGGGATCTTCACAAGTATACAATTTTCATTTTTATATTTCTTATTGTTTGAACTAATTACTAACAAACATGTTTTTCATTATAACCACAGTCAAGCGAAGGGAATTTGGTTAATGATAATGTTGGACTAACTCAATCAAGCAATATTGTAAGTTTTTTTATCAATTTGTCTAACTTGTAATAATTACAAAGTGTGTTTGTAATATTTTCTTCTATTTTGTAGATTGGTACACCTGCAGATGCCCATATAAACCAATTTAGAGATGTTGATCTATACACGTTTTAATTATGAATTCAGCCAAAGGATTTACGATTTAGAGGACATCCCAGTATTACTTCACAACATTTACAAGTTGAAGCAAGTACAAGGAGAACCTCATTGACTTCATCATCAAAACCTGAGCTTACTTAGTGTAGTAACAATGAAGGAACCGTCGAATAGTTGTATACATACAATGTATACATTTTTGTGTTGTACACATATGAATGTTTGTGTTGTTAAAACACAAAATAAATATTTTTTGTTAATTAATATGATTTCCTACACATTCTTTCTCTCTCTATCTTACATTGCCTTTTTTCCATATTTGACAACATATGCAAATTATTAATTGCATATTAATTCATATACCAATTTTATTATTCATATACAACATATTCATTATATGAATTGTGAGTTGTTATACTACAACTTATCCATTATATATTGGTTATGAGTTACATAATTCATTTCCAAATTTTATTACCCATATGCAATATATTCATTATGATTTGTTATACAACACAACCATTATTTATTAGTTATATATTCAAAATCAAAATTTTCATAACCTACATGAAATTAATATCAACCATTACATTGTTCAAATTCAATGCAATATCCTTATAACATATTTATAAATAAAAGGTAGTACAACCATAAGTAATCCTATTACAATTATAATGTTGATTAACATACACTTAATTTGTTTTTTCTCTTGTCTTAATAAATGTATGCCCTCCTTCAAAAGATTCATTTGTTCTTCAAACTCCTTTATTGTGCTTCGCTTAACCTCTTCCTTTGACATTGATAAATCACTCCTTAAATTTTGAATCACTTCAATAGCTTTCTCACTAAATTATTAATCGTTCCATTTGAAAAACTTACATTTCCCAACATAAAACATTCAATTCAATTTTCGTAAACAACATACCTTAAACAAAGTTTAAGATTCACCTTCATTAATCTAATAATAATAAATTCTTATCGGATAATTAGGGCATCCATAAAATCTTCGGCCAAGATTACGATCACTCTATGAAGTCCTCAATGGGGCCTTTAGCCCATAATAGCAAACAACATTACCAAACTTTGAACTCGCTATTGTATTTGTCGATGAGAATGATTCCATCTGCATACTTAAAAGATGATAATAAGATAATATATGATTTGGTTAAATTGCAATCTTTGACCTTATATCAAAATAACTTAGGAAGATGAAGATGGGGTTGATACGTTAAACTCATAGATGAGGACATTGGATTCATAAGGACAAAGACAAGATAAGGGAGGAGGTAAGGATGATTGCAACACACAAAGAAGTAGAAAATCTGTAGTTTTTTGAACCACAACAACTAAAAGACCTACTTTATTTGCATGGTACAGTATGTGAATCAATAAGACTCTACTCTATTATTTCTCAACAATAATCTGAGTCCATCCACCGAGATCAGCAACAAAAACATTGAAAGGGACCATTTGTAAGGTTATATTGAACATTATGGCCATTTGATTGAGGAAGCAAAATACAATCTACATGCTTGGATAAATAAGCATGTTATTTTATTCTTGCATATCATAAATGGATACACTAATTGTCTTTTGCTTCAAAGGTGTCGAGAAAAGGATAAAGAAAGAAAAGTGAGGAAGCATATAACCAATTTGATTAGTTAAGTACATTAGTGAAACTATAAAGAACCATACATCAATCCATTGTTTAGTTAAATTGTCCCTATGCTTCTGATCATAAGTTATTGTAATGGAAGATATAAATTTGTTTACTAATAGCCAATTCCAACAAAGCAGCCCCAGTAGAAATATACACCTAACTATGCATTTTAATAACTCCTAAGAAATTCTATATTCATCAATAAGGACTGGAATGTCTTTACAAAGAAAAATCTTAAAACTTTACAATAAGTACTTTCCAAATTAACATATATCACAACTCTGGATTGTAAGTGATAAATTGCAAATTAGTTAATGAAACTACTGTTTCAACTTTACTTCTGTCAATCCAAAATAATGAAATTGTTAATTAAATGTGTTTATTTATGATATTGCCTAAAGTTATCATGTCAACCAAAAGATTGCCCCATCAACATCTCATATGACTCTCCTATCATCTCATTAAAACCTCATATGCTTTAAACCCTAAAATGAATCTCTAAAAATGCAACTCCTTTATCCATTCCGGTCTTTCTTGATGATTATAGAAGCGCAAGAGCAAAATATCAATCAAAAAATTTCTTCTACAGTAGATTCCACTTACAATTGAAAGCTAGAAAATTACATGATGCCTCTCTCTATTATCATCACATAATAGCAAAACTAGTTCATTGCCAGAGACCATAAAACAAAATGAACACTATCTTACAACAAGCATCTGAAAGCAAAATCTTTTACAATAGGCTACATAACAATACGAAACATACTTATTACAAGAAAAATCGATAGTTAAGAGTGGCTAAATACCTATACAGAGCAACTATTAGTTCAAGTATGATGATAGTTACCCAAGCACAAAATAAAATCTCATCCTAATTTCTCACTAGCAACGCAACACTTATTTTCTTAAAATCAGTAATTCAATCACATTACATAGCCACTAAGTTTTTCCATCTTCTCTATACGATGCGGAAATAGTCATATCAAAATCAGGTAAATAAGAAAATTGCTACATTATTTTCCTATCAATGAAAAGCTAACTTATGATCAGAAAAATGAGACACTTACCTATGAACCACGATGCTTGTTGCGGCAGATTCTCTTCCAAGAAAACAGTGATGAATTCAGCGTGGAGAATGAAGTGAGGAGAGGTGGCAAAATGAGGAGGGTCAAACAATGACTCACCTATAAACGACGATGCTTACTGCATTGGATTCTCTCCTAAACAGATGGTGGCTCACCTATGAACGACGATGCTTGATGCGACAGATTCCACACGGAGAACAAATTGAGGAGGGACGGATGATGGGTAAACAAATAATTTTTGTTAAGAGTGACTTTAACCCATCATTATGAAAGTGGGTCCCATTTGTTTATTAAAAAGAAAATACTAAATTTAATTAAAAAATGGGCCCCACTTGCTCATTCGGCGATGATGTGACAAATAAGACCCACTTACTTGAATAAAATAATAATTTTGAAGTGCCAAGTTAACGCTGACTTGACACTTAACATACCCATTTGAATTTTCCATTGTGGTTAGGTTATAATACAACGTTTTTTAAATGTTAAGGTTAAAATTGTTAATGTCCAAATGTTTAGGTTTAACTTGTTAATTGGTCAAAAACTTTGGGTTAAAAGTGATCCTTTTGCCTATTAAGTAACTAAGTTTGAAAATCCATTACTATTTTATCCACCATTGGAAAAGTAAGAACATATTAGCAACTTTGCCCAAAAGCACAAGAGATAAATCTAAGATCCAACTATTCATAATTTTCTCTACAAGCAACACAAATCGGATTCACCTGCACATTCTTCTTTAACAAATTATCCTTTTTTTAAAAATTCAACAAAAGCTATGAAAGGCATCAAAAAGGGACATTACAAGACTTTGTCAAGAAAAAATAAATACAATATCCTTTCTATTATACTTAGGAAGAAACTAGAGAATTAAAGCTTCCATTGTCTTCTGAAATGGGTGCTTAAGTGACTAGAGCTACCCAAGTTTCCCTTATTCATCAATGTAACTTATGGATTAAAGCATGCTTTTGAGTTTTAATCTTGTTGTACAATCTTTGATTTCTTTCCCTCTAAATTGCATAAACTGCATAATTAAGGATAAGACTTAGGCAGACTCGATCTTTCCCCAGAGAGTGGAACTTACTTTCAGCCCATTCCAATATGTTGTTACAATCAGTCTGATGGCAGTACAGATGAGAGCTTTGAAGCATGAAATTTGGATTAGTCTCCATTGTTGCTTAAGGACCATAAAGGTTTATTAGTAGCTGAGAGATTTGGTAGATATTTAGGAAAATATCTTAGGAATTTTTCAACCCTCCTACCAAGAAATTGCCAAGCATTGTTCTCTATGACACTCATGACTCAATTCTAAGAAGAGATTATAGTAAAAGTGAAGAAATATCACTCTAACGCAGAAGGGACTTAGAGAATTCCAATTATCAAACCAAAACCATGTATCATCTCCATTCCCCACCTGAATTCTGATGAAAGGGTAAACAACTTGTCTTTTTCTTAGAATTTGAATGAAAGGCCAAGAGTTCTTTCCTTTTTGAAATTTGCTATAAGCTAAAATCCTTAAGATATAACTCATTTATCCATTTGCTCCAAAGTGATTCTTTGTCCTTGAACAACTTCCAAATCCTGTTAGCCACTTGCATTACTTGGAAAGTTTGGATTGAAGTAAGACTAAGCCTCCTTCATGCTTCCTCCAACAAAGCTAATCCTATTTAATTTTAGGTCCTTTGGAATTGTCACTCTTACCTGAACAAAGAAGATTTTTGATATGATTTTCAATATCGTTATTGATTCTTTTTGGTAAAAGTAGATGAGAGCTACATCTCATTAGATTTATGATGAAATTTGAACTTAGAACTACTAGAAGTGTTGAAGCATATGATCATGTTCATAATTTCCATAGAAATGACAAAAAGTTAAGGAGAGATGGGATCTCTTTACCTTATATCATTAGAGCCTCTGAATTGCTCAGTAGGAACACCATTAATGAGAATACTGTATGATAGGAAATACAAGAGTGAATCCAATTAATAAAGAAAGTGGGGAAACTAAGTGATTCCATTCATATTAGGATGAATTTCCATTGAAGCCCATCAAAAGCTTTGGAGAAGTCTATTTTAATTACACAACTTTTGTAGTCCCTCATCAGCTCTTGCACTAAGAATATGTTACCTGAAATTGATCTGCTAGGTATAAAGGCTCTTTAAGAGTTATAAATAATCTAGTTTATGGTCCCTTTAAGTCTTTTAGTAAGAATCTTCGAGATCACCTTATAGATAATGTTAAAATATGATATTGGGTGAAAATCATTGAGGCAATTTACATTGAGAAGTATAGGAATCAAGCAAATGTGAGTAACATTAATTTCCCTCAAGATTTTTCCAGAATTCAAAAATTCCAAGATAATTTCCATAAAAAGATTACCTATGATATGCTAGATTCTCTGGAAGAAATGAGTATTAAACCTACAAGGGCTTGGAACTTTTACTAGATTGAGACTGAAAAGAACTCAATTGATCTCTTAGGTGAACATGGTTATTAGAGCTTTATCAAAGCATCCTAATTTAAGAAGATTAGAGGACCAATTAGCTTTACAAACTCTTGCAAGCTAGTTAAACCAAAGGTACTTAAAGGTCCAAGCAAGCTCTCAAAGTAACTACAAATCATATTCTCAAAGAATATTTGTTAATAACCATTGGTTATTAGAATCTAGGAGATAGTTGATTGTGTTAGCATTTCTCATCGCCAATACAAAATTTTGGAAGAATTTGGTATTGAAATCACCCTCTCTCAGTCAGGCTATTCTAGCTTTTTCCATAAGCAAAGAATGGTGAACCTGAAGAACCTTATTATCATGCTCCAATTTGTTAGCTTTAACAGTTCTAAAGATAATGTTGTCAAGATGATGATAACATGCCTCTTGAGCTCTCCTGAGCTCTATCTTAGCTTCATGAAGCTTAACATAGGGTGTTGATTGATCAACTTTATAACAATTCTTAAGCTTATCTATGAGGATTTGAAGTTTTCTCATAAGTTGAAAAGCTTTGCAACCTAGGATTCTGTTGCTCCAAACTTCACACACTAAATCCATAAACCCTGCTTTGTTAGTAAGAAAGTTGAAGAATCTGAATAAGGATTTGTAGGGGGTTAAAGAGATTAAATTTAATAATTCTATGCATGGAATGATTAGAACATAAGGGGAATCCAAATTGGGCATATGAATCTGGGAATTGACTTAAACAAATTTGAATAAAATTATATAGGTTACATATGAAGGTTTTTTTCCTTTAATATTTAAGAACACTCTTATCTGTATCTTCATATGCTCTTACAACATCCCCTCATTTTTCTTGACAGTACCCATCACATCTCTTCGTAGATGCTACCATAAAGCTACTGCCAGGTTGAGTTCTTACACTTGTGTAATATGGCTCGTAGTAATTCCCACATCACCCCTACTTCACCTTGTTTTTAGCTCTTTACTTTATAGTAACTTCTTATTCTTTGCTAGTTTGATTTTGGTTTTCTTCTTAGTCTTCTTTCCTTACTTCTAGCCCCTACTTTTGCTCTTTCTTTTGTTATCTTCACCTCTTTCTCTATCCTTTTCTTCTCTCTTCCTTTTACCCTTCTTTTGTACAACTGTTTTCTCATATCACCACTTTTGTGCTGCTTTATCCTTCGGTTTTTTCTTTTGACCAAAAGTCCTTACTATATTCTCTAATTTTGAAAATTTCCCACCTTTGATTTCCCACTCTTCTTCTTCTCCTAAACTATATTCTTATTCCACTAATACTTCATAAGCCTTACCAACTCCTACACCCTTTCTAATGAACCTGTGAGCTCACCTCCTTTAGCAAAATGCACTAGGGTGCAAGTTACTGGAAACCATAATCTAGATTCTAAAATCACCTTTTCTCCCACTAATCCTACCTTGGACCATCAAGTTGTTTCCCCTCCACTCTCCATTCTTTACACAAGAGTTGACAAATTGAAATCTTCACTTTTGGATTCTTCTTAGATAGAAGAATACCATTTCTAATTATGAAAAGTTGGACCGCTACCAATTGCAAATAGTTTGGTCTTTTGGATACTATATTGTATAGTGAAGATATGTTCTTCTTTAAATTCAACTCTCCTTATTTAGCCACTAAAGTTATTAAGGCGGGACCATGGCAAGTAAATCATAAACCCTTGTTTATCCAACCTTGGAGGCTAGGGATTACATGTGAAGAACTTAAACTCATTAACATTTCCTTACAGATTGTATACACGACATACCCCTGGAATATTGGACCACTGAAGGTCTCAGCTATTTAGCTAGCTCAATTAGAAGACCTTTGTGTCTTGAACAGGCTATTATTGAGATTAAGAGGATCAACTTTACAAGAATTTGGATTGCTATGGAGGCAATGGAAGAATCACCTGATGAAATTTCTATAATGAGGTTCAATGATAGAACTTGTTAAGGATAGAGTCAAGATTACCTATGCTTAGGGACCTCCAAGTCTAAGAACTAAAGAGGTTTGGAAGTCAACTAGTAAAACTTCCTTATTTAGTAGCTATGAAGAACTTACTCAGGAAGATCAACATATAGCTCATCAATCAGGTTTTATTACAGTAAATGATGTTAATAATTCTGATGGAAATATTCCAAGTCCCAAGAAATCTGTTAAGGGATTAGCCTCAATTCTACATCCAAATGACCCGAATCTTAGTATTAACTCAGAAGCTATTGATATTTCTCTAAATTCTAGTACTAGAGAGAATATTTTGAAGCTTAATGAAACAATAGTGACCCCCTACATAATAGTATCTCCTAAATCAACATGAAAAGCTTGTTCATCTAATAAGAATAAGTCTGAAGAGGCTGTAACTGTGAATATTATAGTTGACCAGGATGGTAATAGTCCTGGTAAAAAGAAGACTTAAGGAAGATCAAGGCAATTTGATGCTTTGTAGGTTCTTCATGCATAAGCATATCATGTTTTGAACTTATTGCATAAATCTTTTCATTTATTAAGAGAAATTAAGGTTGATTTTAAAGAAAATTCCCTTGATCTTTAAAATATTCTTTGAAATATTTTTTTGGATCAAGTTTTGGTCAAAGAAGTAGGATTTGATCTTTGAAAGGACTTAAAAAACTCTAACAATCTGTTTCAAGTACATTGGGTGACCAATATGTAAGTTTGTTCGACTAATGTAGTGATTTTGGAGATATTGGTCAGCTAATATGAAGGTGTGGTCAACCAATATATCAAAAAGAAATTGTATAATATAAGATTGTATATGACATTAATTGATAAATTAATCAACCAACATGACACATTGTTAAACAAATGTGCCATATTAGTCAACCAATATCACGATTACTAGCTGTTGTAACTCCTAGTTTTTGTGTCTAATGATAATTTTGAACAAGTATGAGTATAAATACTTGGTATTTTGGTTGTTAGACATTTTTATGACATTTAAAAATATTTCATAACATTTTTACAAGTATTTTTAAGCATTACAAAGCATTCATTCATTGCTTTGTGAAGTAATTAAGAGCCCTTAAGCATTAAAGTAAGTATGGTTTATTTGAGTTATAAACATCAATTGGGGTTGGTTTTCTTCTATTTGGGTGTTTCAAAAAGTATTATGGTTCCTCTTTACCCTTTAAGGAAGATTATACAAGGATTGTTCTTTGCCAATAAAAAATTACTGTAAGAAGATTCCTCTTCACCTAATTAAAAGAAAATATTAGTGAAATCATAGGGGAAACTTAGGGATACATAAGTTTTGTTTATTAAACATTTATAAAATCAACTTGTAGCCACTCTTCCCTGTACTCTTTATTTTTTTACTTGATTAATTGATTGAGCTAATTTAAATTGCTATTGCATGAATCAATTTGAAATCTTTTGAAGGTCTTTATTAAATTACAAAATTTTTGTTAAAATCTACTAACATCCAATTCACTTATGCTTCATGTATGAAGCATAAATGAAGAAAGTACACACCAAGAGTGAAGAAAGAGTGAAGAATTCAAGGATGATAGTGTCACTAAGCCTTGTATGTTGCTTGTAGTCATAAGCTCGGTTGTTTTGTTATTTTCTAGTGGCAACATACAATGTGTATTTTGGCCAAGTGTCACCTTTTGGCATTTGTAAAAACTTAGAGTATTTAACCCTACATCTAAGGGTCATAATGTTTGGTTTAATACAATTTTGTTAATTTTTTTAAGAAAAATCTATTAACACCTAATTCATCGCTCTCTTGGATGCTACCAGGGACTGTATATCTATATATATAGATAAATTAAAGAAGTTTAATTTATTTAATTTTAAATATTATTTAAGATTATAATTTACATCTATTACCAACTTATTTAAGAATTTAATAAGTCATATATATAGAATAATTAAAGAGAGAAAAAGGTAATTTAATTAAATTGACTAGATTGCAAAGTTTAAGAAACTTTATGATCAGTATAAGATATTTTATAAATAACGACTAATATTAGATATTCAATCTTATTTTATTTAGTCCAATTTAATATTTAATAAAATTATAATTTTAATTAAAGTTTTATATTTTGTTCAAATTATTAAAAAGTCGAAGTCCTATTATAAATGGGTGTAGGCTCTTCGACAGCTAACACTCCTTACTTACCTATATGTACGCCACTTTTAAAGTTTTATCAACCTATTTATATAGATATCATTAGATGTCTGACATTTGTACTGCCACAGATGCAAATCAATAAATTTAAAACAAACTGCATAACAAAATAAGAATTGAAGTTCATAAAAGGATACAAATTTAAATTTATTTTTTATTATATTTATAAATTG
The DNA here is from genome assembly GCA_027563575.1 of Erythroxylum pedicellare. Classification (NCBI taxonomy): domain Eukaryota; kingdom Viridiplantae; phylum Streptophyta; class Magnoliopsida; order Malpighiales; family Erythroxylaceae; genus Erythroxylum; species Erythroxylum pedicellare. The sequence continues at coordinate 23,814,034 of JAOQMP010000003.1, read as the reverse complement.
ATCAATTTATATACTAAAGAGATTAATTTTCTAACATATATTTGTAAGCTTATGTACATTATTAAAAATTGTTTAGATGAATTTTACAATTGATATGCGGATTTATTAAATTATAAAATACATTTATTGATTTTTTAGCAATTTGATTATCTTTGATTTTGATAATAACACAATTTGAAATGTGGACGTATTTATGAGTGTGGATACCGTAATGAGGTGTATATATAAATAACAAGGTTAAATAATCAAATTTAGGAAGACGATTTTGATGAAGTTTGAGGTTTAAAATGGCGAAGTGAGATAAGAGAGCATATTCTTAAATCCAAAACTGTGTGGAGAGAGCATTCTTCCCCGGGCGACCTGTTGTGACTGGTCAGCTTAGGTAACCAAAAACGTAAAAACGTATATGTAAGTTTCACGTACGAGTACACGAGCTAAAACATTTGTATTTACATTCGGTTCATTAGCCCCCACATACAGTACATGTATGGTATTGGTGGTAATGTCGATGCATATGCAGAATCCATTTCCGTTTCAGCTTCAATCATCTGATCCATTTACTGCTACAGCACACATAAAGCTTTCACACATCCTTCATTTGACCCCCAAACCCTAGATCTTTTTAGTACTAGTTGTTGTCTTGTCTATGTCACTGTTAACAACTCTACGCATCCCACTCTCGACCCGCAGTCCCATAGGATTTGATTCTTTGAAAATTCGTTTCCAGATCTGACTAAAATCCCACTTTTATTTGCACATTTGTTTTTGAATCCATCAAACTCCACCAATCCCATTTTGGTTTTCCTTAATTTTCGACTTGTGAACGTCACGGATCGGTCTAGGACCTAAGACCCAGGTCGTTAGTATGGACAGGTTCAATGTTTTGTAGAAATTATTGCGGAACTCTTTTGTTATTGTGAAGAGTCGTAACACATTTATACCAGAATTTTGTATTTTGATATTTGGGTTTTTCATTTTAAGCGATCGCTTTTGCCCCTGTTGGATTTTCAGGTTGAAGACACCATATTCTGGAGCTTTATGCGCTTGATTGTGTGGTGTTACATTAGTTGTCGTTTCCATGTTTTATATGCGATAAATTCGGAAACGTTTGTGGGATTTTCTCAAAATGGCAATGCCACCAGGAAATGTTGCCATATCTGACAAAATGCAGTTCCCAAATGGAGGCCTTGGGGACGGCACTGGTGGTGGTAGTGGCGGTGGCAGGGCAGCAAATGAGATCCAACTACGCCAACAACAGCAACAGTGGTTTCCAGTTGATGAGCGTGATGGGTTTATCTCGTGGCTGAGGGGAGAGTTTGCTGCTGCCAATGCCATTATCGACTCCCTCTGCCATCACCTGCGTGCGGTGGGTGAGCCAGGGGAGTATGACATTGTTATAGGCTGTATACAACAGAGAAGGTGTAACTGGAACCCCGTGCTTCATATGCAACAATATTTTTCAGTTGCAGAGGTCATAATGGCACTGCAACAAGTTGCAATGAGGAGGCAACAGCAACAACATCAGCATCAACAACAATATCATAGGTATTATTATGATCAGCCCAAAGTTGGGGTCAAGGAGTTCAGGAGATCATCAGGTGTGAGTTTTAATAAGGGACACAGAAGTAGTGAGATAGTCAAAGAAGTAGCTAATTTCAGTGTAGAGAATCATAGTTTTGATGGGAATTATTCGAGGAATTTGGAAAATGAGAAACTTGAGGAGATTAAACTAGTTGGTGGCGGTGATAGTAAAGTCGAGGATGAGGTTTTGGCATCTTCCGATAATAAGAAAGGTAATGCATTTTGGGGACATTTTTTGGATAGAAATTAAGTTTGAATAATATATTTTGCTTTGTTCTACTGATTTTTATATTGGTAGTAACTGTCAAGTTGAAATTTATTTGGTTCATGAAATTTAAATAATTTGGTTAGTTTTTATTCTTAGGTGTTTCAATCTGGATGATCATGCCATGCATAAATCTTTCTCATCCTGGTGCGAACATTGAATAAAGATTTTTTTAAAACTTTGTTAGATTCATTTAGATCTTGTGGATACATAGCTTACCTTTTTATGATATTGTATGTTGACCTCCATGTTCGAACTTAGACATTTGATCTATTACCTGTTTTAATATTAGGTAAAGGATTCATCGTCTCAACTGGACATCTGACAAATGACTTTCTAAAATATTATTTGAATATAGATTTCATTGCCAACTTAGACATGACCTGCATTCAGTGTTGCTTTCCACCCTGCATCTTGCTCTCTATTCTCTCTTATCCCATTAAATTAGTAGGACCTGAACCTGCAACTTCATATTGCGAGTCTGAAGTTGGAAGAATTAATGTCCTCATGTGGATTAGATAGATGTTGAAGGTTCTACTCATTAGTTGCTCTTCGCTGTCAGTCCATTCACATTTGTTTTCATTCTTTTATTTTCCTTGATTTGGGAGTACACCTTCTTGTCGCTTTTATTCCTACACTGCTTTCTTTTTTCTTTCTGGAAACACTGTTTAAGCTTCAAAGTATATGATCACATTGTTTTGTTTGATGATGGGACAGTCTGGTCCCAGATTGGCTGAGTATTACGGGAAAGCATGTATCTTTTCATTTGCTGACAAGGAACTTTAAGTCCTAGCACTTACTGTTTAGTTCAAAAGGTTCTGTTATTTCTTTGAAGCACATTTCAAAGTGAGACTTAGTTGTTTATGTTTTTTGTGTATTAAGTCAAAATTTGTCAGCTTGCCCTGTCTTGTACAACTGCTGGTGTTCTGTGATACCCCTGTATGTGGCATATGGTATTCATGAATGCTTTTTTGATCTTCATACAAGTTATATTACACTTATATTTGCAATATAAATTGTATTTGGTAAGTTTCTTTATAGCTGCAGTAAGTAAATAACTTGTTATAGGAGCATGTGCCAAGTATTTGATGAAAACATATAATCTATGACTTTGGCCGCTGGACTTTAAATATTTTTTGTGTTTGCTTGAATTTGCTGAACAAGACTAGGAATCCCTTTTAGAGTTTGGACTAGCGAAATTATTAATACCCACCAAAAGATTCATGGAAATCACTTCTGTGTTTAAGAAATATTCTTAGAGAGAAAGTATCAACACATCTACACTGAAAAATCGTAATTATGAAAGAATATACTCCTTCTCCTCTTCATAAACTGAACCCACTTGATCCTAATGAGATAAGGAGTCAAATTTTTGCTTTTAACGCTAACAAAAAGTTCCAAACAAACCTGTTTTAAAATGAAAAAGGAATTCTGACTATTAAAAGAAATAGAAAACACATTTTACTGAAAATACTACAAAAAGAAGTGACTGGTCTGTATATAACCCTAAATTAATTTTCATTCTAGATCAAAACTGTTGGATGCTGGAGCTTTGATATGTTTAACAATGATGTACTTTGTTATTGTCTTGTAAAGATGCAATGGTAACCTGTTTCTGTTTTCATACACCTGTTTCTGCTTTATAATGAGAAATTAATGATGGAGCTCAATATTGGTTGTTTTCCTCGTTTGATCCAGTGCTTAGACTAGATCATTCTGCCTTATGAACGACATACTTGGATGACTTCCAATCACTTTTAACTTATTATTTCTTTTCTTTTAAACTTTAAATTTCAGAAGCAGACAATGCTGCAAAACCAATTAACGATGGCAACTTGAAGACTTCAGAAGGTTCAGCAGATTCATTGATTTGGAATTCAGGATTTGCTGTTGTGGACAATGAACCTAGGGAAAAAGGTGTCTGCTTCTATATCTGTTTCTTTTCCTGGTTGGCAGGTTTTTAGTGTTTATGGATGGATTCTATTGAAGGATGTGACTGGTTTGGTTTGGTGGGAGGGTCTAAGTAGCATGCTATTGAGCTGCTCCTATAGTGCAAACTTTCTTTAGTTGTGGGTCGTCAACTTCTTTTAGTGCTGATATTTAATTGTTTTAAAACACTACTTCACCATACAACAACTATATTCAAACTTACGTTGCTACTTAATTGATCTAAAATTCTGAATTTAATGTCTGGTTGGTAATGAACTCTTTCAACACTGACTTTGTTATTCATAGTTTATTGAGAGTCCTTGTGTCTTTGTCCAGAAAGTGATTCAAGCTCCAATAATAATCAGAGTGAAAAGCTGAACCTTATGATCATTCCAAGAACGTTTGTTGGTGAAGAGATATTAGAAGGAAAGACAGTAAGATGCATGTTCTTTTATTCACTTTTTTATTTTAAAGATCAAATCTAATCATTTAGCAACCCTTGGTTAATAATCTCTTTGTTTCTTGTACTTTAAAAATGTTTTAATGATTTTCTCTGTAGGTTAATGTGGTTGATGGACTGAAATTGTATGAAAAATTGCTCAATGAGGTAGAAGTTGCAAAGCTTGTTTCATTGGTTAATGATTTTAGAGCTTTAGGTAGAAGAGGACAATTTCAAGGCAAGTTCACTAATCCTTCTCTTCCTGTATCACTTTTAAAAAATATATTTATTGACAAGTATGCACTATTAGTTGGGCAGTCACTGCTGGATAACATGTGAACCTTTCTACTCTAATAATGCATTTTTCACAAACTTATTTGTTGACTTAGTCTTGTTAAATGGCCTACATCGTTTACATACTATTAGATTTATTCATATGTTCATCCAATTTTTGTTGTCATTCTTGCATATTCTTTTTCCATCATATGCAAAACAAGAATCAAATGGAGTTTTGGAGGAGTATCCTAACTTTACATTATCAAAGTCTGTCTCTTTATTTTGCCTGATAAACTTTTGAGTGAGTAATACCGTGCAATTTGAAATTCAAAGAATTGAAGATGGAACATGTTCATATTAGTTTGTAGAATAGTGGATTGACATCAGTAATAACGGGGGTATTATTATGAGATCAAGTTGAATTAGATTTCTAGCTGTGTTGGTCTTGCATTTAAGTTTTCACTTTCACATGAAAAGACCTAGTATAGTGGAAATAAGAAATCAGCTGAATTTGTCTAGATTCATAAGAATATGGAGGTGAGATCCAATAATGCGAATTATGGAAAAGTTTTTTTGGTATAATTTAAGATGCCTGTGGTACATCTCATATTCTGGAGTCAGAAGCTCATCAAAATTTAGATTGGGAAGGTTGGCAAAAACTTACTGCATAGTGAGATGACTTGTAATTTGATGTCATCATAGCTTGTTAGGAGTTTAATTTAACACAATAGAATCCTTCTCCACGAACAATGTTATTGATAGAATAAATGGGGCTAACTACTGCTGTCTTCCAGTCACTATTATTTTTAAATATTGAAGGAATCCTAATGCATTTACATCCTGATCAGCTACATCTTTCTCCAATATGATGCAAAATAATTCAATCAAGTAGTTTCTTAACCTATGGTAATATCCCTCTTTCTTACCCTGTTATCGATAGAATAAATGGGCCTAACTACTGATGTCATCCAGTCAATATTTTAAGTTATTGAAGGAAGCTTAGTTTATATGCATCCTGATCAACTACTTCTTTCTCCATTATGATGCAAAATAATTCAATCAAGTATTTCTTAACCCATAATAATATTGTTCTTCTTTTACCCTTTATTTATAACAATTCCTGGACAAGTATTTCTTTCCAGAATTGGAATATATTTTTAATATGAGAAATTGAATTGCTACTAAATCCTTGTGAAGCAGGTCAAACTTATGTGGTGTCCAAGAGGCCCATGAAGGGACATGGGAGAGAGATGATTCAATTTGGTGTTCCAATTGCTGATGGACCTGCAGAGGATGAAAACCCAGGCATGCTAATGCTTCTTAGAGTTGCTTGACAGATTTGTCTCTTTTATGTCTCATACATGGCTGTGATATTGCTGAAGTATTTGTTGGTAATTTCTTCCCATAACTTTTCTTGGATTTTCTTACTGGTAAAATCTTCAGACCAGAGAGTGGAGTCTATTCCTACACTGCTGCAAGATATCATCGACCATTTGGTTGACATGCAAGTTATGAGCTTGAAGCCAGATTGTTGCATAATTGACATTTACCATGAGGTCAATGGTTTTCTTCTTAAGTTGAGTGGGCTTTAGATAAACATTGTTCTTATATGCTAACTTAATGTCTTATTGGTATTTCTGCAGGGTGACCACTCACAACCTCACACATTCCCTCCATGGTTTGCGAAACCAGTTAATGTACTTTTCTTGACAGAGTGTGACATGACTTTTGGAAGGGTAATTGGAGCCGATCATCATGGGGATTACAAAGGATCACTAAAACTAGCACTTGCACCCGGGTAATAGTTTTTTGTTTATGTTTAGTTCTACAAGAAATATCTAAAATGTAGCATTTAGTGACTTGGAATTCTTTGTGCGCAAAGCATTATCATGCTTGACTAGCTTCAGAGAATCGTCTTGGTCACCTCTAGTTCAAATTGTTTGCATCTCTTGTGAATGGTTTAATAAGTGTCAGTTTCAAGTTGCCCACTTGGGAGCGAATTTTGACAATAAATATGTAAGCTTGGACTGCATCTTTTTCTAGATTCCCTGATCTTTATTTCATTCTGGCAAACAGATCTCTCCTTTTAATACAAGGGAAATCATCAGATTTTGCAAAGCATGCAATTCCAGCAATTCGAAAACTGAGAATCCTTGTTACCTTTGCAAGATCACTACCGAAGAAGTTTTCTGCAAGTGATGGCCAGAAACTCCCTTCATTGGCTGTTTCTAGACCTACCCAATGGGGTCTGCCTCGTAGTAGATCATTAAATCATGTTCGCCAACCTCAGCCTAAACATTATGCAATTCCTGCATCAGGAGTATTGTCAGCACAACCCATTCGACCACAAATTCAACCTCCTAATGGAGTTCAATCACTCTTTGTTCCATCTCCAATTGCTGCACCGGTGCCTTTTGCTTCACCAGTTCCAATCCCTTCTGTTTCAACTGCATGGCCGGCAGCTAATCCAATGCATCCTTCAATTCGTCTTCCTGCCCATGTTCCTGGGACTGGTGTGTTCTTTCCTCCTCAAGGTTCTGGTAGTGCATCATCTCAACAATTATTGGCAACTGCAGATGAGATGAACCCTGCAGAGGCTGCTTCACCTCAAGAAGAGAAGGTTGGACCATCAAAATCCGAGAGTACATCTGCTGAAGATGAAGAAGATCAAAAAGGTCCAGACTACAATGGAACTGTGGATAGAAGATCTTTGGCCAGGGATGAACAACAGCGTAGTGTTGATCTTACGGTCATGAACAAGGGAGGTCCAACAGTTTAGGGGAGAGAGAGAGAGCTAGTATATTTTTGAGGGAGAGTAGGGGTCAGGCTGCAAACTGCAAATGACTTGGAAGCAAGTGTAAACAGCGGCAACATTCAACCTGGATAGTTACATACTTTTAATGGGGTAAAAGAGGGAGTAACTTAGCTCTCTTTGCATCCCTTCAGTTCTATGTTGCTTTTTTGTTGTTTATGATTATATAAACTTCAACTTCAGTGGAAGCAAAGGATCTCTCATTTAATTTAAAACTTCTCCATTACAGCCATAGTACAGCTGCTTGTTACAAATTTGTATGGTTCTTTCTAGCCAATCGATTTATATTGACGGTAGTGAGTGGTGACCTTTGAAAGATAGCTGGATTCGTAATTAAGGAAATCCTAATTCTACGGCAAACTTTTTTGGTCCTCAGTTTAGCTGTTTATTTCATTTTAATCCCATTATGTTTTGGCATTCGTTTAAGACCCTTACCTCTATACCTTCTGATTTGGTGTCAACTGCTTGTAGTTAGTTTTTTAGTTTTACTTGGTTCTTTACTCTATTTCTCTGTTACCATCTGGTAAAAATTTTCTTTTGTAATTTAATAATTCTTTTTTCTTGAATTTATGGGTCATTTATTTTTAATAGTCTTAAGGCCACTCTTTAATATTTACTTTTACTGCTCTATTTACCTAGGAATTTCACATGAAAATAATATTAATTTACAGCAATTGTACTATTAGGTGACTTGATTTGGAGCTTTTCAAAGAGTTTTCATAATGAGAGCATTAATTTCAAGATAAAATTTTTAGGTAAAAAATTCTTTTATTTTTAAAATTAGTAATTTCACCAAAATCTCTTGTATTTTAAAATTAGTATTTTTACCAAAATCTCTTTTTTTAATAAAAAATTTCATAGAAAGTCTTCATACTTTTTTCAAATTTCTATATACTCTTATCCGTTAAAAATGTTGATACGCAATGAACTTTTTTCTCATAGCCAACTACGTCATAGTGGGATGATTGGGAATTAGTAAATTAGGTGTATGATATATGTCAAATAATCCTGTCAGAGAATGTTTCCATCACCTTAAAAGCCAATTTCAAAGTCAGGTGTAGTTGGGAAGATTGGAAATGGAGTTACCTTTTGGTCTGATAAGTGGCTTTTCGGTTGTCCTTTGGAAAATGTTGCTAAACTGCATCCACTGAGAAACATTATTCGTGAAAACCTAATATACTAACCAGAATTTCTGATTCCAACCTATCAAATAAAATCAACAACCCGATCTTGTATGAGAACATAGAGGACAAAAACTCGTGGCTACCTTTCACTAAAAGGAAACTGTACTGATCTGTTGTGTAGAAAGCTTTTCCAAGAGAATGCCAGTATCCATGGCATGACCTAATATAGAGCAAACTTCCTCTTCCTAGAGTATCAACAACCTAATGGAGAGCCATCAAAAACATGTTACTCACCGTTGATAGACTAAAAATGTTTTCGCTCATCACTACTTCGTGTGTGTTATGTAAAAGTCATTTGGAGAGTGCGACCTGTTGTATATTTTTGACTTTGTTGCTATTTGTTGTTTTTTGACTTTGGTGACATAATTTCAATCCCATATTGGGAAGAGATGAAAATGAGAGGAGTTTTTGAAGTTATAAAATAACTCCTCCCCCTCCTAATCCAAATCATCCCAAAAAATTTGATAAATACTCAAAAATTGTATACATATCAAATTTAGTATTCTCTTCTTAATAAGAGCAGGCTGCCTTAAGTGGTGTTCGGAGAAGTAGGCAAAATTGGCCGAACTCCGTTATCAATTTCGGGTGTGTTTTTTCCTTATCTTTTTTATTTATTTCGCATTTATAGTGTTCAATATTATTTGTCGGATATATTTGTAGTGTTATGTTCAAATTATTTGGGTGTATTTACTGTTCGTGTGTGTACACGGGATATGTTATGATAAATACACCGTGCACGTAATTTCTGTCTAGGAGGTCGGGTTTTAAGTGGGACAGTTTGTGACCCCTCCGCCCTTTCCTGGGATTTTACGTGGAATGGTAATACTGTTTTAGGATTCCGTTTGACGGTCTTTCCTGGGTATTACTGAATCGGTTCATTTCACTAGTTGTTAACCTTAGAGGGAAAGATTATCCGATTTTTCCAACAGTGTTGTGAAGACTTTAGTTGGCTTTGCTTACCAATAGCAATGATATATACTGCCCCACCTTTACAGAAAAAAACAAAGCTAGTACTAAATGCATGCCTAACCATATCGTAGTCCTTTTCTTTGTGGTTTTCCAAAGTGAAAAACACAACTAGCATGGTTGATATGAGTTTGAATATTATACTTGGCATGTGTTTGGAAAAGAAATGGATCCGTAGGATCAACCCGTGGAAGAGGAAGAGAGCTTACGGCATTGGTTGTTGGCCTTGGGTAAAGTCGCATTGAAATGATTTCCTTAGTCCACTATTGCATCTTAGGTGGAGATGAAACTACCTTATTTATAATGATGTTCTTTCAGAGCAAATGTTTGAATTTCTCAAACCTGAATGTGAACTGCTGGTCACTTTTGTTTCCAAACCAAAATTTTCATTTATTTTTTAGTGTCACTGGAGGCTGTTAGATTTCTGATCCAACAAGATCGAGATACCTGGTTCAACCAACTCCCTCACGTTGCCCAAAGCTCTTACTTTAAATCAAAGCACGTAAACACTTTTAGGAGACAAGCTCTCATATTATAGATTGAATCATCGAGGGATTCAGCAGCTGTGATAGCTTCAACAAGAATACTATCCTCAAACAGATGGTAGAAGCAACAACTATGTCGAAAACAGTATCACCTATTCCCAACCACGTCACTAATCGTTGTGTCAGGATCTGCCAGAGATATGAAGCTGCTGGTCCTAACTAGTTTCCTTTGGCAACCAGTCTTCACATTCGCAAATTCCAACTTGCTGGGAATCAAATGCTTCAGACATACACCTCTAATCTGGTGCTGCGACATTCTAACAAGAAAAGGTAAGAAAAGATTCTACCTTTTACCTTCATCTGCGTGAACTGTTAATAGCTATTGACGATATTTCAAATGTAAATTAACGAGATGCAGGGACATGGGTGTCTACGGTGTTATTGAATCAGGTTCTACTATAACTTCAGATCCATCTCCTGGTTCCTGGTAAGGCACATTTCGCTGATGTCTCTTTGGATCAGATCAGCAATATTTATATGTTCTTGAAAAACCAAAGTGGATAATTAAGGCAGACTTTCCGAATTATCCTTTGTACAAACAGAATAAAACTGCGCAAAAGCAAAATAATAAAGACACCGAAATTTGGTAACGCAGTTCGGTACACTTTATCTACGTCTGCGGGGCCCTCACCCAGATTAATCACTTTCACAGTAGTTCAATAAAATTACACAAGATTGATCTAACACAATACCACTCAATCTTTGTAACTTCCTCACAATCTAACTACCCATGAAAGATTTCACACTCGATAATACGACCGACTCGTGTTAACCTCATCTGAGGATTTGTCTAACTACTTTCAATCAAAAACAATAATAAATAAAATAGCTCAAGTATTTGATCGACTGAAAATTAAATAACAAAAATACTTGAGACAAAGAAGACTTCACTATGAATTTATCTTCTAAAATTAACCCAGCAGAAAACTTTTTTTTATAAAAATCTGTCGCTATATTATGCAGTCCACTCATTAACATGTTTCAGCCCCTCAAAAGAACAATGTGAGCAGAATTAAAAACACCATATGCGCTCCCAGGCAACCTATTTTCAAGACCCACGTGATCTTCACCTTTTCCACATAAATCACACAGACAAACGAAAGTTGCGAAGTATATCAAGAACGTTTCAAGTACACAAATATTCAGCACTAAAAGAATGTCGTGTAGCCCCTCAATCTTGCCACGTGACCACCACAACTCAAACAATATCCACCGCAGAATTTTTGCCACAAATCAGAGTTTCGGGATCCGTTTCGTTCCGGCCGATATCGGCCGGAAAATGGAACCTAGATCCCAACCTCGGTACTGGCCATAAATACCAGCCGGTACCGGGGTTTTCTATTGGGTACCGGCCGG